>CAKJTW010000023.1:20360000-20687500 GCA_917880005.1 Nanger dama
GCTGAAGAGTGACCCCGCTTGCCACAACCAGAGAAAAGCCCGTGCGCAGCAATGAAGACCCAGGACAGCCAAAAATAAAGTAAGTTATTTACATCACACCAGTGACATAATATCATACCAGTGTTTCCTTAGATCAGTCTGCCAAGGAAACAGAAATAAAAGCAAAAATAAACAAATGAGACCTCATCAAACTTATAAGCTTTTGCACATCAAAGGAAACCATAAACAAAGCAAAAAGACAACCTACTGACTAGGAGAAAATACTTACAAATGATACAACCAACAAAGGTTTAGTTTTCAAAATACACAAATAGTTCATATCGCTCCAAAAACAAGAAAACAATCCACTCAAAAGAACCAGCAAAAGACACTTCTCCAAAGAAGACACAGAGATGGCCAAAGGCCCATGAAAAGATGCTCAGCATTTCCAATCATCAGAGAGATGCAAATCAAAGTCACAGTGAGGTACCGCCTCACACTGGTCAGAATGGTCATCCGCAGAAAGTCTGCAAACAATAAATGCCAGAGAGGGTGTTGAGAAAAGGGGATCCTCCTACACTGTTGGTGGGAATGTAAACTGGTGCGAGCACTATGGAAAATAGTATGGAAGTTCGTTAAAAACCTAAAAATAGAACTACTATATGATCCAGGCATATATCCAGAAAAGGTGAAAACTCTAATTTGGAACGATACATGCACCCCAATGTTCATAGCAGCACTATTTACAACAGCCAAGACATGGAAACAACCTGAATGTCCATCCAGACACGAATGGATAAAGAAGATGTGGTGATATATACAATGGAATACTACATTGCAATTAAAAAGAATAAAGTAACGCCATTTGCATCAACATGATGAACCTAGAGATTATCATACTAAGTGAAGTCAGAAAAAGAAAGTCAAATACCATATGAAAACACTTATATGTGGAATCTAGAATCTGACACAATGAAATGATCTATGAAAGCGATTCACACAAAGAACAGACTTGTGGTTGCCGGGGTGGGGGCGCAGTGGGGGAGGCGGTAGAAGGACAGAGTGGGAGTTTGGGGTTAGCAAATGCAAGCCATTATATACGGAAGGAATAAACAACAATGTCTAACCCTATAGCACAGGGAACTCTATTCCCCACTGGGTAGACCAGTATCTATGTGTCTGTGTCTATCTACTGAAGTTCAAGAATCTTCTGGTTAAAGCAGGCCTTCTATTTTCTATCTGTAATAAACTATAATGGAAACGACTATAAAAAGAATCTAATATATAACTAAGTCATTTTGCTATACACCAGAAACAAACACAACATTGTAAATCAACCATACTTCAATAAAATAAAAAGAAAAAGGTGTATACATGCACATGACATTTATTACATAAACAGCAGGGGCAAAAGCTTCATGCTGTCATAACCCATGCGGACCGACACTCTTTGGACTAAGTGGGTGTGGGGTGCACACGTCCTCCTGGAAAGCAGAGAGTGAACACAGCAGCAGAGCTGAACTTCTGTGCTTGGGGTATCGATGCAGGATGGGGGTGGAGGGTGAGCCAGGAGATGCCCAAAGCTGGTCGGGTCCCAGATGCTGGGGCCGGGGGACCAAGAGGTGGCGGCCCATTTTCCAGTTTCCAGCCCTGATCCTGGCAGAAGATTGCCTGTCAGCTTGGTCTCAGCAATGACTGGTGTTACTCTAACGCTATTTTTCCAAAGGATCCTTACCAGACTTCATGTCCTGGGCTCACGTGTCCAACAGTGTTTGGGTCCTGGGTCCTAAGTGAGTAGTCTTCCCAAGTGACACAGAGGTGAGGCAACAGAAACAGGAAGCCCGTGGTTCAAGGCTGCGGACCGCACTCCCTGCTGCCCCAGGCCTGCTCAGCCTTCATCTGGGTACCACGGCCTCCACGCGACATGGGCCTCGTCCCCCACGACCCCCACACACGCCTCTCCCCGCCCCCCACGCCCCACACTCACCCCCTCCTCAGCCCAGCAACACGGAGTTCCTTTGTCCTCAGGCCCAGGCTGATCTGGAACAGCTGATGGGGGCACCCAGCCTTCGTTCTGACCTCTACTTTGGGAGGCCGCCCAGGCCCAGCAGGAGCCCAGCGAGGATCCCTGGGGTGACCTGGGACTGACTGCCTGTCCCTGGCCGGAGGGGATGAGCCGGGGGGTCCTGAGTCAGCTTCACCCCGCAGGGCCTGGGCTTCCTCCCTCACAGACGCTCATCTGAAAGATGAGGTTCTCACCAGCTCGGCTGCTCAACCAGCGCTGGGCACAGCAGCGTGTGGGGCCAACAGGTGCCTCCTGAACCAGGATCTAAGCCTCAGGCCGGAGAGAGAAGAAGTTGAAGATGTGATTTCTTGCCCCTGCCGTGTACTGAGCCCCAGACCATGGGCCGTTTGCACACGTGCTGTCTTTAATCCCATCAACAGCCCTGGGATGGTCGGCTCTTTCATCTTCAGTCTTAAAGATGAGGAAACAGGCTAGGAGAAGTTGAATAAATAAATTGACCCACATCTCACAGACCGAAAGCGGGAAGCCGGACCTGTGAGCCCGGGGAGTGTGTCTGGGGACCCTTCAGTACGTCCTGGAGACAGCACTGAGCAGTCTGACCAGTCAGCAGGTCCCTCAGAGCCCTGTCGTGAACTCTGTCCCAAGGTCCACTATGGTACCCACCTAGGACAGGGCAGACCAGCTGGCTGGCATGTGGCCCCCGAGGCAGCAGTGGGCACAGGCTCCCAGACACAGTCCCTCCCACTCATTAGAACTTCAGTCCCCAGCCCTGCAAACCTCCCTGGACCAGGCTTTCCCAGACCGTACCAGCTTTTCTCTGAGATGGTGGAGGACAAAGTGGAGGGGACAGAACTGAGATTCGACAGAAGGGCGGCTGGGATGGGGGGCAGCCGAAGTCTGGATGGAGTATAGCTGAGTCTGCAGTGAGCCCGCATTGCCGACTATCCAGCTTCCTGGGCCCCCAGCTCAGCCCACTGAGATGCATGTGAGGGCGTGTGTGCTTGTGTGAGTGTGCGCACATGCCCAGTGTGTGTGTGCATGCATGTGTAGATGAGTTCATGTCCATGTGTGTGTGAGTGCATGTCCAGTGTGTGTGCATGAGTGTGCATGTGTGAGTGTGTGTGTGAGCACACGTCCAGGC
The DNA here is from genome assembly GCA_917880005.1 of Nanger dama. NCBI lineage: Eukaryota > Metazoa > Chordata > Mammalia > Artiodactyla > Bovidae > Nanger > Nanger dama. The sequence continues at coordinate 20,363,147 of CAKJTW010000023.1, forward strand.
GTATGTTGAAGAGGACACAGATTCTCACCAGCCGGGGTCGGGGAGGTACTTTAGTTTGAGGCGTCAGAGCCCACATGTGCTCCTCTCTCACCAGCTCTGACCTCCTACTTTATAGGGGGGAAGGAAAGCCCCAGGCAAGTTGAAGAGGCCACCAGGAGAGCCGATTATGATGTTTAAGAGCTAATGCTACCACCCACGTCTCTGTGTTTATGAAGGACCTTTGCTCACCATCACTCTCATAAACTGTGCGCAGGGCGAGCACTTGGGGGCAGGGCCATCAGCCCTCATCCCAGGGGAGGAGAGGGGCCCCTGCTTCTGGGCGGGTGAGAGCACAGGAGGCCAGGAGGCAGCCACTCTTGCCCGCTGCCTGGCCCTGGCCACGTGGCCAACTACAGAAGGTGACAGATCCCGCTAAGGGATGCCACCTGGTACACACAGGGGGACCATTCCCATTAATCAACAGTGGGCCCACGTCTCAGGAAGGCTCCTGCAAGCCTCCTGCCTGGGAAAAGAGGAGAAAAAAAACAAAAAGGGGTTAGTGGCTGTCCTCCATGACTGAGAACAGGGCCCTGAGGGCAGAGTTAGGGCAAGAACCTCAGGAATCCCTAAACTCCCTAATTCCCCCAGGAGAATCCCAGGGCTCTGAACCAAAACCAGGTTCCCTTAAACTCAGTTCCTCTGCCGAGTTTGTGATTACTCTATCCCAAACTTTATTCCCTTTCCTGCCCTCTACCCCTTCTCCTCAAGATGGAGGTGTGTCAAAGGAAAGAGGGGACTGAAACTAAGAAGGGCCCTGTGCAGCCCTCCCGGCACAAAAGCCTCTGTTTCTTGTTTGTAGAAAAAGGCATTCCAAAGAGCAGACTTTGTGTGTGTGTGTGTGCATGCATCTTTCAGCCCTCCCCACAAATGTGGCCTTTAAAAATGCTCCCCTGAAAATCATCCGGGGATTTAGGTCTTTTAATCAAGAGTTGCTCCTTGTTTGGCATCTGCAATAAATGCTGTAAGTTCCTCTATCGCAGCTTGGTGTAAGTTGGCTTTGCTGCTCTGAGGGCAAGTAAACTTATGTTTGGTTCGGTAACAGAACCCCTAGGGTGGCCGACACGGGTCAGTGCTGCCCAATCCAGAGCAGACAGTCCTGTAGTCGCTGAGGAGATGCTGGTTCCCTTGGCAGGATTTGCTTCCACTCCTGCATCTACGCAGCTCCATGGTGCTCTTCCTGAGAACCACAACGATCTCTTCTGCAAAGTCGGTGCAGAGTTAGTTCCTTCTGATCCTTCCAGCTCCTCCTATCCTGAGTCTACGACTGGGCAGAGACTCCCGCTGAAGGCGAGAAGGAAGATGGTCCTAGCACCTCCGGAGGGGGGAGAGAGATCCCAGCAGGCATGGAGCCCACCTCCTGCACTTTGTGGATGAGGTGCAGAGAGATCACAGACACGCCCAAGGTTAAGGGTGAAGCGAGGGCAGGACCCAGGCTCCTCAGTAGCCTGAGGCAACAAGGCTCTGCTTTGTGGCTGCTTGGTCTCACTGAAACAAAAGCTAGCAGGTTTCTAGCTTTAAACAGTGATTGGTAAAAATAAGGAAGCCTTCTTCTCCAGCTCTTTAGTGTTGTCCCACCCCCACCCCCATCACCTCCTGCAGACAAAGGCGGGAATTAATCACTGCTGTTCACAGAGCAGTACTGTTCCTGTAGCCTCTCAAAGATGTTGAAGCCTTGGGAGGGGGTGAACATCAACTTCCAATACTGTGCAAACAAAGCGGGGGGTGGAGGAGAAGGAGAGGCAGGATGGGGTGACAGGAGCCCGGGGAGAGGCCCCGTTTTTGGTCTATGTGGTCTCTTCACCAGCCCAGGGCCAGCCTGGCTGTGTGGACCTGATTGTAACTCTGTGCGAATTCAGCAGAACCACACATGCTGGGGGGCACCCACCTCCCTCAGGCAAAACTCTTTGCTTTTAGAAAAGCAAAACCTCTTTGAACACAAATATAGAGCTTTCTAAAATGGATGGGAAAGTTGCACAACACTATGAGTGTGCTACCACTGAACTGACATTTATTTAATACAAAGGGTTAAAATGGTAGATTGCATGTTACGTGTATTTTACCATCGTTTTCTAAATAGGGAAATCTGCTAATGGGAATAAAGAAAAGACTGGTCCATGTTTTAAGATCTGGCCTCTAGAGAGATGGCACAAGCCCTTGTGCTCTCAGGAGCCTGGAACAGCATTGAGCCCAGAGGGCTGGCCCAGGCAAGCTCCCAGCCCCAGCCAACAAGTGGTGCCTGGCACAGGCACCCCACTGCACCCTCTACCTGCACCCTTAGGAGCTAGGGCAGATCCAAGGCTGCTGTGTCCCCCAGGCCAGAGTCAGGGCAGGGCTGAGCTCAGAGTGTTCAGACCAGGCTATAGCTGCAGTAAGTCTAATTAATAGGGAAACAGTTCTCAGAAGCCATGTCCCACGGCCACAGTCACTGAAAGGGAAACCACCATGAAAGGGAACTGATTCAGCTAGCCAGAACCCCGTGTCTAGTAGGCACAGACCTTGCCCTGCCAGAGCCCCCCAGGACATGCACTAAGTCTTGTCTGTGTGTTCAAGTGCCAGGGTCGGGGTTGCAGGAGCACACAGGCAGGACACTGTCGCAGAGAGGGTCGGATATGAGGACTAGTGCCGGGAGGGGCCTAGGGCATAAAGTTCATGTCACAAAAACTGACTTCAAGAAACACATGATTCAAATTCCCTGGCGCTTCAGTGGCTGGGACTCCATGCCTTCACTGCCAAGGCTGAGTTCAACCCATAGTCAGGGACATAAGATCCCACAAGCCACGCAGTGTAGCCAAAAGAAAAAGAAAAAAGAAATACATGGTTCGATTTACAGTAAACAAAAAGACCTGGAAACAACCAAAATGGCCATCAACAAATGAATGAATAAAGAAGACGTGGTACATATAAACAACGGAATACTACTCAGCCACAAAAAAGAATGAATAATGCCATTTGCAGCATCATGGATGGACCTAGAGACTATCATAGTAAGTAAAGTGAGTCAGACAGAGAAACACAAATATCACATGATATCATTCACATGTGGAAATGTAAAAGAACAGTACAACTGAACTTATTTACAAAACAGAGACAGACTCACAGATATAGAAAACACACTTATGGTTACCAAAGGGGAGAAGGGAATGATAAATTAGGAGCTTGGGGTTAACATGCACACTTCCATATGTAAAATAGATAAGGGCCTACTGTATAGCACAAGGAACTATATTCAATATCTTGTATTATTATTTAATGCAAGAATTATTTTAAAAACTATAGATATAGAGATATATTAAATATGTGTGTGTAATCAAATCATTCTGCTGTACATCTGGAATTAACACAGTATTATAAATCAATTATACTTCAACTTTTTAATCAGTTCCTCAAAAAGTTAACATAGAATTACTTTATGACCCAGGAATTCTACTCCCAGGCCTGTGCCCAAAAGAACTGAAGGCAAGGACTCAAACAGATACCTGTGCCCTCATGTTCAAAGCAGCATTATTCACAACAGCCAAAAGGAGGACACAATCCAAGTGTCCATCAGTGGGTGAGTGAATAAGCAACAGATGGTGTATATCCAATGGAATACTCTTCAGCTGTAAAAAGGAAGTAAATTCTGACACATCCCACAACACGGACGGATCTTGAGGATGTTATGCTAAATGAAATAAGCCATTCACAAAAAGGACAAACGTCGTATGATTCCATTCACATGCAGCGCCGAGAATAATGACATTCACAGAGGCAGGAAGGAGATGTGAGGTTACTAGGGACTGGGGAAAGGGGAACAGGGAGTCAGTGTTTCATGGGGACAGAGTTTCTATTCGGGATGATGAAAAACTTCTGGAAATGAATAGTGTTGATGGTTGCACAACCTTGTGAATATACTTCAGTTGCTCAGTCGTGTCTGACTCTTTGTGACCCCAACCGCAGCACATCAGGCCTCCCCGTCCATCACCAACTCCCAGAGTTCACCCAAACTCAAGTCCATTGAGTCAGTGATGCCATCCAACCATCTCATCCTCTGGCATCCCCTTCTCCGGGCCTCAATCTTTCCCAGCATCAGGGTCTTTTCAAATGAGTCAGCTCTTTGCATCAGGTGGCCAAAGTATTGGAGTTTCAGCTTCAACATCAGTCCTTCCAAAGAACACCCAGGACTGATCTCCTTTAGAATGGACTGGTTGGATATCCTTGCAGTCCAAGGGACTCTCAAGTGTCTTCTACAACACCACAGTTCAAAAGCATCAATTCTTCAGTGCTCAGCTTTCTTCACAATCCAACTCTCACATCCATACATGACCACTAGAAAAACCATAGCCTTGACTAGACAGACCTTTGTTGACAAAGTAATGTCTCTGCTTTTCAATATGCTATCTAGGTTGGTCATAACTTTCCTTCCAAGGAGTAAGCGTCTTTTAATTTCATGGCTGCAATCACCATCTGCAGTGATTTTGGAACCCCCAAAATAAAGTCAGCCACTGTTTCCCCATCTATTTCCCATGAAGTGATGGGACCCGATGCCATGATCTTAGTTTTCTGAATGAATATACTTAGTGCCACTGAACTGTATACTTAAAATCATCAATTTCATGTATGTATATTTTACTACAATTAAAAACAATTCTTCAGTTACTTAATTCCTCAGCAGAAAAACCCACTTCACTCCCAGGTTTGCTTCAGGCCTTCACAGGCTGGGAGAAGCAGCAAGCAAGAATGTTGGGTGAACTGATTCCTGTAGGAGCACGCCGGATTTCCAGATTACATTGTTTACTGGAGAAACAATTAAATCCTGGAGACAATAGAAACACCATGAAGCTAACCAGCGAGAGAGGTAACAGAACATTTGAGCATCTCAGCTGCTCGACCATCATTAAAATGGGCAGACTGATGGGTTTTAGCTTTAACAGCTCTTTGGGCAAAGAAACAGGAACAAAGGCCTGCCCCCACAACCACCACTGCGACAGGCGCCCAACAGGAGACCTTGCCTGCAGAGATGCCTGCCCTTGGGCTACCCTTCGTCTCTGCCCAGAAGCATACACAGCACAGCAGCACATGAGACAATGACCTTGGCAGCTGACAAGGCAAGGCAAGCACCCAGCCCAGCCTGGCCACTGGACTTGCAGCCTAGATTCCCAGGGAAACGCAAGCCCAGCCTGTGGTGCCACGTGGTCCCAGACGCACCCACCTGCCCCTCGGGCACAGGTAAACGGATGCTGGCAGCCACTCTCACTACTGTGACCCCCTCCCTATCACCCCCTCCACTCCCTGCCCCTCTTCTGTCCACAGCTCTGCCTTCTTGCCATTTCCTGGGAGCCCCCCACCTCCTCTCTCCTGCCCCAGCCCCCCATGGGCTGGACATTCTCTGTGCGATCAGCTAACCCTTCTCATCCTTTTGACCTCAGCCCCAGAGGCATTTCCTCAGGGAAGCTTGCTCTGACCCCAAATCTAACCCAGGCCCTTCTGTAATTACCTTTTATAAAGCCAGTTCCTGGCTTTCAGAGCACTTAAATCGCCGGTTTTGAATTGTAGATTTATTAGTGGGATGATTTGAATAATATCTCTATCCCTCACTAGACAATAAACACCCGGACAGCAGGAAACATATCTAGTAATATTCATCATAATCCCAGCATCTCATACATTGGAAGGACCCTAAATTGTTTTTGAACGAACATCTTAGAAGACTTGGGGTTTGTCTCAATTTTGCCTCTTGTTCTGTGCCCTTTGTCAGCCACTGATCTTGCTGAAATTTAGTTTCTGTAACAAAGCAACTTGTACCCTTTTAACATTTAAAACTGAGTAGCATCTTTCCTTTCCAGTGAAACAAAACGAAAATTGAAAAATAACCAAGAACAAAATTACAATAAAGAGTGTCAATTGCAAATAAGATCCTACAGGTCCTGCTGCTTCTCCCATCGAGTGGCTGGGCTCGAGCTATCATTAGGAGAGAATTTTATTTTAAAAGTGCCATATGAAACTGTAAGAATGTCTGTTAAACATCACAATTCCCAGGGCTCTTAAAAGGACCAAATAAAATCAATGTATGGTACTTCCAACAGTCCAGTGGTGAGGACTCTATGCTTCCACTGCAGGGGACACGGGTTCCATAGATGGTGGGGGAACTAAGATCCTGTGTGCCATGAGGTGCGACCAAATATATAGACAGACAGATAGATCCCCTGGAGGAGAGCATGGCAACCCTCTCCAGTATTCTTGCCTGGAGAATTCCATGGACAGAGGAGCCTGGCAGGTTATAGTCCATAGAGTTGCAGAGTCGGACACAACTGAAGTGACTTAGCATGCACACACACACACACACACACACACACACACACACACACACACACACAAATGATTAGGTACTTACTGTAAACCAGGTACTACACAAGGTGCTTCCAAGACATCCTCTCATTTAATCCTTGTCCTAGAACTGAACAGAAGGTATAATTGTCTAAATTTTACATTTGAAGAAATTGAAGTCCTTAAAAGTTCAAGAAATTTGCTTCAACTCCAGTTGAGAAATACGAGATTGGAACTCAGGTCTCTCTGACTCCAGTGCCCATATTCTTCTGACCCCAAGACTCCGGATCTTCCCAGGGTGCACCTCACCCAGCACTATCCTGGAACTGACCAGCTGCTGGCCATCTAGAATTCAGAAGGGAATGTAGAGGATCTCTGCTTTTCATGTCCTTCTCAAACTTACTAGAAGTTTGGAATGCAGAGCACCGCATTCCCTAGTATAAGGGCAGCTGAGCAAGGACCCAGATCTCCTGGGGAAACCCAGTTCTGCAGAGCACCCCAATTCTGCCACTGTGCCAGCATTTCCCTGACTCCAGTGAAGGGGCCACTTGCCTCATGTCACCAAAATCTGCTTCAGTTCATGTTCCCTTACCCTGCCCTCCACTCCCTGGTGTGAGGTTCAAATAGCCCTCAAGTGTCTATAAGATCACGCAGTGAGAGGTTGACACTAAAGGAAGCTCTCTTTCAATTTACAAACGGCTTTTAAAAGTGATCTTTCAACCTAAGACAAAATCCAGCTTTAAATTTTTGCCACTGTCTCCAGATCCAAAAGCACTGTTTCCTAAGTGTTTGAATAGAACCACACTTAGTCCACTTTGGAATAGATGAACAGTTTCCATTCTGCTCTTTGGAAGGCCTTCCTGTGTTTATGGCAAGTTGTTTTCAATGTCAGTCACAGAAGGAGCAGAAAAACCCTCTGTGTTCAGTGCACTGTCTGGTGGTGTGTGCAGATAGGTCCTTAAAATACTTCTCGGGAATAGCGATGAAGAGTGACAGCAAGGGGCTTCCCTGGTGGCTCAGTGGATGAAGATCCACCTGCCAATGCAGGAGACACAGGTTTAACCCCTGGTCCAGGAAGACCCCACATGCCTCAGAGCAACTACACCCATGTACCACATCTTGTGAACCGGTGCTCAAGGGCCTATGAGCTGCAACCACTGAGCCTGTGTGCCACAACTACTGAAGCCCACCAACAAGAGAAACCACTGCAATAAAGAAGCCCTTTGTTGCTGTTCAGTCACTCAGTCGTGTCAGACTCTCTGCCACCCCATGGACTGCAGCATGCCAGGCTTCCCTGTCCTTCACCACCTCCTAGAGCTTGCTTAAACTCAGGTCCATTGAGTTGGTGATGCTATCCAACTATCTCATCCTCTGTCATCCCCTTCTCCTGCCTTCAATCTTCCCCAGTATCAGGGTCTTTTCCAATGAGTCAGCTCTTTGCATCAGGTGGCCAAAGTATTGGAGTTTCAGCTTCAGTACCAGTCCTTCCAATGAATATTCAGGGTTGATTTCCTTTAAGACTGACTGATTTGATTTCTTTGCAGTCCAAGCGACTCTTAAGAGTCTCCAATACCACAGTTCAAAACAATTCTTCGGTGTTCAGCTTTATGGTGCAACTCTCACATCTATACATGACTATTGGAAAACCCACAGCTTTGACTACAGACTTTTGTTGGCAAAGTGATGTCTCTGCTTTTTAATATGCTCTCTAGGTTTGTCAGGGGAAGGCAATGGCACCCCACTCCAGTGCTCTTGTCTGGAGAATCCCATGGATGGAGGAGCCTCATAGGCTACAGTCCATGGGGTCGCTAAGAGTCGGACACGACTGAGTAACTTCTCTTTCACTTTTCATTTTCATGCATTGGAGAAGGAAATGGCAACCCACTCCAGTGTTCTTGCCTGGAGAATCCCAGGGACAGAGGAGCCTGGTGGGCTTCCGTCTATGGGGTCGCACAGAGTTGGACACAACTGATGCGACTTAGCAGCAGCAGCAGCAGGTTTGGCATAGCTTTTCTTCCAAGGAGAAAGCGTCTTTAAATTTCATGGCTGCAGTCACTGTCCAAGTGATTTTGGAGTCCAAGAAGGTCTGTCACTGTTTCCACTGTTTCCCCATCTATTTGACCTGAAGTGATGGGACTGGATGCCATGATCTTTGTTTTTGAATGTTGAGTTTTAAGCCAGCTTTTTCACTCTCCTCTTTTACTTTCTTCAAGAGGTTCTTTAGTTCCCCTTGCTTTCTGCCATAATGGTGGTGTCATCTGCATATGTGAGGTTACTGATATTTCTCCCGGCAATCTTGATTCCAGCTTGTGCTTTATCCAGCCTGGCATTTTTCATGATGTTCTTTGCATATAAGTTGCACCACAATGAAAAGTAGCCCTGGCTCACCGCAAATAGAGAAAGCCCACACGCAGCAATGAAGACCCAGTGCAACCAAAAATAAATATTAATTGAAAAAAATGGACAACCAGAAAAAAATAAAACTTAAAAACAATTTTTTTGAAGTGACAACCAGAAGAGGTTCCATTCTTGTTTTCTAGGACCCTAAGATTAATTACTCTAAACAAAAAATATCCTCCCCCCAAAAAAAGTCAAAATAGTAAGAGCTTGATGATTATGTTTTGAATGTCTAACCAGGTGAGTGGGTAGCTATTTTAAATATACACATACTAAGTTTACTTTCTGCAAAGAGACATTTCCAACTCCTACTCCAAGCTCAAGGAAATTAAAACACCACACACACAGACACTCATCTCATCTGTATTTTCACCAAAGATAATGAACAGAGTAGACAAATCAAGCTGACAGGTAATTTACCATTAACTGTTTGATTTCATCACTCTAGCCACAATGCATTATGAACCAGGAAAATTAGACAAGTCAAGAGGCTGATAGTATCAGTGTTTAATGTTTATTTTCTTTTACCTGGCAGCACAATTATTCCAGTAAAATATAATCGTTTTCTAGGAGAAAAACTTTAAGCAGTTTGGCTAATAAAATAGTACTATTACAATTTCAAGAAGACTCAGCTACTTGGAGAAAGAGTCCGCGTGCCTTTTATTGATGACCGTGGTGACAGCTGGAAAACCATGCAGATTTATCACTCTGTTTAGGTGAAATGAAGGGAAACAGGACATTCTCCACACAAATAACTTCCATACCCACTAAATGAGAGCTGCTTTTCTCTTTCCCTTTTGAATGTCATGCAGAATGTCGTCATTTTTAAACGAGTTGACAGTTCTGTGCAGGTTATCACATCCCAAAGCAACAGAGGACAAAGTTGTTAAAAACCTTACATAAATACGTGATATAAATAAATGTCACACTTATGCTGGTGCTCTAAGCCCAGGTATAAACTCATCCAAAAATGATGGCAGGCTCCCCTGCCTATCAGACTTTTCAGAAATTGAGTTTTCAAAAACTGTTGAATTGTTTGAGATGAGCTTCACACACAAACATTCCTGTCATAGGGGAAATTATTCTTCCCAATGCTCTGTTCTGAAAAAAACAATGGGGTGAAATACAACTTTGAAAACAAGTGTAGATTCCTTGCTCTTCAAATGTAATTTCAATGTTCCTAATTTTACCATTTGTGGCCCTTATGACCAGCTACCAAAGTAGCCGAGAATCCAAGAAAAGTTTCAAGATAATGTCTTCTTAGAAGCAGAAAGATAATAATTTCAAGAGCATCAATGCCAAAAGGGGGAAAAGGCAGTTTCTAAGGCTTAATAAAGTCCATCCTAGCTCTGCTTACCACAGGTATGCCGAGGGCTGCTATGAGAAGGGAGGGAGGGATAATAATGATAATGAAGCTGTAGCAAGCGCTTCAGTGTACAGAAAACACAGCACCTGCAGTGTGCGGACGAATGAGACAAAAGGGAGGAGCACGTGTCATTTCTCACTCACCCTCCACTTGCTGGTTCCGCGCCCGTTGATTCTTACATGAAGCACATCACTTCATGGTTGCTCTTGTCTTTACTCCTTTATTCATTTTTCTCCTGGATTATCGGTCTTTCCCTTCTTACTTCCTAACAGATCTTTAAATATTAGGGAGATTAGCCCTTCATCTGTAAACAGATTGTGGTAATCATGAAACAATAGTAAAAGAATATACAGCTAATAGCTATAATAAGAGCAGTTAAATACTGAAAACTACTAGAGACAAAAGACAAAAGAAGAAACACCATTCCGTGTTTATGGCTGTGAAGAATTTTTAGGAACTGAGGACAAGAGATCAAAAGTTGATTACTTCACCAACACGATAACTGAAAACATTAACAACTCTGGCATCCTTTCTTCTCGTTCTCTGTAACAGTGGCATTAAATTTTCACCTGCAGGGTGTATGTAGTCACTAAGGACTATGTACCCTCCTGTTGGCCCTTGCTGAGTCTTATTTCTATGAGCAGTTAAGAGTTTAATACACAACTAGTCCTTATGCTGATGTTTCTGAGACATTTTGGTAGCCTGAAACTGTAATCTAAACTTCTGTAATTGATCCTAAAAGATGGGATCATGAGAAGAGCCTTGAATTCTTAAATACAGATGACAATGTCTGCCTTTTCTACTTCAAAGTTGGATAGAAAAATCCCTTGACTGACTCTTTCCTTGAGAATCTTAAACACATTGCTTCCATTTGCATCTGGTATAACGTGTTACTGTTGAAAATTTTGATGACCTAATAATTTCCTTTACAAGTCACGTGTCATTTCAAACAGATGCCCCCAAAGATTTGCTTTTCCTTACAGTCCAGTAATTCCATTAAATGTCTTATTGATGGTTATTAGATTATTAGTTATACTGATATTAGTTTTGTTAGCTATATTAATGTTATTTGGTGTGTTCTAATTTCTTTTCTAACTTAAGGAAAGTACTCCTGAAATATTTTTAATGTCTTTTACTTGCCCTTGGTTTTCGTATGAACTCCTATTGATTCTGTATTTGACCTTTTTATCTACCTCCATTGTCACTTTTGACTTAAAATTTTTTTCACATCTTTTAAGGCATTATGTTTTATTCATCTGCTCTTACATTTCTATTTAGAATTCTGAAACATTTTAATTCTGTCCTGAGTTCTGTCATCTTAGTTCCTGTAATTCTGATTTGATGTTGTTCTTTCATGTCTTATACTATTCCTTAAAAACCTTGAGTTCATTTTGACAGATGGCAGTTTTCTTTATGGGCATGTGTTTCTGGAATGCTTCCATTTCCATAGGGATGCTACTATACTAATTCTTTTTTTCCTCGTAATTTCATATGAGAGTTGGCTTTGATGCTATTATTTTGCTTATTTTAAGGTAAAAGTAATCTTCCTGAACTTTTGGACTAAGGATTCAAGAAAGGTTCATTACCTTATCAGATTCATTCTAGTGTTGTTTCTGAATTGTGTTAAACATTATGGAAGAGCAGGGGAGGGAGCTGCGTGCTGAATTTTGGAGGGGGCTAGCCTGGTGGGCTGCCGTCTATGGGGTCGCACAGAGTCGGACACAACTGAAGAGACTTAGCAGCCTCCTTCAACCAGCAGTTGGCTGAGGAGCAAAAAGCTCAGCAGAATTCTCTCAATTCAGTAATCTACACCAGTCAATGCATAGCTCAATGTTACCTGCAATTCAACACCAGCAGTCGCTGAGCTCAGGACGGTCCTGTCTCCCTCCTCCACCGTCAAACTCACAGACGCTGAGTCAGAGAGGAAAAAGCTGCAGACCCCCTCCACTAACCCATGTCCTGAAGAGTGCTGAGCCTGTACCTCACCTTTGAACCTAGATAATAAAGTTATTCATTAAAAAAAAAAAAAAGCATAGCAGTTTGATTTCTGGGACTTCTTGGCTCCATCTCCCCTGTGCACCCTGACCTAAACAATCTTGTTGATCCACTGTCCCTATTCTGCCCAATTTTGATTCCACTCCCAGCAACCCTCCTTCAATGAGTGGCCTTGCCCTGGAAGGGACCTCTTACAAGTCAGTTTCGAGAATTCTAGCAGAGAGTGACTCAGCCCCTGCAGTCCTGGTGGTTATACTGCAGTTCTCCTGTCCTCGGGTCTGTCAGATGCTACCCTATGGTCTCTTTCCTGCTCCTCTCACAGACACCGTATCTGTGCAGATCCTGGAGCTGGTGGAGCTTTATCCACAGTTGCTTGTCTTCGGGGGGTTGTGAGGGTATGTTACCTAGTTTTGCTGTCGTCATTATGTTGTTTCGTTGTGAGAACTGAAAAACTATGCTGTAACCAGCATCTTCCCAGAGTCCTTTCCATGTGCCTTCACACAAGAGGTATGATGTGGATGACTTAGGTGACTGCTAACGTTGTTAAATCCATGATTTTCCCGAAACTTTAGCTAATGTTCCACTCCACATTTTATTGCTTCCCACCATGATGATCCATCTGCTGTTTAAAACCAGGCCTCATCCACTGAAACGATGCTTCATCAAAGCCATCAATATTTCCTGTATTTATCTGACAAACTTGCCTAACTTCAACTCAACAAGTACTCAAATTATATATGTCATTCTCAACTCAATCTACCCAGTCACATAGCAATCAATCTCAGCAAGCTGGCCTGACCACAACACTAGCAGCTGACTGGAAGGCATGTTCACAATTTATAATAAAACTACTAAGACTGCCCATTTCAGTTCACCTACTCAGTAAGGGTTTTACGTCAGAACTAAATATACACCAGTTGTCATAATACACATAAACACAAAAGCAGGGACTCTGTTTCGTTCACCATCATATCCCCAAAGGTTAAAACTCTGTGTTAACAAAACATAATCATATTTATTAAACAAAGTCAATGAATTTGTTGAATGAATAAATGGGATCTTAGAAGACTGTTTAAAGTGTCTTCCCAACCTCCTATGCAGTGGGAGCTGTTTCAGAGCTGCCTATTATCTGAAAAAATGATTTCATATTATCTGACGCTGGCTTTGTGGAACACTGATGCCAACTGAATATGCTCCAGCTGCTTCCAAGAGTGGTTAGATGATTAAGAAGTTTCAGCTGTTGGTACTGGCCATGCTCAGAATCAATTTGGCTAATGTAACAGGTCAGGAGGCAGAGCCATAATCAGAGGGCGTTGTAAGGTGCAGCAAGGTGTCAGGAAGGACACTTCTGATCTGGTTTCCAACATGAGTGTTGAATTCAGGGAAACTCATAGAACTAAACATATTGGGACACCCCTCCCAATCTATAAAGGGGGGACCACACAGTTGTGCCGGCTTCCACAGAGGCCCTAGATTCCTCTTCAAGTCTACCTGCTCCAGGAAATCTGGACGCTGTGGACACAAGAGCCTCAGGAAGCCCCAGTACAGCCTGTGTGAGCAGCCACTCATCTGACAGTCCAAGGCAAACAGCAACTGCTGAGACAGGCCGCGTGCAGTCACCAGAATGCATGTTAACACATGAAAAAGAAGTTTCAATATGTCCCATAAATAAAAATGAACTTAGCTTGAAAACAGATGCCCACAACAGGTAGACAAGCTGTTTCTTCATCAAATATGTGAACATGCCAGAATATGCTTTACTTAAATGCATCACAAAGTTTAAATAGAAATAACGTAACTAATTAAGATGTTTCTTCCTTAGGCTCATCCTTCTGGGCCTCCATAACCTAAGACTGTGCATGTGAGGTCCCAGTAGGTCTGTCCTTCTTGATCCATTGATGAGACTCAGTTTTACTTAAGTGTTAAGATACCCATTTCTCTTGACCAAATATATAAATAATCTCTCAGAATGTCCAGAAGGAGGCCCTGAATACCAGGCTGAGTCTCCACCAGTCATGACCCAGATCTGACGGCTGTTCTGACTTCTACCTACGCATAGGCATTGTTGATAGTTTCCACAGCGTCACATCTCCTTCTGATGTCAGTACAGATTTCATCAACATCACAGGGTTCACAACTTGCAGGTTTCACTGCTACTTGCACTGTGAGCCACAACAATTAGAACTACCTATGGCACCTCACTCACTCCAGTACTCTTGCCTGGAAAATCCCATGGATGGAGGAGCCTGTGGGCTGCAGTCCATGGAGTCGCTGAGTCGGACACGATTGAGCAACTTCACTTTCACTTTTCACTGTCATGCATTGGAAATGGAAATGGCAACCCACTCCAGTGTTCTTGCCTGGAGAATCCCAGGAATGAGGGAGCCTGGTGGACTGCCGTCTCTGGGGTTGCACAGAGTCGGACACGACTGAAGTGACGCAGCAGCAGCAGCAAGGAATTCCCTGGTGGTCCAGAGGTTGAGATCCATACTCCCACTGCATGGAGCATGGATTCGATCCCTGGCTAGGGAACTAAGATTCCGCAAGACTCAATTAAAAGTTCCCACATGCAGCAACTAAGACCCCCACAGAGCCAGACAAATAAATTTTTAAAAATATTAAAAGCAAAAACAAGCAAGCAAACAAAACAAAACAAAAACTACCTAGAAGATCTGGCTCCCGGTTAAAATCTTTACCAAAGGTTGTTCTTCTGAAAACATTGGGAGTAAAATGAAAGGAAGGATAGGTTGATGAGAAAAATTAAGAAACCAAACTTTTCTGGACTCATATTGTGGTGGTGCGTTAAACAGTTACCTTGTTCTCAATGTGCTCTGTTTATGAGTATCATGAAAGTGCTTTTTGCATTTTTTTTTCCTTGCAGAAGGGAAGCAATGAAGGAAATCAAAGAATTCATTTAAGTGCCACAGTCACATAAGGCTAATCTGAAAAAGCTCAATCCAGCTGAATACACTTACAGGCACCCCTGGTCCACAAAATTTCAGTTGAGAAGCCTAATTGAGATTCTTCAGGAGAACTCCCTGCCTTCCGTAGCTACAGAAGGTCTTATTAGCATTCTGGACGACCTGTTCTCTGCCAAGGCCTAGGGCTGACTTTGCAGTGCCTGGGCTCCGGGCTTGTGAATTTTCAACAGATTCTAATCACCATCATTGTAAGGCTACTGATCTTGTTTTGCAGCTCCTTTGCCTTTTTTTTTCTTTTTGGTTTCAAACTGAAGTTGCAGGTAACATGACTGTATTAGTTATTCTGGAATACCGTTTAAAAACAAAAACAGAAACGATGCCCCACCTCAGGGACTGTAACAAACACGCTGAACTCACTAATGAAAACACCTCGGTCTCAAACTAGGCATGCTTTCTATAAAAGAGGATTGTTAGTGCAGACGGCTAGAGTTGAGAGACCAGGAAACTTAATAAAATCTTATTTTTTACCTATTATGGACGCAATATTGGAGTAGTTGACTTTTATAAGACCAATGAGAGGATGATACCCATCATCTGACTATTCTGATTTCTTTTTCACTAAAGAGATATGTTGTAGGTTCCTCTATGTATTTCTTCTAAATGCTTAAAAGATGTTGGAGAGATCAGTGTCATGAAAAACGGCATGTGTAAACATTTAATCAGAAGCCTCTCCCATGAACTGAGAAAGAAATCTTGGGGAACAATTATGGAATAACCTTTTTCCTCTCACTGCTATCTTAATATTACAGGTTTATAAAGAACCATGGGATAAAATTAAAATAGTACAAAAGTCTCCAGGTATCTACCATTATTATTATCGATGAGTTTTCATTTGTATGTAAGCAATGACACATTCGGGCTTCCCTGGTGGCTCAATGGCAAAGAATCCACCTGCCAATGCATGACACACGGGGTTTGGTTCCTGGGTCAGAAAGATCTCAGCAGAAGGAAATGGCAACCCACTCCAGTATTCTTGCTGGGAAACTCCATGAACAGAGGAGCCTGGCGTGATGCAGTCCACTGGGTAGCAAAACATTGGACAGGACTTAGCAACTGAACAATATAAATATACATATATGTGTGTATACATATATTAACACAACTGTCTATGCCCAAAGTTTGGCTGAATTATTCCATTTGTGCTTTTCACATAAGAAAAAAAAAATCTTAGGTTTGCCTCTACCTAAAAGGTAACAATGCTTTGTTTCTTAACTTTTTCTAAAGTAAAAGGCAAAATTTCTTATGGCAGTAAAATTTAAACAGTATTTTCTTGTATTGAAATAGAACAACATACCTAAATATACTTTTTCTTTCCAACTATTGTTTTTTAAAATGACACTCTGAAGGAAAGTCTATTAGTAAATGAAATTTCACTGACAATTTATTTCAGCCTTTAATATATTTTCCACTAAAAATCAAGCTATCAAGACAAGAAAAATTACTGGTTTTGTTATGACAAAACAAGTGAGAATTTTTAATTCACAGAGGATGAAAACACAAGACATTGATCTCATTGTACATACAATATTACAATAAGCTGATTAGCCATGGACTATTAAAACATTTAAGACTTCACATACACACGTATACTTTGAAACAAGAAACACAGGACAATTTTATTCTTTGATATGTTGTAACTACCAAGAGAAAGAACATCACTGATTTGCATCTAATTGTTTTCCTGGCATACAATCACTACACAGGCCAGGCCTAGGGCATACTGTATATGGTTATGGACATCTTTAGGCAAATATAAACATTCTTATCTGGGGGATTTTTCTCCCTGCCCAAACAATCTGCTTTCCCACTGCTGTCAAATAGCTTAGTTTGTTATCAATTTAATAAGATCACAACCACAAACAATACTTTTACCACAAAACTCAGGTGAGAGGTTTTCAGACAGGTCATACAAAAAATATTTGTTCCCAAGAAAGCGAATCTGTAAATTGTAAATGTGATCGTAAGAAAAACAGTCTTTGTTACAAATCATTCACTTTCAGAAACTGATGAAAAAACAAAGTGGAGGGGGTGGGGGTGGGGGTGGGGTGCGGGGTGGTGGGGGTGGTGGAGAGGGCACTAGTGTGGTGGGGAGCAGACAAGGCGTGACATGAGGGAGACATATTTGCCACAGGAAATGTCGGATTCACTTGATTTTTTTTTAAATGAGGTATTATAAAAAGTGTGCCAGTAAATGCAAAAACAAAATTAAAAACCAAAATGCACATTTCCAATGGAAAAAATCTCTAAACCTCTTATAGTTTTCTTTATTCGGATTAGACATTTCATTTACAGCAGTTAATCTAGAAAAATACATTTTAAAAAAATCTTCAGCAGACCATGCTCTCTGTAACAAAACCTTCCAAACCCTGTTTTATAATACAAACCGATCTACATTAGTAATGTAAAAAGAAATTCTCAAATTTAGCAATGTCATTTTCGATCTGACCTCTATCTAATTTACATATGGGTTTCCACTATTCATACTGCAGAGTTAGAATTCTGTAATAAATTTTTTTCTAATGTATTCTGTACATATTAAATAATCTAAAAGGTTCCTCTTGTAGTGCATTTACCATTTAGCAAGTCTATTCAGCATTTTTCCAGTACCATTTGCATTACAGTGATTTGCTGTAAATGTAATTAAAATCTAAAAGTGCACACAGTTAACTTCCTCAAATATCGGCCTGTTTCTGGAGGAAACCTAATATTCATGGAGAAGAATTACCAGTATCGTGATTAGAAACAAAGGGTTAGAATGTACTCTGAGACTATACAACACAATTATATACATGAGCTAAAGGACAGTCTTCAGCCTGAACTTACATCAAAGAAAGTTGGTTTCTCCACAGGGTCATACCAAGAACTCAATATGGCACTAGAGAGAATTAGGATTGTTAGCTACAAGTCAGTGTAGTATAGACAGCCCCAAAATACCCTGAACTGGCTTATGCTAAATTCAACTCTAGTATATCACAGTGTTTTAAGTACTATTAGTGTGCTGCTGTGTTACACAGTGAAGACACCCAGCCTTCATCAAGGGCTGGTGTCTGGGTTGTAATGAGTCCTAGCACTCAGACTGCCACTGCATGCAGAAACCCTGGAAAAGAAACACACAGGTTTGAAACAGACATACTTCACTTTGTTTTAAATGCCCAGGAGAGCGTTTTCAAAATAACTGATTGTAAGCATTGTTCTATCAAGTAATGAACGTATCAAATCATGAGAAGAAATTCTACATTATCCAGTTTAAGGAGAAAAAAAAATGTATTCTTACCAAATTATCCAGTGTATATGACTGGTTAGAATCGCAAGTTTTGATTTTTTTTTAACTGAAATTCAGAGTGTGAAATGCAAACATTCAGGATAAAATTAATTCAAAGGTACACACAGGTTTATCAACTTGCAACAAAGCAGCAGATATGAGGGCCTAACACACATCTGGACTCTTCCGTTCCCCTTCTGATCCCTCAGAAAAGTGCAAAATCAAAGAGTCACTGCTTGGTCCAAACATAAGATACGTCAGGTACAAGGATCTGGAATCTGATGAAATCCAGCTTCTGTTCCACAGGTTGTCTTCAGTAAGTGTCAGCGTCCAAAGATGGAATTTATCTCGAGAAGAATTAATTCTACAATCTGATTCTGGTAGACAGTATGGACCGCTATGTTACCAGTCTCCTTCTCTGGCTTGAGCAGAGTGGGACCAAAAACAATTGCTATGCTCTGATAGGTCATTCGGTTTTTCTCTCCATTTTCTATAACTCTAAGAGGAAAATAAAATTGTTAAAAGAGAAAATTTAAAAATCGGGGAAATTCTTCAGTGTTATAAACAGTTTGCATTGAGCAAAGAGAAATAATGCTCGTTTCCCTAAGGTACATATAAACTATTTAACCGAACAGAACTCAGTCTGAATAATATGGAAAGTTTCCTTTTGGATAAACTTAGGTGACAGGTATAACTGAACACCTGCTATAATTCAGATAACAATCATTCCCCCACTGAAGTGATGGGAAAATCTCATTTGAGCACAGAGAATAAACTTTGAATTTTACTCATTTTTGCTATTAAAAAAAAAAAATCTCATGCTGTGATCACTTATTTTAGTAAACTGATCTTCCTATCAGAAGTTTTAAAGTAACTATATGGTAATTTAGACCTAATTACCCCGACTTTAAGGTAACTGAATATTCCTCACTTAATAACCAATCTCATCTCCATAATAATTAACTTGAGCAACTATTTCTGAACACTTACTATATTATATAGTAGGCATTATATATTAATAAAAGTTTCACATATAAAATTAACTTTAATGTATTCTTTATACCAAACCATGTTACCTACAAGGAACTGGGGTTCAGAGACATTATCTTTCTTATGTTACAAAGACAGCAGAACAGCACAGCTGGGCTCTGAACCTGGGTCTGGTCGCCTGGCCCCGGGGTCCCACACCACATATCATACCTGTGCACTTTCCTGACCTTCTTTTTCCCCAATTACTCCTTCTCTCCTGCCGTGAGACTCTTACCTTTTGAGATGTCTGAACAGAATATGCATTGTGTCCTGATTTGGCTTTGGCAACTGTTTGATCAGGTCCTTCACAGCAGACACACGCTGTCGTGGTTCTTGTTCTGAAAAAAGACAACGAATGGAGAGTCTGCATGACTGAAAGCGGTGACAGGGTTTTGGAACCTGGTATTTGGTGTTAAGCAGTGACACCTGGTGGTCACATTTAAAATTTCTGGAGTGAAGCGATTCTTTGAAAAAAATTGTTTCAACTAAGATCAAAAGGAATTGCAGTAGCTTCGTCTGTATGTACAGAAGGTTTTCAACATCTGTGGGGAAAACTGAGTGCAACTACATACTTACTAATTGCATTAACAAAATCATTAAAATGATTAAACGTAAACAGAGGTTCCGGTAATTCTCGAAAAACATTTTGAGGGCTCCAGTGATGACATGAATATCTTCCCATTTACCATCCTTCAAGTCCAATTTCTCATCTGTAAAACAGAAGGAATAAGAAATTCTTGGAAATTATTTTAAACCAATTCTAACAGTATGAGTGATTCTTCTGTATATAACAACAGGGAATATGACCTCACCGTGATTGACTGCAAACCTCAGCTTCTGGATCACTGCTAGGTTGCCACTAACTCTGTAAATCCCATCAACATCCAGCCCTAAGAGACAAATGACAATAATTCAAGACTGAAGTTCTTGTTGGCCTCCTCTACAGATGCTTTCACATCTTAGAATTCGTATTTATTAGCATTTAGCCTAAAATAAAATTTCTCTTTTCCTCTCAATGGCTTTTTATAGCTACTTGGCAGGGAAAGAGGGGTGGAGATTCACTCTGAATTGTTTGGTAAACAGCAACAAATCTATTTTATCATGCAGACTGTGGACTGCCTCACAGAAGTCATCTCAACCTTGAAATACTAACAATTTATGATAAACTTCAGCAAACACTTGAGGATAAATCAAACAGTAAGGAAAGCTGGTAGATCAAACAGTAAAGAAAGCTGGTAGATAAAATCAGCCTACCCATTTCTTTGTATATCATTTGATAGTGTAAATGTATGTATTAAGGTACCCTCTAAAAAATGTTTGTCAAATTATTGCTGTTGTTCAGTTGCTAAGTCGAGTCCAACTCTTTGTGACCCCATGGACTGCAACACACCAGCCTTCCCTGTCCTTCACTGCTGCTGCTGTTGCTGCTAAGTCACTTCAGTCGTGTCTGACTCTGTGCGACCCCACAAACGGCAGCCCATCAGGCTCCCCGTCCCTGGGATTCTCCAGGCAAGAATACTGGAGTGGGTTGCCATTTCCATCTCCACTACATGAAAGTGAAAAGTGAAAGTGAAGTCACTCAGTTGTGTCCAACTCTTAGCGACACCATGGACTGCAGCCCACCAGGCTCCTCCATCCATGGGATTTTCCAGGCAAAAGTACTGGAGTGGGGTGCCATCCCAGAATTTGCCCAAATCTATGTCCATTGAGTCGGTGATGCTATCTAACCACCTCATCTTCTGCTGCCTTCCTCTTCTACTACTGCCCTCAACTTTTCCCAGCAATTACGGTCTTTTCCAACAAGGAGCTCTTCGCATCAGGTGGCCAAATTATTAGAGCTTCAACATTAGTCCTTCCAATCAATATTTAGGGTTGATTTCCTTTAGGATTGACTGGCTTGATCTCCTTGCGGTCCAAGGGACTCTCAAGAGTTAGTGTTTATAATAAGCTTAATATGAAGTGAAGTGTTACTCACTCAGTCATGTCCTACTGTTTGGGACCCCCATAGATTGATTGTAACCCACGAGGCTCCTCTGTCCATAGAATTCTCCAGGCAAGAATACTGGAGTGGGTAGCCATTCCCTTCTCCAGAGGATCTTCCCGACCCAGGAATCAAACCTGGGACTCCTGCACTGCAGGCAGATTCTTTACCATCTGAGCCACCAGAGAAGCCCAATAAACTTAATACAAGCCAGCAACTAAAATGATGGTTCTATAAGAACTGATAATTTGAGATAGCTATTAATTTCTTTTATTATGTAAAATAGAATCACTTGAAATTCACACAATGAAATTTTCCGAAGTTCAAATATTCAATAAATGATGATGCACATATTAACATTATCTAATGTAATTATTCTAATGTGTTTATTATTCATATTATTATTCTAATGTGCTTATTGCCTTTAACTTCCAGTAAAGGGAAGGACCATGGCTTCTCTATTGTCAGGCTGATAAAGATGAAACAAGAGATCTGTAAGCAGCAGTAATTACATTTTATGCAAACATTTTTATTATACAAGATTTTTTTGATGACATACTGATGTAAGTTAATGTGACTGCAGTCAAAATACTGTTATTTTAAAAGCTAGTATAAATAACACTAATAAATAACATGCTAAAATTAACCAAAACAGAAATTAATTTAAGTCTTCTTTTACAAGAAATGATATAAAGAGGATTTGTCTATTTGGACACTTTATAGTTGACTTAGCAGTTTTGGAAGGTCATCTCATTTTTATTATAAATAGAAGAAACTTTCTCTTGGTAAGTAAACACCATCTCCAATACTGTCCAATCATTTCTTAATAAACACTGTTTCACAATCACCACTTTCATTTTAAGCAAATGTCAGCTCCAAATGGCTTCAAGGAATACCATATCCTTAATCAACCTTAAGTACTGAACATTCAACAGATGACTGCAAAGTCTTAGCTTGAAATAGTACAAAAGAGTAAGTTTTTCTTTTTTGCAAAACATGCTTTTCTTGACAACTTACAACTAAAAAGAACTTCTGGTTCCAACACTTAAAAAATCCTAGGGGTTTGAATGGCAAAACAGTGGGCTGGTGTGCTTAACATTAAAAAAACTTTTTTCTTACCATATTGCTCGACATGTTCAATGCATAATTTCACAAATTTTGGCACTGTGCTATTCTCTCTCTGACACAGATTAGAAAGATTGGCTCCAAATACCTGATCTGGAAGAGATTTTAAGAAATAACAGTTCACAGAGTGGCTAAACCACTGGGAGCGCAACAGGAGGTGTCCTTGCAAAGGCGCCCTCACCACGACACACGCCTGTCTCATCTGCACTTTGCTGACTGCTTCCAACTGTACTTCACCACACGGTTTTCCTTCTTCGTGAAGCTCCAGGAACACCTTCCTCGCTCCTGCCTGGCTCCTCTGCTCTTGTTTTTGGTGGCCACACCTCGCGGCTTTCAGGATATCAGTTCCCTGACCAGGGACTGAACCTGCACTTGGCAATTGAAAGCGCAAAGCCCTAAGAACTGGACCATCAGGAAGTCCCTGACTCCCTTCTTACTTTCTCATCCTGTGCAGAGGACAGGATCAATCCTCCCCCAAATGGAGCTCCTTCTCATCACTCCTGGTCTCAGCTAATATGTCACCTCCTGAGATGAACCTTCTTTGGGACTTTCCTGGTGATCCAGTGGCTAAGATTCCATACTTCCAACGCAGGGGGCCCAGGTTCAATCCCTGGCTGGGGAACTAGAGCTCACATGCTGTGACTAAGACTTCCCATGCTGCAGCTAAGAGTTTCACATGTTGCAGCTGAAGATCCCATGTGCTACAACAAAGTCCCAGAGCAGCCAAATAAATATTGGGGAAAAAAAACCACCCTCTGACTATGCTACCTAAGGTAACCCAATGCTAGTCACTCTATTTTATCACTGTGTTCTATTCTTCATGGAACTCATCACTATTTTAAGTTATCTTGTCTGTATCTCATCTTTAAAGAAGTTTCTTCTTTCCCCAGCAAATGCTTTGCTTTTAAACATTTTCATTGGACTGTAGTTGATTTACAAGTTTGTGTTAATTTCAGGTATACAGCAAATGATGCAGTTACACATACATATATTCACTCTTTTTTAGACTCTTTTCCCCTGTAGGCCACTACAGAGCATCGAGTAGAGTTCCCTGTGCTATACAGTAGATTCTCTTTAGTTATCCATTTTACACATAGTACTGTTTACTGAAACTTATTTGTATATTTTAGTTTAGATGCTTTGCAAACAGATCTCCCAACAACAGTCTTTGTTAGAATCTTCACAAAAGAAAGGCATAATATATATATTATGCTACATGTTATTATATTTTTTGCTGATAAACAAATGTCTTTTGAGTTAGGTATTAGAAAATTCTACCTTTGAAATTAAACACATTTTTAAGAATTAAAGGTATACACAGCACATGTAACTCTAAAGAATATTAAAAGATCTTATTAGTGAACTGTGACTCTTACACTTGAAAAAAAAATTTAAAAATTAGTTAGGAAACAACACTTTATACTAATTTTGTAACTACCTTAAATGAGAATTGAAGGCAAACAATCAAGAATAAAATTGTTCATTATCTTTCTTTTTCTCTACTGTTAGTGACTAGTCAATATTTCTTCTGATCTGTGTATCTCAAAACTAAAAATCTTAACTGTCACTCTGAAAGTTTGCCACCCAACCCATCACATCTGTAGATCCTCTGGTGCAGGGTTTCTAAAAACTGAATTTGGTATTTACGTCTGTTCAATGCTTTAAACTCACATGCATTTAAAAATAACTTTTAATTACTCAAATGTATTGCAATCACTGAACTGATAACTTAATGAATAAGGAATGAAAACATCTTTACTGTTTCGAAATTACTTAGCTATCAATGTAAAATGTCTTATTTCTGATTCTGGCCAAAGTTCATTGCTATAAACATCACTTCTACCTACCTTTAATATAACCTTTTTCACGAACAGCTTGCAAAGTGGGGCGTCGTGTAAGAAACTTCTTCAAGTTTTTCTTGGTTTTTTTCTGTTCTGGAAGAATCTATGCTAGATACTTTCGTGGCTTAAGACAGATAGATATTAAGCATTTCATAAGATAAAGGCTTTTTTGATAAAAATTTTTCCACCTAGCATTCAAAATATATTAATCTCATATATAAAAATCACAGTAAATCAATTATTCTAAATTTATTATGGTTTAAGAGTAACTCAGGAAGAATTAAATTAACACAGACCGAATTTCAGAATAATAAACCACAAAAAACATTCCATTTCTATCACTAAACACTGGCTACAAACAGTGCCTTCTTTGGTACGTGTGCCAAGACATTTGTAAGTTATTCTAATATATACTCATTATTTAATAAATGATACTGTCTATAGTCTTAGACTATCCCCCAGTTTTAGAGCATAAAATGAAGAGCAAAAGTAAAGAAATCATCCTATAAAACAAACACAAAACCTCCACCCTTCCTTATCCTTATTGAACTGGGAGCTGGGGGTTGTGTATGTATACATATATATTAAGATGTACTCATATGTACACACATGTATGTATATACATATCCATCACCATTATTTGTGCTTCAAGCTGAACTCAGACTTATCGTAAGTATCCCTACCCTGAGCTAAGGATGGGATCACCTGGAAAATGTTCTACATTTCTTGTAGTCCTGATTTTTTTTTTTTTGATTACCATAACACAAATTTGAAAGTAAATTTCTTGAAAATAACTATATGTGAAGAAAGTTGAGAGCACAAACAATATGTGAGGAAAGGATTAAAACAATAAAACTTTCATGTTTACACTGTTATACGGTGACAGTGTCAGTAATAGGCCTGAACAATTAGAATGTAAAAGAACAAAAGAATTGATTTTTCTACTCCTTCAGTTACTGTGAAGACCAAGTTCCGAGTTAAATGTGGATTTGTTCAAACAGATTTAACAGAGTCATGGCTAATGGCCTGTTTAAACTATGTAATTTACAAGAGGCCTGCTTTAGAAAATGCAATCCCTGAAACTGCTGGCTCACTCTGGTCGTCTGGAGGTTAAATTCATGCACCTACCAGCACAGACATCTGTGAGTCAGAGGCGGCTGCCTGGTGTTCAGTTTGGAACTACGGTACATATCCCCTAACTTTTGACTTCTTAACATGTAAGGATCTTAAACAGTAATTACGTATTTTTCAGTTCATAAAATTCAGCTTCCTAGAGACCTCAACATAAGTGCATTCTGTTGTGTGCATTTTTTTTCTCTTGAAAAGGTAATGCAATATATGCTGCCATCGGGGTGCATATGATTAGGGTGAAAAATTACAGTGAGTAAACGAAGATAGAGAACACTGAAACAGGCTGCAACTACTGAATCTTACAACTCTTATAACAGTGGTGATTCCACTCAGCATTTACATATTTACTTTAAAACTTCGAAGAGCTAAGAGAATAATAAGCTCACTCAAAACACTAGCAAAACCGGGGAAGAAAAACTTACAACGCAATTTCTTTGGCTCCTTCTGGTCCTTTTCTTTATCATGCTTTTCTATTCCTGGTGAATCTGGTATCTCCTCTTCAATTGCTTCATCGGGTTCTACTGTCTGTTAGGTAGAGATTTTCCAAACACAGATTACTTTTACGATTACTTTAGATGCAATTCTCAGAATGATCAGTGATCAACTCTTCCAAATGACTTTAAAGAACGATTTAGTATACAGAAATCATGATTTAGATATTTGATTAAAAATACTTTTTCTCCCCCATTGATGGCATTAATTCTGAATTTCAATAAAGAAAAAATTACTGATAATTCACAAGGATAATGGGTTTGTACTAATAGTGACACTATCTTGCCTCAAGTGGCAGTAATAACCATTAGAAGGGCAGGCTATAACCTGCAGTGACAGATCAGGATGAGGCTACACTGCTGATAACAGGACAGACAAAGTTCACTTGCAGTGGCACCTTAACTGTTTCACAGCAACAGTCTTTTAAAACTGCACGTTGTGTCAACAGTTCATCATTACTCCCAGACCCTAGAACTCATTTAAGCCTAACTAAGTTTACTTTGGGAGAAGGCAATGGCACCCCACTCCAATACTCTTGCCTGGAAAATCCCATGGATGGAGGAACCTGGTGGGCTGCAGTCCACGGGGTCGCTAGGAGTCAGACACGACTGAGCGATTTCACTTTCACTTTTCACTTTCATGCATTGGAGAAGGAAATGGCAACCCACTCCAGTGTTCTTGCCTGGAGAATCCCAGGGACGGGGGAGCCTGGTGGGCTGCTGTCGATTGGGTCGCACAGAGTCAGACACGACTGAAGCGACTTAGCAGCAGCAGCAGCAAGTTTACTTTTACAAGTTAAAAAGACTGAATTCTCAAAACTGAAAACACTGCTCTGCCTTTCACTGAGATCCTTACTCCACCAAGAATCCATCTCTGTGCACAGTGTAAGGAAAAGCTCCGGCTTCTCCTTGGGCCTCCAGCTGACCAGCACGCACCCTGTCCTGGCACACTGAAAGGTATGTGGATCTGTCTCTAGCTTCTTTATTCTGTTCCACGGGTCTGTGTATCTCTTCCATTATGGATAGGTAGCTTTATCAGGGCCTGACATACAAAACTGCAAGTCTTCTGCAAGGATGTCTTGCATATCCTTAGCCTTTTGCATTTCTAAATGAATTTTAGGAAAAGCTTGTCAAGTTCTATCAGAAAACCTACTGGGATTCTGAAGAAGATCCAAATACCTCAAACCTAAAAATGTATAAATCATTTGGAATAATACTGTATCTTTACATAACTGAATCTTTTAATCCATGAACACAATATATTTCTCATTTAATTAAGATTTGGCAATGTCTCTCAATAAAGTTTTGTATTTTTCCCTGAAAAAGTTTTGCCCATCTCTTGCCTTCAGTATCTTTTGCTACTCTGAAACAGTCTACATATAAAATTTTTATAATCAATAATATAGTCCTCCCTTTTCAGTTGGCTTATTCCCTGAACCTGGAGGCCTTAATTTAAAAAACCATTTTCCCCGTAAGGCCTCCCTTGATCCCTCCACTAGCATTAGCTTCTACCTAATCTGAGTCTTTATACGTTCATTATATTAACTGTTTGGCTGTCTTCAGTAATCTTCTGCCTTTGACTGTAAGCTCTATGCATCTGGCTGCATGCTGCTACATCCCAGTGCATAAGACACTCACATGTTTGGTAAATGAACAGCAGCATTCCTTGCTTTCAAAGGATAGTGAATGGATTACTGTGACTAGAGCAGAAAGCCCATTCTGGGTAGAGGAAAAGGTACATCTGGATAGACAGACTGGGCTCAGGCTGTTGAACTTTAATACGAATCATATCAGGTTTCTGAGCAGGAGAGGATTATAAAAGTGACTTAGGAAGTTTCATACTGTAGTGGCATTAAGAATGGATTGGTGTGGGACGGTGTGAGATGAAATAACGAAAACTATTTGGGGGTTACTCTTGGTATAAACATTTAAAGACCTGTCCGTGGTTTCAGAAATAAATGAAAAGGGACAAGGTTCAGAAATTTCATACAGTATTACAGACTGCAAAGGAGGAATTCACATCTAGACTGGTGAATAATTTACTAGAAGAATAAAAGCTGGAGGTGGACGAGTTAAAAAAATTCAGATTTCAAACCTGAGTGTTCTAAATTGGGTGAATCAAAAAATTTGGGAGCATAAAAGGACACCTGGAGACAATCTCGTCCAATTTTTTTTTTTTAGTAGAAAAACTGAGACCCACAGAAAGACAACACTTGGATATGATCACAAACCTTGTTAATAATGAAGCATTACCAACAAAGTCTCTGAGACACATCCTCAATCTCTACTAAAGCCAGTGATTCCCCAACTTTCTTCTGTTTCCATTTAGTTTAAAATCATTATACTTCTAAATATCCGCTTTCCTTTCACTCTCACTGACACATACATGATCCTTAATCTGGAGCCATGTCCCCATATGCTGAGGGGGTAGGAATACAGTCTAAGAAAGTGCAGCTTCAAGTTGTTTGTTACTGCTCTTACTAACTCAGCTTCAGAATATAAATATGAAATCACCTCAGCTGCCTCTTGAGAAATCTGTATGCAGGTCAGGTCAGGAAGCAACAGTTAGAACTGGACATGGAACAACAGACTGGTTCCAAATAGGAAAAGGAGTACATCAAGGCTGTTTACTGTCACCCTGCTTATTTAATTTCTATGCAGAGTACATCATGAGAAATGCTGGACTGGAAGAAACACAAGCTGGAATCAAGATTGCTGGGAGAAATATCTATAACCTCTGATATGCAGATGACACTACCCTTATGGCAGAAAGTGAAGAGGAACTAAAAAGCCTCTTGATGAAAGTGAAAGAGGAGAGTGAAAAAGTTGGCTTAAAGCTCAACTTTCAGAAAACTAAGATCATGGCATCTGGTCCCATCACTTCATGGCAAATAGATGGGGACACAGTGGAAACAGTGTCAGACTTTATTTTTTAGGGCTCCCAAATCACTGCAGATGGTGACTGCAGCCATGAAATTAGAAGACGCTTACTCCTTGGAAGAAAAGTTATGGCCAACCTAGATAGTATTTTCAAAAGCAGAGACATTACTTTGCCGACTAAGGTCCGTCTAGTCAAGGCTACGGTTTTTTCTGTGGTCATGTATGGATGTGAGAGTTGGACTGTGAAGAAGGCTGAGCGCTGAAGAATTGATGCTTTTGAACTGTGGTGTTGGAGAAGACTCTTGAGAGTCCCTTGGACTGCAAGGAGATCCAACCAGTCCATTCTGGAAGGAGATCAGCCCTGGGATTTCTTTGGAAGGAATGACGCTAAAGCTGAAACTCCACTACTTTGGTCACCTCATGAGAAGAGCTGACTCACTGGAAAAGACTCTGATGCTAGGAGGGGTTGGGGGCAGGAGGAGAAGGAGACGACCGAGGATGAGATGGCTGGATGGCATCACAGACTCGATGGACGTGAGTCTGAGTGAAGAGAGATGGTGATGAACAGGGAGGCCTGGTGTGCTGCAATTCATGGGGTCGCAAAGAGTCAAACATGACTGAGCGACTGAACTGAACATATGAGGAGAAATTTACCAGGAACACAAGGGTACTGTAAGTAGAAAAGCTACTAGGAAAGAAAAAGTGCGAATGACCAGACAACTTCATTCATCTCACCGTTTTGCTCAGTACCAGTTTCCACCAAATGGTATGATTTCCAGCACATCCAGTTGATGACAAGATGACAACAGAGCAGCCTAGGCATAGTGGCTGGCCCTGCCTCTGGAGCCAATTTCTTTCTGAACCAATCAATCATGTGACAGTTACGTGAAATCTACTAGTGGCAAACATCCTATAAATGTGCATGCTAAATCACTCATCAGCCTCTCATGTGCTCCTGGCTCAGTCGCTCAATGATGTCCAACTCTTTGCGACCCCATGGACTGTAGCCCATCAGGCCCCTCTGTTCACAGGATTTCCTGCCAGCAACACTGGAGCAGGTTTGCCATGCCCTCCTCTAGGGGAGCTTCCTGACCCAGCAATCAAACCCGCATCTCTTATGTCTCCTGCACTGAAAACAGTTTCTTTACCGCTGAGCCAACGGGAAAGCCCCATCAGGCCCTAGGAACCGCTAAACTGATCATCGTCAAATATGCATTTTTTAAAAGTATTTTTTCACACATAAACTGGAAACTAGACATACAATAAATAGCCCAAAAACAGGAAGAAAGATTAAACAGCTCTAAGGTAAAAAGAAAAAAAAAAACCCTAAGTCAAACACATACCTGATTACTGATAGTACTACTGAGAACTTTAAACCAATCATTGATAACAGTGTCATTATCAGACTGAATCAGCAATTCAGTTCCTTGACGGGTTTTCAGCTTTAAAGAAGGAAAAAATATATATGTATGTGATTAGTGCTTTCAATCAAGTAAATGGATTTAATTCAAAGTCTACTAAACCACCAGCAGAAGATGAGGTGCCATATATTATATTAATGGTGATGCAAGGTTACAGATTCCACAATGATGCCATTAGCCTTTATTTTAGTATAAAATAATACCAGCCGAATTATTTTACAAAACATGATGTTTTTCTCACAATACATTCTAAATGAAAAGCTAATACTTTAGGATACCAAACTATCATACAAACACCACAAAACTTGCTGAAATCTTATATATGTCATCATTAAAAACAAGTTCAAGTATCTAGGCTATGCATTTTAAATGAGAATTGAAATATAATTTGTAAAGAAATAAAACCTATAATAGTATTACATAAACTTGAGAAATTTTTTCTCTCTGGTTAAAAAAAATAAATGTAGATAGGGAATATAGAAGGGTTAGACCTTCAATATTTCCTACTTAGTACAAAGAGAGGGCACAGACAATAATTTTCACATCCCCTTTAGATAGAAACATTGCTGAGCTATCAACCCATGAAAGAACTAAAGTAAAGATACTATGTATGATTCTATATGAATGTGATAACAAATTTACATATGATATCCTTGGTTCAACTGAAGAAGGATTTTGAGTTAGCCATAGAAAGCATTCCTTCTATATTCTGGCTGGTGAATGTTTGATTTCCTTTTTCCCAGAGGAATAAATGGCAATGCTTCTCAAACAACATTCTGAGATATATTCCTCAAACAACTCCTATAATAATGTTTTAAAAGATATCCCTCAAAAAATATACAAAGGATTCATTATGTGATGTTAATTTAGAAAATACTGGATTGAGGAGATCTGAACAAGACTCTATCCTTCCAGACTTCTAGTTTTGTTCCTCCAGGGTGCACTGTGGTTTTCTAACAGAGGAATAAAATACACACTATGTCCCCAATTTATTTGGCCGTGGGACCCTCTTCATTCTGGAATGAAACAAGGCTACCTCAGGAAACAGTGACTTCCTTCCCTGAATTTCTTCCTAGAGAGCAGGCCAAGCAATCGATCAATAGTGAATATTCACTGGACGTAAGATACTCTGTTCTGTTAGAGGTTCTCACTTAAGAATAGCATTGAAATATGTGTGAAATACATCGCCAGTCCAGGTTCGATGCCTGAGACAGGGTGCTCAGGGTGGGTGCACTGGGCCAACCCTGAGGGATGGGATGGGGAGGGAGGTGGGAAGGGGGTTCCGGATGGGGGAACACATGTATACCCATGGCTGATTCATGTGACTGTATGGCAAATACCACTACAATATTGTAAAGTAATTAGCCTCCAATTAAAATAATTTAATTTAAAAAATGTGAGGGGCCAGCTTGGGTGCAAGGGAGGTTTTAACCCAGGCACAAGGTTAGTTTCAAAGACTAGTTAATCTATTTTCTTTGTTTTCTTTTTTTTTGCACAGAAGCTGGTAATCTAGGACCTACGTGTGAACAACTTTATATATGAATATTTTTTGTACTTGGTTTACTTGGGTTGGTATGATACATTATATTTAAGTTCCTTGAACACTGTGGATCCGCTAATGTGTATGAATGACTGAGGCTTTGTAAATTAAGGGACGTTTGTGTGAATAAAGTTATTTGATGGGGTCAAAGAAGCCATATGTGATTTGAAAAAAATGATAATAATAATTTAAAAAATGAATGAAATAAAAGTTTTTGATACAAGCTAAACAAATAAAAATAAGCAAAAGTTACAGTCTGTGCTTGAAAATTTTTTTCTTCTTTTTGGATAATCTAGTGGGGAAATAATTTACAGAAGATGTTAACTCCAGCCATATGAAACAAGTGCTATTTTAAATGCATAAACTTGCAACATCTCTACTGTGAGTCTTGGAAGACAGGAAACATTTGACAAGCAGAGACTAGCAGCCCTTGGTACTGAATGAAGGTAGATGCATCAGGAGCAAAAATCAACAGGACAGAAACACTTAGGTTCCACTTGGGAAACGTCAATTCTTCTAATCCCCCTGGACAACAGGAGGAAAGGCCTGAGACAGGAGGCTCTTAAAGGAAGGCTATTTGCAAACTGGTCTGAACACCCCTCTGCTCTCCACACACACAGTGTGACCGTGGCTCCTCCACCAGCAGGGGGACCTTGAATTTTCAGCCGGCCACCTGACTTGCTTTAAGACGCAGAGCACACTGGTGTTTGACTCTTCGTCCAGATCTCAAGAAGCCCTAGGGCTCCCACTCTGGCCCTCTGGGAACCCTGAATGTGAAGAAGCCCGGAGTCGCTCCACTGAACAAGGAGAGAGCCAGTGAGAAGGAACCCAGCCAGCAGCGAGCACTGAGCCTGGAGAGGGCAATTAGACTGCTCAGCCCCACTCAAGCTGCTGGACGACTGAAGCCTGGTGACTGGACCTAGGTGAGGTCAGAACCACCGTTCAGCTCTGAGCATCAGAACCACCACTCTGCTCCAGGCAGGCCAAACTGAGCAAACAACATGCATCTTTTCTTGAGCTACTGAGTTTGGGGTGGTCTCTTAGGCAGCAATAAGTATGTGTTACTGTGGGGCACTTCTTATGACACTGGGAAGGCTTTAACTTACTTTTTAATATTGGATTTTGAGGGTAAAGGGAACCACACCTTTTATTGTTGCTAGGGAAATTGAAAACTTGGAACAAAGGCTTGTAATATAAAGTCTGAGATCTAATTACTTTTGCAAATAAAGCTAGATCTTTACACCAGCTTTTTGACTTAAAAGTTAAGTCAAATACAAACTGACTTAATGACTAACTCTGCCTTAACTAGTCACACTGAAAGACAATTTCCCCAAAACTCAGAACATAAAATTACTATGGTTAAGAATAAGGATTATACTTAGACAATAATTTATTACCTCAAATACATTCTTTTTGCTGGATTTATCCTTTGAAGCCATCTCGATGGTTGCTCCCTTAAGGTCCACTGTGAACTCTGGTTTGGACTGATTACTCCCAAACTTCATTTCAGAAAAAGGAAAAACCTTTGTTATATTCATGTACATACATGTATCCAAGAAGAATTAAGACCAATTTTGTATTATTAACAATAAACAAAACGGGGGGTTACCTCAAATTCTTCTCTTTTTATATCATAAAAAAACAGTTCCTACTTGAAACTGAAAAATGTTTCTAAGACATGATTACATACAGTTCATTGAAAAGGAACAAAATGGCTCAACCTCCATCATTATAAGAAAAATACAAAGTAAAGCCACACTAAAATCTTTTTTCACCCATTAGTATAAAAACAACAATAAAAAGTTTGATGAAAAATTACACTGGTGAGGCTAGAGAGTAATAGGCCCTCATTTGCAAGTGGGCTATAAACCAGAATTCCTGGAGAGGAAAAGTTGCTAATACTATATTTTCAAATTTATAAACAGGTGTATACTGTGGCTCAGCAATTCTATTTTTTTGAATTTATTCTAAACTATCCATAATTATGTAAAATGACATGTTTAAAAGGTCATATTCTTATATACATACAAATAACATCTGGCAGATAACCAAGTTCTTTTCCACCGAATAAACATTCTCTAAACCTGATTCTGTACTTTCAAAGGTTATTTCCTTATTGACTCTTTATGTTGTCAACAACTAATAATAACTTGTAAAAACAAAATCCTGAGCCCCATGTTCTTTTATTCAGCCTTTATTGGAAATAAAAGCTGGAGCCAGATGCTCTAAAGCCTCAGCAATTGAAAGAGGAAAGGTGAACAGATCAGGAAGACAGTGAACATGTGTGGTTTGAGAAGCAGCAGCACTTAGGTGGCTATTATATTTTGTTAACCAGATAAGGAAAAGGTTAGTAAGCTGCAGAAAAATGTATGTTAAATATAGACCTACTCTATATATTGCCATCATTAACTTAAATTTCTGTTTCATCTGTTAACTGAAGAATAGAAAATAGCATTCCTATGTTACTGTAGGATTTGGGGGTTTAAAAAATCCATACAGGCTGATGAATTGTAATCTTCAAGTTCATAAAGATTTGTTATTGAAAATCTTACTTGCTAAAATATTTTCAAATTCTACTTGTCATAGGAAATGAATCTTACCCACCAACCTTGTGATAACTCATTCACTATTCATAACGTTAATGACAACATTTGTAATTTCACTTTTAATAAATGCTTCAACTTCATCTGTTCCCTTTTACTACATCTTAAACACTATAGCTGACATAACTAAACAAAACTCAAGGTATTATATGGGATTTATTAGTGGAATCAAAACAAAATTCAGACTATTTCATGGAACTAGTGGAACAATTAAAAAAATCACAAAACAAATTTTTAAAATTCCACAGAGCCTCTGCCTTCTTATACCTTTTGTCATTCAAAAACATTAAAATTAATTCACATTGTAATTTAAAAATCACTGTAATTAAATCACAAAGCTATGATGGGCACAGATAACTTTCTGGACAAATCTGATTTATTTCCAAAGTTATAAAATTTAAATGGATACATTTAACAAAATGATAAAAAATAGTTTAACTTGTCATCATGACATGCTTGGGAGATAGTTATAAACTAAGATATAAATAACCAACCAAATAAGTTACAATAACCAAATACAATGACATGACAAGAAATGCTATAAAAATGCTCTACTGTGGTCAGCAAAATTTCATGTTTGCTATCCATTATTTCTCAAAATCCAGTCCTACTTTTCTCTACTGTAATCATCGCCCCAATGCATTCATGGAAAAGAAAACAGAACTAATGTGGCAAGGGACATGCAACAAGAACACATACAGTGACAGCAGAAACAGGATCAGATTTTACATATGCGACAGCAGGCCGGCGGCGGACAGAGATTTTCCAGGAAGAAAGCAGCGAGAGCAGGAGCTCAGAGACTGAGCCCTGCTGGCAGAATGACTTGATGGGAAGAGGGAAGAAAATGACGATGTCATTACAGTGCACAATGGCAAAATGACATACAAGAGAAAACCGTAATGGAACCAGGCGGGACAAAAATACAACTCTGCAAGCAGACACAACACAGGCAAAGCTACGTCCCCAAAATATTCTCCAAAAGCCCTAGAATTTGCCTCAGGGTATTTTCTGACTTTGACATTCTATCAATTCACGCTTATCTTTGAGATGAATGCTTTTTACAACTTACTTTGAACAGACTCGTCCTCCCTTATATTCACAAGGGAAGACTTGGGGGGTAACAGAGATGAGTCGTACAGCCCCTCCTCACAAAGCCTTGAGCCTCCTCCCTGTGGCTGGCGGGGCCACCTACTCTGGCTCCTGTCTAAGATCTCTCTGAGAGGCCCTGCCGCCCAGCTCGCCTTCCCCTTACTGAGGGACTGTGGCTCTCTCCCAGAGGCAAGGCTGTCACCCAGGGAACACCTGGCGAGGTCTGGAGACGAGCTGGAGATGGGGGTGTTGCCATGACCCGCTGAACAAATAAGGTGAAAGGAGGTAAGAAAAAGACAAGTATAATTTAAGTTACTGATCTAACAACCCAGAGGACAATAATACTTTCCAGGAAACAAGTGACGTCTACCCATCCTAAAGGAGGAGAGGCTGGCTGGATTCTGGATGATGCGGCACTGGTGTAATATTATCTTACGGGCAGCGTGTGCACGTTTCATTTGCTCCATCTTAACTACCCACGAAATCAAAAATAAATATAAAGCGTGAACGGTTTTCTGAAAACAGAGGCTCAAATAGTATGGATGGTTTTGCTCAGCGTCCCATCAATGCGTTTACGCCCAGGAGTGAGTGTAAGATCTGAATTGGCTATTTCTTCCAGGGTGTATCAGTAGAGGTTTTTGCACTTAGTGTGAAACTAATCTGTAAGGAATCATACGTCTCCAACACGGCCCTGGAACAAACCATCTGAGCCCAACTGAAGGAAACATAACGTCTTCCAACAGCAAAGGGGAAAACTGACTCTGCCAGAGACTGACCCCTGACAGCATCTTCCTACGTTACACTCAAAGGAAATTTTCACTGGAGGTGATTCCTGTCTTTTGGCTTACATGCCAGCCTCAGGTAAGACGTGATTTCACTGTATAAACAGGACACATTTTACTTGTGATAGATCTAGCTGGTGACTGAGTAGAGAAACAAAGTTAGGAGTCTTTCAAAAAAAAGCATCTTGCTTATTTCCTCAACTTTTAATATTTATGAGTGCTATATACACCAAAATATATTACATATACTGCTGCTGCTGCTGCTGCTAAGTAGCTTCAGTCGTGTCTCTGTGCGACCCCATAGACGGCAGCCCACCAGGCTCCCCCGTCCCTGGGATTCTCCAGGTAAGAACACTGGAGTGGGTTGCCATTTCCTTCTCCAATGCATGAAAGTGAAAAGTCAAAGTGAGTCACTCAGTCGTGTCCGACCAGCGCCCCATGGACTGCAGCCCACCAGGCTCCTCCATCCACGGGATTTTCCAGGCAAGAGTACTGGAGTAGGGTGCCACTACATATACTTACACATTTTTTAATTTGAATAATCTTATTTGCTTTTACTTAGGCCACTTAGTTTCAATTTCCTTCTTATGTGTTACATATGGGAAGAAAAAGCAAGGTGATTTGAGATTTTTTTGTTAGCCATATAATAAAAATTAAGAATTGACTGCATAATCAAGCATTTTATCATATCCCACATCTGTTTAGTTTTTAAGACTATAAAGCACAGTGTGACTATGCTTTATTATTATGCTAAAATTAGTCTATACTAATGGTTCTGTGCTGGGGTATTCACTTAACATCCCCTAATTAGAAAAAAAACCTTCATTTTCTTTAAGTCACAGTGGCGCCAGGGGGTAAAGAACCTGCCTGGCAATGCAGGAGACATAAAAGACATGGGTTCAATCCCTGTGTGGGGAAGATCCCTAGAAAAAGGAAAACAGCCACCCACTCCAGTATTCTCACCTAGAAAATCCTATGGACAGAGGAGTTTGGCGGGCTACAGTCCCTAGGGATGTAAAGAGTCAGATACGACTGAAGCAAATTAGCAGCACGGACATATCTGCCTACCTCAATGATGCCTCACTTACCTCAGTGATCTATGTATTTATCTGTATATACTACAACTTGCAATCTTTAGGGATTGGTAATTATCAAATAAATGATCATTATTCAACTTTCTTCAGGAACTTTTTATTACTTTAATCTCTAATTGCTTCTCCATTGCTTTCATTCACTTTCTTCACTCAATTTCAAATAAAAGTTGAGCCACAGGTAGGAAGAATAAATAAATGCACTGTCTTCTAGAAATGCGTTAATATAACAAAAAGTACCATTCCTCAGGTGACAAAGGAAAAATAATTATCAATTTACTTTAAGACAAGTCAAATAAAAATTTCAATCTTTTAATGTGGATAAGCATATCACAGGTCAGTTTCACTGTACTGGCAGACCAGAGAGCAAATCAAAGCATCAGAGAAGCAAAAGAGAAGAAATATTCCAGAAGGTTCCTATCTGCACTCAACCCAACAGTTTTGGAGGTTACTACATCATGGTACTTGAGGACTAGCATGCTCTGAACAATGTTATGTGACAGTAAAGGTATGTGACTAAGATTCGTTTTGATTTTACAAATACAAATGGATTTCTCTTTTATCAAAGATAAGGCCAACAAGTCCTAGTCATTTTAAAGCAACTGAGTAATTTTAAGAAATATTCATTAAGGTAGGATATAAAGCAGAGGAAAGACATTAGCTTAATTTCATTTTTAAATCTTTTTGGAAATAGCCAGAGCATGGACTCTGGAGCCAAAATGGTACCCAGATCTGTCACTTACACAGCTCTAAGACTTTGAGTGAGTCACTGAACTGTTTCACACCTCATTTTCTCACCCCCAACAGAGGCAGAGGGGATGACAAACAGTATTCCCCAGAGTTAAGAAAATAATACAGATACATATACACACACACACACACACACACACACACACACACACACACACACAATACACACACACACCATCCTCTATACTTAGAACAGTATCTCATACATTTTCAGGATTCAAAAAATGTTAACCTATTATGGTATATTACAAATTATAATTTTTGGTATTTGTATTATAAATAATGGAGAATTAACAGTAGTAAACACTCAAATGGAGAAGGCAATGGCACCCCACTCTAGTACTCTTGCCTGGAAAATCCCATGGATGGAGGAGCCTGGTAGGCTGCAGTCCATGGGGTAGCGAAGAGTCGGACACGACTGAGCGACTTCACTTTCACTTTTCACTTTCATGCATTGGAAAAGGAAATGGCAACCCACTCCAGTATTCTTGCCTGGAGAATCCCAGGGACGGGGGAGCCTGGTGGGCTGCCGCCACGGAGTCGCACAGAGTCAGACACGACTGAAGTGACTTAGCAGCAGCAGCAACAAGCAGCAAACACTCAAATATACAAACAGCTTCAAAGTCCCACAAGTAATGGTGACATTTTATTTTCTTCTGAAAGCGGGGCTGATATCATATATAGACATGGAAACCTGACTAGTATCTAAGCGTCAGCTCACATATCAAGGTGGGGCTTGCCACATGACAGCTTATTTTCTAACTAAATACCTGAAAGAGCAAAGTCAGGATTTTAACAATACAAGTCAACTTTTCTAAGTGGCCCTTTTCTTTCTCTTATAAGTCAAATGCATCTTTAACTAAGAAAGCCTCACTTATTTGCACACGAGTGGTAGTTAAGGACTCTGGACTACCTTACGAAATTCAACTGCAATAGTGTCCACATAATTTAAATGTGTAAAGCCTCCAAAGAAAAGAAATACTTACCCAACTTGTGCTACTTCCTTGGGTTTTGGTGAAGAGTAAAGATGAACCCTGCAAAACGGCCCAAGAAGACAACCAGTTCTTTCTGTAATACAAAGATGGACAATGAGAACTCCATATCCTGTTTTTCCAACCAAACTTAAAAATTAAAATCTACTTCACTGATACCAACGTGGTCCACGATTTATACTCATTACTGACATTCGTTTTTATTGGGGATATAATTCAAATGGAAACTACAATCATTTTATATTCCCAAAGCAAATGAAGTAAATTAGAGATAAAGATTATCAGAATAACTACCCATCTAATCATGTTCACATGGGAGTAATCTAGCAAGCACACCTGTGACCAAGGACACTAATTCAAAATCATATGAACAGAATGCTATATTTGGCAAGAATTCTTATTCACACTCAAAGAATAGACAAACAGGATTATCTTACCTAATTCACTGTAGATTGTTTTATATGTCTTAGTTATCGCCCTTCCCTAATGAGGCTGCACTAGGGAAGGACCAGACAGTAGGTACATTCTAAATTCCATGCTGAATGATCATCACTAAGGTTACTAAAGTGAGACATTCAAAAACTTTTCTAAATTACAAAATCAACACACATACTCTATCAAAACTCTGAGCACAGAAATGTGTAAAGGAAAGGCCTCATTTCTCTTTCAATCCCTATCTAGAGGTAAAAATGTTTACCTTTTAGGCGATTTAATTGCTGGCAGGCTAAAATGAACATCAAATATT
Organism: Nanger dama; assembly: GCA_917880005.1. Classification (NCBI taxonomy): domain Eukaryota; kingdom Metazoa; phylum Chordata; class Mammalia; order Artiodactyla; family Bovidae; genus Nanger; species Nanger dama. Next base: position 20,402,981 of record CAKJTW010000023.1, read on the forward strand.
ATCTTCCACAGGAATTTAAAGGCTTACCTTACAGCCAAACATATGACATGTTTTGTGAAAACTTTATAGACACTGCTAAGAAGGTTTATTCTCCATTTGCAGAATGTAGAATTCAGTATCTATTAATTACAACTACTTTATTATTTTACAACTTTTTACATCTACCTGACCTTGAAAAGTAAAACAGTATACTCCTATGGAGTCTCTATTTTTCATTTTATTTCCTGTTTTGCTAACAGTCATTATGCTACTTACTTGAACTATTTCTAATGATTAGGTTTTCACTGTGAGTTGATGCATAGGGCTTTACCATTTTAAAGATGTTAGTGATTCCCCTTAGTTGAAACTATCTACTTTCTCTATGGAAATGGGTATTCTCATATTCCTTTGATATGCCTTTGTGTTTAATTTTTCTAAATCGTTTATCAGAGGTCTCTTTTAAGACTGAGCCAGACTTTGCTCTGTGCTTCACTCTGAGCACATTTTTCTTTCAATGAGCAACATATTTTGGAAGGATTTATTTTCATTTCTAAATTTATTTTATACTCAATCTTATATTTATTTAGATAGTATCTACTAACCTTTCTGAAAAATGCTAAAATATATTTCCACTTCAAATATACTTCCACTTTAAATAAGCTTTTTGAGTTTAATTTTCAAAATCAGAAAAACTGTGGAACGTATACCTGAGGATAAAAATGGATATTTGAATACTCAGTGAATGATAGTTCCCTTGAGGTCTGTGTGACTGAGTTGCAGGCAGAAATTAGTCACGCGTTTTTCATGGAACCAATTTTTTTTCCCTAAAAAAAACAACTGGCTGTGATACATTGTGATTATTTAAACTTGACTTTTGGCAGGTAGACATTATCTCAAAAACGGATGAAGACAGCCTGTCATTTCAAGGAAAATAAATGATAGTATATGTTGACAATAACAAATTAAATCTGTCAAACAGAAAGCAGAATTTTGGAAAATTCAGTGCTTGTGCCATGGTAAGGTTGACAATATTCCAAAACTTAGTGACTCTGACAATGATAATATTGATTTGTGATTCTTTGATATCATAAAATAAAATGTGCCAACATTTGAAAACTCAGCAAACTTCATAAACTGGTATTTTCCAAATGACCTACAAGATGCTACAAAATTATGCACAAGTTAAAGATGCATGCAAAATGCAACACAGACCCATGAGTTTTAACATAACTGAGTATGAAAAAAGTCAGTCTCTCCCAAAAGGAAGCTTCCATAAGCCTCGGATTCTTATCCATCAGAGGGCAGACAGAATGAAAACCACAGTCACAGAAAACTAACCAAACTGATCACATGGACAACAGCCTTATCTAACTCAATGAAACTATGAGCCATGCTCTGTAGGGCCACCCAAGACGGAAGGGTCATGGTGGAGAGTTCTGACAAAACATGGTCCACTGGAGAAGGGAATGGCAAACCACTTCAGTATTCTTGCCTTGAGAACCCCATTAACAGTATGAAAAGGCAAAAAGATGCAACACCGAAAGATGAACTCCCCAGGTCAGTAGGTGCCCAATATGCTACTGGAGAAGAGCAGAGAAATAACTCCAGAAAGAATAAGAGATGGAGCCAAAGCAGAAATAGTGGCCAGTTGTTGGTGTGACTGGTGATAGAAGTAAAGTCTGAAGCTATAAAGAACAATACTGCATAGGAACCAGGAATGTTAGGTCTGTGAATCAAGGTAAATTAGAAGTGGTCAAACAGGAGACGGCAAGAGTGAACATTGATATTTTAGGAATTAGTGAACTAAAATGGACTGGAATGGGCAAATTTAATTCAGATGACCATTATATCTATTACTCTAGGTAAGAATTCCTTAGAAGAAACAGAGTAGGCATCAACGTCAACAAGAGTCCAAAATGCAGTACCAGCGTGCAATCTCAAGAACAACAGAATGATCTCTGCTCATTTCCAAGGCAAACAATTCGATATCACAGTAATCCAAGTCTATGCCCCAACCAGTAACACCAAAGAAGCTGAATGGTTCTATGAGGACCTACAATAGACCTTCTAGAACTAACACCCAAAAAAGATGTCCTTTTTGTCATAGAGGACTGGAATGCAAAAGTGGGAAGTCAAGAGATACCGGGAGTAACAGGTAAATTTGGCCTTGGAGTACAAAATGAAGCAGGGCAAAGGCTGACAGTTTTGCCAAAAGAACACACTGGTCATAGCAAACACCCTCCTCCAACAACACAAGAGAAGACTCTATACATGGACATCACCAGATGGTCAATACCAAAATCAGATTGATTATATTTTTCGCAGCCAAAGATAGAGAAGCTCTACACAGTCACAAAAAAAAAAAAGACTGGGAACTGTGGCTCAGATCATGAAGTGCATATTGCCAAATTCAGACTTAAATTGAAGTAGGGAAAACCACTAAATCATTCAGATATGGCCTAAATCAAATCCCTTATGATTATACAGTGGAAGTGACAAATAGATTCAAGGGATTAGATCTGACAGGCAGAGTGGCTGAAGAACTATGGACGGAGGTTCGTGACACTGTACAGGAGGCAGGGATCAACACCGTCTCCAAGAAAAAAAAAATGCAAAAAGGCAAAATGGTTGTCTGAGGAGGCCTTACAAATAGCTGGGAAAAGAAGGGAAGTCAAAGGCAAAGGGTAAAAGGAAAGACATATCCACTTGAATGCAGAGTTCCAAAGAATAGCAGAGAAAGATAAGAAAGCTCTCCTCAGTGATCAATGCAAAAAAATAGAGGAAAACAATAGAATGGGAAAGACTAGAGATCTCTTCAAAAAAATTCAAGATACCAAGGGAACATTTCATGTAAAGATGGGAACAATAAAGGACAGAAATAGTATGCTGTGAAAGTGCTGCACTCAACATGCCAACGAATTTGGAAAACTCAGCAGTGGCCACAGGACTGGAAAAGGTCAGTTTTCATTCCAATCCCAAAGAAAGGCAATGCCAAAGAATGTTCAAACTACCACACAGTTGCACTCATCTTCAGTTCAGTTCAGTCGCTCAGTCATGTCCGACTCTTTGTGACCCCATGAATCGCAGCACACCAGGCCTCCCTGTCATCACCAACTCCCGGAGTTCACTCAGACTCACGCCCATCGAGTCAGTGATGCCATCCAGCCATCTCATCCTCTGTTGTCCCCTTCTCCTCCTGCCCCCAATACCCTCTAGCATCAGAGTCTTTTCCAATGAGTCAACTCTTCGCATGAGGTGGCCAAAGTACTGGAGTTTCAGCTTCAGCATCCCTTCCAAAGAAATCCCAGGGCTGACCTCCTTTAGGATGGACTGGTTGGATCTCCTTGTAGTCCAAGGGACTCTTCAAGAGTCTTCTCCAACACCACAGTTCAAAAGCATCAATTCTTCAGTGCTCAGCTTTCTTCACAGTCCAACTCTCACATCCATACATGACCACAGGAAAAACCATAGCCTTGACTAGACGGACCTTTGTTGGCAAAGTAATGTCTCTGCTTTTGAATATGCTATCTAGGTTGGTCATAACTTTTCTTCCAAAGAGTAAGGGTCTTTTAATTTCATGGCTGCAGTCACCACCTGCAGTGATTTTGGAGCCCAAAAAATAAAGTCTGACACTTAGCTTTATATATAAATGGCATCATTTAAAAATTTTCCCCCTCCACTTGAAATAAGTAATTGCACTTGTCTGCTCATGGCACCCCACTCCAGTACTCTCGCCTGAAGAATCCTGTGGATGGAGGAGCCTGGTAGGCTGCAGTCCATGGGGTCACTGGGAGTTGGACACGACTGAGTGACTTCACTTTCACTTTTATGCGTTGAAGAGGAAAATAGCAACCCACTCCAGTGTTCTTGCCTGGAGAATCTCAGGGATGGGGGAGCCTGGTGGGCTGCCGTCTATGGGGTCGCACAGAGTTGGACACGACTGAAGTGACTTAGCATAGCATAGCTCGAGAAAACTCACCAGCTGAATCAGAAATACTAGGTTCAGATGATAGAATCATGTTTCTGATGTGTGGTCTCAGGAAGCAAAATCCCTTAGGCAATACTGTCCTATGGCAGGGGACCCTCCAGAACTACCATGGATAGTACTGTGAGAGACCCAACAAAGTGCTAACATAGAGTCACATATTCTCTTATTTGATTCTCACCATAATCCTTTAGAATAGAAATTCTTATTTTCATTTTAGAATGAGAGGATCGAGATGAAGAGAGTTTAAGTGACTTGACTATGGATATACAGCCATTAAATGGTAGAACCGAACTTTGAATCCAAGCTTATAGCTATGTTCTTAGCCAATACTATATCCTGCTCCATGCTCTTTCACATGGTCCAGCTTTAACGAAGAGTAAAGGAAAACGCCAAAGTAATGGGATCCAAGTTGTTCTATAACGTCTGTTATGAATTGAATGTTTGGGGCCTCACTCCCAAATCCTTACGTTGAAACCTAATCACTCACGCCAAATGCTGGGCTGGATGAAACACAAGCTAGAATCAAGATTGCTGGGAGAAATATCAATAACCTCAGATACGCAGATGACATCACCCTTATGGCACAAAGCAAAGAACTAAAGAACCTCTTCATGAAAGTGAAAGGGGAGTGAAAAAGCTGGCTTAAAACTCAACATTCAGAAAACAAAGATCATGGCATCCAATTCCATCACTTCATGGCAATTTCATAGAGAAACAATGGAAACAGTGAGAGACTTTAATTTTGGGAACTCCAAAAGCACTGCAGAGGTGACTGCAGCTGTGAAATTAAAAGACGCCACCTGCTCCTTGGAAGAAAAGCTATGACCAACCTAGACAACATATTAAAGAGCAGAGACATTAATTACTTTGCTGACAAAGATCCGTCTAGTCAAAGCTATGGTTTTTCCAGTAGTCATGTATGGATGTGAGAGTTGGACTATAAAGAAAGCTGAGCACCTAAGAACTGATGCTCTTGAACTGTGGTGTTGGAGAAGACTCTTCAGAGTCCCTTGGACTGCAAGGAGATCCAACCAGTCAGTCCTAAAGGAAATCAGTCCTGAATATTCACTGGAAGGACTGATGCGAAAGCTGAAACTCATACTTTGACCACCTGATGCAAAGAACTAACTCCTTGGAAAAAACCCTGATGCTGGGAAAGACTGAAGGCAGGAGAAGGAGACGACAGAGAATGAGATGGTTGGATGGCATCACTGACTCAATGGACAGGAGTTTGAGCAAGCTCTGGGAGTTGGTGATGGACAGGGTGTGCTGCAGTCCATGGGGTCGCAAAGAGTCAAGATAAAACTGAGCGACTGAACAACAAAATATGAATAAATTTGAATATAATGAAATAGATGTACTCTTAGGAAAAGTATTCTAAAAGTAGAAAATCCAAAAGACTATCATGAGAAAAACGACAACGAAAACAGACAAAGTGGCCAAAGACCTACTTGCACTACTTATTCCCAAAAGAAACAAAGATCCAATTCACCGACTTCTCCAAGGAACAGCTTTAGAATAGACAACTGCAGTACTTGTAAAAGTTATTTCAGAGTACTTAAGAGACAAACTTCTAAGTTCAAAAATATGACAAACACAGTTCAATTAAAGCAAATCTAAAAACCTCAACCACATGTAAATTTTAAACTCTTTCTTAAACAGACTGACACTTTGGCTGTAAAACCACAGCATTTCAACATTTTTTTTTTTTAACTGGAGAAAATATAACTTAAAAAGAGTTAATTTCCTAAGTTCATTACCCAAAAAGCCAACAACCTGGACTTTCCCAGTGGCGCAATGGATAAAAATCTGCCTGCCAATGCTGAGGACACAGGTTCAATCCCTGGCCTGGGGAGATTCCACAACGGTGGAGAAACTAAGCTCACGTACCACAACAACTGAGCCTGCACTCCACAATAAGAGAAGCCATTCCCATTAGAAGCTCGTTCACTGCAACCAGAGTAGTTCCCTCTTGCTGCAGCTAGAGAAAGCCTGCACAGCAACAAAAACCCCGTGCAGCCAAAATAAATTAATTAATAAAAATAATAAATAAAAAAAAAAACCAACCCAAGAGAAAAAGAGTCAGAGTATAAACTGACAATTCAACAACAGTAACAAAGAAATACATATGGTTTGTGACCCTCTACTCCACTAAAAGAAATGCAAATAAAAATACAATTTCTCTCCAACCTCCAGTAGCAAAGATCAAAGAGTCTGACAACATAATGAACTGGCAAAGGTGCAGAGAAAACCCAGGCTCCTGGAAGTTGGGACTGACTGAGGACCTTGAGGCATAATCTGGAATTTTATCAGTGGGACCACTGCATATGGCTTAGCAACTCCACTTCTATAAAATTTATTCTACAGGCATATCTATATACTCACAAAATGAGCTGTGCAAGACACTGAGTTTAATACTGTTTGTAATAGCAAAAGATGTAAAAGTCCTAAATGTCTACCAATAGACAGGCATATACCTGCAAAGAACAATTAAATAAACTATGATACAGCCATATAACTATGGACTTCCCAGGTGGCTCTGGGGAAACAAAGAACCTGCCTGCCAATGCAGGAGTTCCATCCATGGGGCGGGAAGAGCCCTGGAGAAGGAAATGGCAACCCAACCCAGTGTTCTTGCCTGGACAAATCCATGGACAGAGGAGCCTGGCAGGCTACAGTCCATAGGGTCACAAAAGAGTCAGACATGACAGAGAACATCAACATGCAAAAGTTAAAAACAATGTGCCAAATGTACATGCAATGAAACAGAACCATCTCCAAGATAAACTGTTAAAAGATTGTTAAAAGTAATCTATGCATATACACACACACACACACACACACACACACACACACACACACTTTTTTTCTATCTCTGGAGGAAAACAGTACATCTCACTAGACCTAACCAGTTGCCTCTGGGGAGGGAACTGATGGCTGGTGACTGGATGTGACTATTCTGTGTACCTTTGTGTTTTGCCATGTGCATTTATTACTTATTGAGAAAGAATTTTAATAAAGCTAATAGTTGCTCAGAATTGCCTGCCTTATCATTTCTGAAGATAAAGAAAATTTTTGCTACACTTCCTAACAATCTTTTATATATATATATATATATATATATATATTTAGAAAATACATTTGAAATGCTTTGAAACTATTAATCACTTCTACTAGAATATAATTTATATAGTTTTTATTTATATCAATCAGATAAAAAATATCATTAATGATTTGTGTACTTACCGAACCTTTTTCCATTTTCAGTAATTTTTGTTACATTTAATAATCCATATTTCTCTTGACCCTATGGTATGGAACAGAGGTATTACTGTTTATACATCATTCATATAGCATTGAGGTCTAAATTCTTACAGACAACTGAATCAAAATGATCTGGTACTCTAATATTAGCTTAAAATAAAAGATTAGTCACTAGTAATATGTTTAGTTGTATAATACATTAAAAATTCAATTTTCTAATACTTCTGTAAAGTTATGTTCAGTTAAAAAAGTTATTTTCAGTTATTTTTATAATTAAGCACTTGATCTTCTCAAGTAACAGCAGCCATAAGGTAAAGTCAAACTAGATTTCCATATGAACACTACAAGTCAGCACTGGAAAAGTGATTTATGACTTTCTATTCAAAGCAAGGGATACAATGCTATAAGGATAAGTATCACAGAAAAGGAATTATTTACTTTGTTGTCACTGTACAACAGTATAGTCTGAAAATTATTTAAGATACCCACTTTGTCAGAATGTAAAAATAACCAGGTGGAACAAATGCAGTGACTGTATTTAATAAATTAAAGTAATTGGTACTCTGCATAGAATTGGCCTTAATGTGGCATAAAGAATTCACTACATGCTCCATTAAACATAGGATCACATGGTGAACTGGGCTCTAGACTAAGTACATCTATTAGTCAGTGGATGTAAAAACCAGTTACTCGGCTTTACCATCACACCCTAGGAAGGCAAAGGCCGCTGTGCTCAAGTTAAATATCATCTTAACATCCTTCCAGGTGGGACTGAAGAAGTGCTCCTCACTGCTCTAGCCTCCTATATTCAAATCAGTTTAATCAAAATGAGTTAATGCCTACAGCAATCATCAGCATTAGTGAGCACTGTACACACAGGACAAAGCAGGCAATTTTATTTCAACTAAAAGATACACACAATATCCACAAATAGGGAAAAGACGACTCCCAATTCAGAATTTATTTCTAACTATTTGATACCTCAGCTATGTTCTCAATGTACTTTAATTAGGAAAAACAACCAAATTTTTCTTGTACGGAGAAAAATTTTGAGTATTTTCTCACTAATGTCTAAAAGATAATGCTTGCCTGGTCTGATAAAACAAACTCACATCATGGACAAAGCTGACAAACTGCTCTATTATTCACTTTTGGTACACTGGGAACTTGGGAAATAGCCATACTACTACAATTTTTTTCACAAAGCATAAGGTTGGCTCTCCTTAGATATGCCAACTCTGATTCTTTTCGTAAGAACTCTCTATTGCCTCTCAATAAAAACATCAATTACACAGTTAAAATGTGCACAGGACATTAAGAACATTCCCTATTTATTATTAAAAGCAGAGAGGGGGTAAAAAAACTTTCAATGATCCAGAAACTAAGTAACATTAATCTGAAAGGATGGGCCCTCGATGTGTAAGCACAGGAGCAGAGTAAGCCTACTAAAACGCCAAAGCTGGAACACTGTGGGTGAAAAAGCAGAGACATGACGGAAATGCCAGCATCAAAACAGGAAGAGAAACGGAAGGGACAGCAGCAGTGACAGATGGCCAGAGCCTGAGGGAGGAAAAGACACTCTTACCTGAGCTGTGACTGGACCGATACTGCACAGAACCATGCCTGTAAAGGCATCGTTCAAGGGCAGCGCCCAGAGTTCCCAGGAAATTCTCACAGGGACCAAGACCCAACACTAACGCTCTAAGGAGCAAGCACTCCAACGTGTACGTAAGAACAAAATCTGCCACATTCAAAGCGTACAGGTGCAAACCAATGACCACACCAACGAGAAGTGCAGTGAGAAAGGCACACCTAACACCCCTGTGAGGAAGGAAGGGAATCAGAGCAGCTTCCTAGAGACTGAGGACCAGGAGGAGCTGAGACGGAAACACAGCGGGTGGAGATGACAGACCCGGGTGAGGCCACGGAGGCTGAAGGAGCATCAGCTGCAAGAGCCTTAGGTTCTTTCCACGTAGTGAGGTGGAGAAGTAGGAAGAAACAGAGGCAGCGGAGAGAATGAAGCAGACACAGGTGAATGGACTCGAGTGGAACACTCCTGGTTACTACCACAAGGGACGCTCAGGCATGGACCAGGGCAGTGGCTGTGAGCAAGCGAAAGTGTCAGTCGCTCAGTCGTGTCAGACTCTTTGTGACCCTGTGGACTGTAGCCCATCAGATTCCTCTGTCCATGGAATTCTCCAGGCAAGAATACTGCAGTGGGTTGCCATTCCTTTCTCCAGTGAAGGAGTGAAGAGGGGCCAAATGTGAGAGTGATTCAGAAGACAGGGTTGACAGGGGCAGGAAGAGCTGGGAATCTCCCAAGCTTGAGCACCTGGGTAGAGGGGGTCCCTCAGCGGCAAGAACACTCTTTGTTTTCTGGGTTTTCTTCCCACTTTTTGGCAGTGACAAGCAGCATGTGGGATTTTAATTCCCCGACCAGGGACTGAATCTGTCCCTCCTGCATTGGATGCATGGGGTCTTAACCATGGGACCGCCAGGCATTCTCTAGAGGAGCTTTCCCAACCCCCTCAAGTAGGAGCTCCTCCACCTACGACTACGGCCCCTAGTTCGCCTACTGTGTTGCACTTACTGCAAAGCACTATTACATATAATTTACTCACCCTCTATCAGGCTGTATGCTGGAACTAGATCTGCTGTGCTCATCGCTGTATGACAGCGCCCAGCACAGTGGTTAGCAGCAACCTGGGGCTCAATATATATTTATTGAAGTAATTAACCCACAAAGTAGCTGTGTGGTGTGGCCAAAAAATAAAATAAAAGAGGGCATTAAGAAAAGAAATACAAGATGAGGTCAGTGATGGAAAGGTCAGTAATTAACCAACAAACTAGCTGTGCTATCACGTTAGTAAGAAATGTAAGAGAGGGACTTCCCTGAGTCCAGTGGTTAAGAATTCACCTGCCAACGCAGGGCACACGAGTTACATTCCTGGTCCAGGAAGACGCCCACGTGCCACAGAGCAACAGTGAAAGACTCCACACGCCGCAATGCAGATCCCGCATGCCGCAACGGCAGGAGCCAGTGCACCTAGAGCCTGTGCCCCAAAACAAGAGAAGCCACCACAGTGGGAAGCTGGCGCACTGCAACTGGAGTGGCTCCCGCCGCTGCAACTAGAGAAAGCCCGTGCAGAGCAACAAAGACCCAGCGCAGCCAGAAACAAACAATACGAATAATTCCTCTCTTCCACTGCAGGGGGCGTGGGTTTGATCCCTGGTCAGGAAGTCAAGATCCCGCATGCTGTGTGGTATAGCCAAAAAATAAACAAATAAAAGAAAGCATTAAAAAAGAAATGTAAGAGGTCAGTGATGGAGAAAATAAAGCTTTAGCTCTTAAACACTGAAGTTCTGCATCTGACATAAAAGTGATGAGCAGGAGGATACAGGTTTGACTATTCAGGTGTGAACTTTGGAGGAAGGAATTTAGACATATTTTTATTTCATACTATTTGGTGTACTTTTCTCCACTTAGGATCAAAGTCCATCAATGTGTTTGTGTAGCTTACTAAAATAACTTCATAAAAACTTTAAGTCCTCTAAAATCTGTCCGTACTCACACAAATATTTCTCAAGTCCTCTAAAAACTGTCCATACTCACACACAAATATTTCTTAGTCTGAATATGCTGATACTCCAAAGGAAACTTCAAGTTGAAAATAAGCAGGAATGTTTTAATAAGAACTAGCAAAACTGGTTAAGGTTGAACCAAAAGACTGTAATAAGATTGTCTTATCCTAATAAGGCAAGAAAACAATAAAATATTTGTTCCATTGAGTAATCTGGGAAAACTTCCACAGGTTCATAACCACTTTGCAGGCTCCAGAATTTGTAACTGATTTTGCATTCATTTAGTAAAGTAAGCATTTCCCAATTTTGGGTAATAACTGTTACTATCAAAATCAATATCTCCCAATAAAACTTTTATCTTCAGTTAATCTTATAATAATGTAATAAGAAGATTCTTTCTACACAGAGGAAAACTATAATGTCGAAAAAGAACCACTGTGATGAAACTTCCAGGACAACGAAATCCATACAGATCTTCAAACTAGAGCTTACTGGGGGAGGGGGAGAAGGGCGGGGGAAATGTACAGTGACTGCTTGATGGGTGGGGTCTCCTGATGAAAGCATCCTAAAACTAGGCACATATTGTAAATACACTAAAGCCACTGAATTACAAACTTTTAAACAGTTAATGACTAATTTTATGTTAAGTGAGTTTTACCTAGATTATAAAAATGTTTAAAGAACCAGTTTTATTTTTTTAAATTAATGTCTAAATCATGTTCACTGGGAAAAAAAATTAAGACAATTTGTCCACTAAACACTCTTGTTAAAGAACGTGTTGAAATGTCCTTTGCTCCAAAGTGGGTAAAGCACTTTAATACCATTATTTGAAAACATAAGGTCAAAGCTTGTTTCCTAATTATATATTCAAAATTGTATTCACTATTCAGTAACTGAAAACTTTAAAACGCATATTCTCATAGGCACATTGGGACAAATAGAGATTAGGTCTTTAGATCAGCCTACAAAAATCCTACTGAATCCATGCTCTAGTCATACTGTAGAGAAACATTATCAATTTTTTAAAAGATGTATACACTACCTATTTCTAAAAGGACTTCAGGTGACTATGAAAAATAATGTATTTGAAAACTGGAAAGAAAACAAGAAAAAAATGAACATGTTTAAAATTTGTATTAAAGGATGAAATTTTAATCTGCTTTGATTAGAAGAGACTGAAGACATCAAATGCAAGTGAACAAAGCCTCTAAAAAAAAGGCCACATATCATATGATTCTACTCATATGAAAGGACCAGAACAGGCAAATCTAGTGAGATAGACAGTAATTACCGGCTGCTTAGGGCTTAATGGGGTGTGGAGGTAGAGAGGGTCATGACAGATGAGTACTTCTTTTCGAGGTGATGAAGATATTCTAAAATGAGTGTAACAATAGTTGCATGTATCTGAATATATTAATACTAACAACTACCAAACTGTACAGTTTAAATGGGTGAACAGTACAGTATGTTAGTTCTATTATTTCAATATAGTTTTAATTTTTTAAAAAAGAGAGATTTGAGAGGTAGCTGGGCAATTTGCAGAGACTTAAAGATGATACCAAGTAACTAACACTGATTATAGTGTCAGTTTCATTTCTACATTTATTTGTAGCTTCTTTTTCTTACCAGTAGGCTTTATGCCAACCAGATTTTAACTCAAAGAACTAAGAAAATATTTGCTCATATTAATTGGGTAAGAGTGGGAAAGACAGGTAAAAGACTCAGTTCAAACAGGGCAAGTGGAGGACGGGAAGCAGAGGCTGAGGAAGATATTCAGGAGACAGAAGCCTCTGGGCGGGAGGTTGGGGGGGGGAAGGGTGCTGAACTGGGGGGTGGGGGGAAGGACACTCTACACTTATGAGAAAACAGAACAGCCTTAGGCAGAATTAACAGAGTTGTTCCATTTTTTTTTCCACGTGCAAGAAAATAAAGAATGAAACAGAATCCTGGTGAGGCAGTTCCCTGCCACGGCCATCAGAGGGGACCCTGAGTCCAGGACAGTCAGGGTGCTTAGCAAACCCCTGAGACAGGATAACTGCCTGGGGGAATAATCTGCAAACAGTCCTTTGCAACCTACATGGGACATTTATAAACTCATGTTTCTAGGATTACCTAGAAATTCCCTTTTACCAAAATATAAATAATTTATAAAAGGTTTTCTTAGAAGTTATATATTACCCATACTTAAGTTGAAAAAAGTTTTTCCTTTTTCTAGCTAGATGGATAAATTAAGCATACTGTAGTAACAATACCTTAGGTTCATATGGTAATTCTTGACAAAACCACTAAAATCACATTCACTTTTATCTTTATTTGATGTTTATGTACCCAGGACTGTGTTAAACAATGTAAAATAAAAAAGGAGAAAGCAGCCCCTCTCTATCCCTATGAGTCCCTTTGGAGTTTAAACTCTCAGCAGGGAGATGGGGGAACACAAGGTAACTTTCACTCCATCGATGCTGTCAATGACTTGGAGCTCAGAGAAAAAGAAGAGATATGGTTATGCTGAGGTTAGTCAGGGCAGGACCTACAGAGTCCTCCTACAAGTCAGCTCAGGATTAACTGTAGGTGCAGAGAAGCCAAGGAGCAGGGTAGGCAGTGAAACCTTCTGAGCAACATCAGAAGGACAGGTGGACAACATGTTAGATGAATCAAAAGACAAGTTACTTGCTCAGGGAAGGGAGGAAGAGCCTGTAAAAGGAAAGCACCATCTGTGAAAAATCTGTGCCCCTAGGAAATCAGAAGTATCCTAATAAAGTTTATTCCTTAAAATTAAGGAAATAACGATAAAAGTTTGTTTTTTAAAAACTTTACAAATTTCATTTCTTCATTCAGCAAAACTCCCTGGAACAGCAAAACTCTACCACACTGAGTACTCTGGTTCTACTCTAAGGGAGCTTTCCTCTGTCTAGTGGGGAAGACATTAACTAAGGGCTGGAAGCTCCTACAAGAAATAAGAAATGAAAAGAGTTGCTCTATTTTACAGAATCAAATAACATATACTTAAATGCTATGAAGAGGACTACAGGGAAAGTATGAAAGTGAAAATGATAGTCGCTCAGTCCTGTCCAACTTTGCGACCCCATGGACTGTTGCCCGCCAGGCTCCTCTGTCCATGGAATTTCCCAGGCAAGAATACTGGAATGGGTAGCCATTCCCTTCTCCAGGAGATATTCCTGACCCAGGGATTGAACCCAAGTCTCCTGCATTACAGGTAGATTCTTTACTGAGCCACCAGGGAAATCCACTACGGGGAAATCTGACCAAATCTAGAGGATTAGAATAAAATTCTGAGTCTGAACTGAGCACTAAGGAATGACCTAGAAGTTGACTGGACAAAGACATGAGGGACACGGGTTTCGGTACATGAAGGCCCTGGAGCTGAAGAGCCAGAGGGCAGCAAGACACTGGGGCTGAGGACCCAGGACAGGCACCGTCTCTCAGACCTCAACACGAAGTTTAGTCACCCTTTCTAAAAGAAATGGAGCCACTGGAGGGGAAGAGGAGGAGCAGCAAATTATAGGAAGACTTGGGGAGGGGTGTCTGCAAACATTAAGGTCAAGCAGAATTTCTCCAACATTAAGACTGAAGAGAAGTCACCGGCGGTTTTCCAAGCTTAGGAGAAACCTCAGGTTGAGTTAGGTACTGCCAATATTACCTGGCATAAGCTGGGTGATGCATCTGATGGTTTAGAGGGGAAAAGGGCATCTAAGCTTGTTAATGAGGAGGAGGGTGCTTCTTACCTTTGGACTGTTGGCCTGAGGAAGAAAGGGTATTATGTAAACTTGATAGTGTTCTCCAGGGACTTTAACATTTATGTTCAAAAGCCAAACATAAATTCATCCCTTATAAATATGGTATACAAGTAGATCATAAAGGTACCATATTGTACACAAAGCAGGGAATTTTAAAATCAATAAAATCTGGTTTTTAATTTAAACCTATTATCCGGTTATTTTTTGAGAGACCAGTGAAATTTTATAGAAGCCCAAAAGATATTTAAACATTACACTTAAGAGGAAATTAATTTGCTGAAACTGATTGAAATAATTGGACTATATTTTCTACTTGTTGCTATCATACTAACTGTATCTTGGTGCTTTGGTGAAGAGGGAGAAGACTCATGTTCAGGATAGCAGGGTTTTGAGGCAGATGGAGATTCCTACAAAAATAAGTAATGAAAAATGTTACTCTATTTCATATAATTGTATTTCTCCCTCTATTCATAGAGGGAGAGCTTAATAAGGGAGGCTGAGAGAAATTTTTCCTAGTTACTTCCCTTTATATTTAGCTATGAAACTAATATGGTACAGATGTGAAAACTACAGATGTCATAAAGTTTATAAAATATGGCATATTTTGTACCAATTACTATAAACTTAAATATCATATACAGGATTATTCAAAAGAAATGAGGCATGCTGCCTTAAAATCATGATGGTGCATCAGCTTAAATTAACCATATTTAAAATAAGTACAATCTGCACACTTGTGGATAAAAATGTTAACAGTCAACATATTAATTTGCTCTTGGTGTGAATCCTGGTAGGATTTGACACAGAACACTCACAGGAACTACTTGGCAACTGCCAGAATGAGAACTTGTATTTAATTAAATTGCTATTAATATTTAATATAATTTATAGCTAACCTCAGTTATTAGAAATAAACAAAGATTTTTTTAGTATGCAAAGAACCTCAGATTTACAGATTAATAACTCACCAGAAAAAAAAGGAATAAAGTCTAAGCCTACAAGAATATAATACAAGCAAGCCAATAATGTGCATTTTCAAAGAAATTCTGCTTTGTCAATATTAGAATGTTATGTGATTTCTACCTCAGGTATTTGTAAGACTATGGAGGATAAGACCAAAGAAACATTTTACTGGTACCAACAGCCAAGTTCCATTTAAATGTTCTCTGTTCTCCTAGAAGCTTTGAATAATTTCAGGAAAAGAGAATTAGGAAAATCATATGCCAACATGTATTATTCACTTTCCTATAAAGCTAGATAATTTCTCTGGACATTCATCTTCACATCTGTATCATCTACTTTTCTATACTTATGAAACTGGATAAAATACTGGTGACAAGCCTGGGAATTTTTATTAAATCACAATACAAAACTATTAATTCAACACCCATTTACTTGGAAAAAAAGTCTTCAGGTTCATAACTATACAATTTGTAAATACAGAAACTAGGCAGCAGTGAAATGTTACAGGAAAAATTCTTGAAGGGACAACTTTAAAAGCAAACATCCAAGGCCTACATACAAACAGAGAAAACATTAAAATCATGTCAAATATTTCTTTATAAAAAGAAATTACATTTAATGTCCAAATGTCAGTTTAGCCTCATTTAAGTATTTTTTCCAACAGCTTCAGAAGTTTTGCTTTTCCATTTCTTGACTTCTCAAAGAGTGCCTAATATTAAAACAGTGTAAGAAAAAGAGGAAAGATCTGATGACCCAGAAACTAGAAAATAAGTAACTGAATAAAATGAGTGGTAACTACATACCCTCACCTACCTCCTTCAAGGTTGTCTGGCAACTGAATTAGGACCTATAGCATTGTAACAACATTTGCCACACAGTATTAGGTTTCTATGATTACTTTTCAAGTTATACAGATTTTACCCCTTGTATTAGTCCACCAGCTTGTTCTGGTATAGTCCCTCTTTATAATCTTAAATCTTAAAAACATATATACTAGAAGATGATGATAAGTAACAGAGTTTATCTGATGAAATAATTATCTATGATTTCCATTTATAAAGGTAGAGGGGGGAAAAGCCATTTCTACAAAAATAAGTCTAGTCTCAAGAAAATCACATTATCATATTCTGAAATAATTAGATGAAAAAGGATATGAAATAAGAACTCCACATGTTATTCTAATAATATACTGAAAATGAATCTCAAGAAAGATTACAAAGAGGTAAGAAATTTTAAGTCTACATCAGCAAAATAAGCATCCTTTTTATTCTAGAGTCCACTGATGAGGCAATAGAGTTGGTTCAACCATAGCTTGGGCACTAGAGCACTGATCACATATAGTACAGGAGTTTTTGTATACACTTAAGTGTAATCTGGTTCTTATAGTTAAATGAATTTTTCTATTATTAATAAAAATCTCTAGGACTATTACCTACATAGGTTAACTTCAATGCTAATATATTTCCAAGCCTTCGATAGCACAGGCTCCAGAATTTCATTCCTTTAATATGCCCTCTATACTCCACCACCTAATATCTTTACAAACAGAAATTAGAAGTACTTATTTGACCGACTGATAATTTAAAAATGAATTTAGGACTGAAAGCACCCAAACACAGAGAAATATGCCTCAGGAGAGGGCCTCCTGCTTTCACTAACATGTCTGCAAATGCAGGAAACCTATTAACTATGCCGAAAGAGAATCTTGTTGGTAAAATAGAGAGTCCCCAGTGACAAATATTTCAATTTTAGGGTGTTACTGCCACTTTCACATCATTATCACCACTTTAACATCAGTATGTCTGATGTCTACAAATTTGTAGTAACTTCCTACTCTATCACTGGACTTGAGGTCACAAGGTAAAGATGTAACTCACAAGGAAGTTAAAATTCTACCGCTTTTCCAATCTCATGTTTGCATCAAAATCCACTCCCTATTTCAAACAGAGAACATGACTTCTCAGAAGCACTTTGAATAGAGAGCTGTTAGGGAAACAGGAGGAGCAGGCTTTCAATCTTCCCTGGGCTGGGAAAGTTAATTAAATGTCTTTACCATTAAATCTCTTAGAAACTGAAGACAAACAATAATGATGTGTGACTTTAAAATCAGATTATGGAAAAACCTATCACCCCAATGTATCATGTATACATACATCATTATGTCATAGGTCAAAACCCAGAAAACTTCAAAACCAATCCCCACTCTGGGACAAACAGATATGGCACGCAATAAAACAGTCACCACCAAGGTATGAGACTCAGCAAAGAAGAAAATAAAGCATAAAGAACCTGCCCGAGTTCTCAACAGATTTATCTTCTCAGAATGTCCTACCTTGTCATTGGCGTCCAACACAATGGTGCTATGTCTCCACTTTGACAATACTATTGGTTCTTGCAGCCGCCTGTCCAGACTCCTACTCTTAATAATTTCTCTTTGCTGCTGAGATGAAGCATTGTACTAAAGAAAACAAATTACACCTCATAAATAATAGAAATAAAAGTGGAATCTACACATGCTGGCTCCGAGTGACACGTGGCACCAGGCAAAGCTCACCACGTGACACTAACAGGAGTTCACTCATCTCTGACCAGCACTTGGCACAAGTTCACACACTCGGGTGTTGGAGAGACCGAGTTCATGTTAGTTTTGGCAAAGCACTTAATCTCCCCAAGTCTAAATTGCATTCACTGTAAAACAGATACAACAGAAGTAGTGGGTTAAATAGCATACAAAAAGTGCCAAATGTTGCCCTGATAGGGTCTCAATAAATATTAGTTATGATGATTTGTAAAATGAGGTCACACTAATTAATTTTTTAAAGTTCCTTCTACTTTGCAAATCCACATGAATTCAGTTATTGTCTTATGTTTTTAAAATGACGCTTTGATACACAACTGTATGTTCACATTTAAAGGGCTTTTTGTTTTTACTTTTACTTTCCATTTATAGGCCAAGCACACTACTATTTATTTCTCTGAAGTGGTAAAATGTAACCAAGTCAAACAGTAGTGACCGTATTAGTGCCAGACACCAATCGTGAATATATCAATTGTGTACGAAGGATAAGTGCTGCGCTTAGTCGCTCAGTTGTGCCCCACACTTTGCAACCCCATGGGCTGTAGCCCACCAGGCTCCTCTGTCCATGGGGATTCTCTGCTGCAGTGGGTCGCCATGCCCTCCTCACAAAGGATAAGTGGTAACTGCCAAACAAAGATTACATATAAAATTAAGAATACATTATTAATAAGATTCTAAGTCTTACAATGTTTGAAATGTCAGGTAGACCACCAGGCATAAACATTTGAGAAATGTGAGGTTTAAGAGTTCATATAGGAAGTTTTAATATATTATAAATAATAAATTATAATAAAATGACAAAAGAAAATTCATCTATTTCTAAGGGATACATACTTTTCCTGAAACCAAAGTATTCCTAATACCTACTTCTCAAAAAACCCCAGTAAATCTTAAATTTTAATGACTCATTGTAATTTCAGTGAAATTAAATTATTTTATCTTATTAAATTTCAATAATACATAATTTTTACTGTTTTATTATTTTTAAAAACCTTTCAACATCTTTCTCCAAAGTATGTCATTTCTTCACTTTCCAAAATGAGTCCATACAGGCCCTCCAAACTGTTTCCCAAAGCTGTTACTTCCTTTTTCACATCAGAATTTGCCAAAGCCAGGTAGTCACATGGGTGTATGTTTTTCACTCACTGTTGCCTAACAAACAGCAATCTTACAATTTGTTACACAAGTTCACAAAAGGATCATTTATAGAATGAACAAAGATGAAGATTAAAGACTTCTCCCCAAAAATTCTGTGAAATAAATTTCTTAAGTGCAGAAACCCAGTCATTAGGTAGAGTTGTATTATCACTTCAATACAATCATTGTTAGGAACAATTAAAATGTGCAGTTGTGTATAAGCTTGTCTATGAACTTTAATGGATATCTACCCTAGCTTTTGAACTTTATAATTACCACAACTGTTTAGAAATCCTTTTCGCAAGGCAACAAAAATAATGTAAAATTAAACTGGGTAATAATCACCATTTTAAAGGTGTTGACAGTTTAACTTGGCAACAGTATGTTCATAAAAGCAAATAAAGCATAAATAAAATATCATATAAAATCTAGTGTAGACAGAAGACAAAAATAAAGTGTCACATAATTATAGAAAAGAAAAATAAGACACCAGTTAAAATACACAAACACATCTAGCTGAACAAGATGACTAAAACGTAACATATAAAAAATCTTAAAAAACCTCTTTTAGGAATTTTAATTGCATTTTAATTTCAAACATACAAGAGAATAGCAACTATAGTAAAAACCTGCCACTGAGCTCCAACATAACTAAGACAGGTAACTTTCTGATTTCTAAAGAAATAAAATATGAGGGTTCTCTGGGCACATTTTTAGATTCCGTTCGTTCCTTGTCCCCCCGCCCCAGCAAGGGCTTCCCTGGTGGCTCAGACAGTAAAGAATCTGCCTTGCAACGCTGGACACCTTGGATCATGCCACGGTCTGGAAGATCCCCTGCAGAAGGAAATGGCAACCCACTCCAGTGTATTTTTGCCTGGAGAATTCCACGAATAGAGGAGCCTGACAGGCTACACACAGTTCGTAAGGTGGCAAAGTACTGGACACGACTGAGCGACTGACACACACATTAACCCCTGCCTGGCAGTACCATGTAACTCAGTCTTCACCATTCTCAGGAACTTTACACTTTAGTACATATACATGTATCTATAACTACATATTACCTGTAGGCTTTTAAATTTTATATAAGTGGAATCATATCACACATGTCAATCTTTAATTTGGTTTTTCACTCAATAATGTTTTTATTAAAAAAACAACAACAATTAAAAAAACACCTAAATCCATGTTGGTGAGTTTGCAGCTCAAACTCATCTACACTTCACTTCCTCATAACACTACCTTATATGTGGATGATAGGGGTAGAGTAGGATAATCAAATAGCTCAGAAATACCATTTGAGGACTGTAGATAGAGAGGAACTTTAGGGGGCTCTGGGAGACCACAATACGTTAATGATCACTGAAGAAAGCAAGCTTACTTAACCACAAAAACAAGCAGGCTTGCTTAGCGGCAAAACCATCTAACTGAAGCAGGAGACATGCCCCCAAACAATAAAACAGTGGTGGCATGAGGCCCACATCCTGCCCAGTGTGCCCAGTAAGTTAATGATACCTAGGACATGTTCTCTGCCTGCATAAAGAAGACAGTAATTTATGGAAAGGTGACACTTCAAAGTGAAAGATCCTCCCTGTACTAAGATCTGAAGTAATTTTTCCATAGTGGCATGACAGCCCTGGCTTGACCATACAGGGACAAGAACACTCCCCTGCCCAATCTGGAGAAGGAGCTTATGATGAAAGCATGATGTCTACTCAAGAATGAGACAGATGGTCTTTTGCCTTTCCCTACTTTTCCTTTGATTATAAAACTGCAACCCAGTAAGTTCTCAGCCACCCACTTGTAAGCCTCACAAATATCCTCTCCTAATAGTCACATCTTACCTATTACTTTGCCTCTTACCAAATTCTTTTTGTGCTAAGATACAAAGGACCAGAGCTCTCTGGAGTCCAGCGAACGCCACCTAGCAGTTTCACAGACAGCACAATTTAACCTTCTGAACTGTGGGGAACTAACAGCACTCCAACCAGCAGAATATAATACTCTCCACTGCCTTACTTGGTACTGTTGAATTTATATGCATTTGTGTATAGAAAATAAATATATATACTATGTATAATGTTACTTCATTGCTTTCATTCTCCTTGGAAATTCTTTTCCAAGACTCGGAAATTCTTTTCAAATACTTATTTTATGAATTTCCTTTCCTCCATATGGCTTAGTCTTATTAAGTAGTTAGAACAGAAAAAAGGAGTCCAAAATGGTGGTGGCTAAAAGACAGGAAGGGAAAAGCCTGCGAAAATATAACAAAGGAAGGTCTGAGGATCAGAGTGAGGACCTCAGGTAGAACAAACAGCACTCCTGGCCAGCCCAATTTACACAGGGCAGGCCCAGGGGGAGGAAAAACATAAAAACAGGAGTCAGAAGGCCTGGGGTCTCTCTCTCCCACGCGTACTCTCTGTCTCTCTTTCTCTCTCTCTCTCCCTCCACTTTTGGGCCAGCATGCCCTCATGCCTAGATGATGTATTTTCCTTTACTTTCTAAATAAAACTGAGCTGTAACACAGAGCTGTAACACTGTCCGAGAGCTGTGACACATCTAGGGCTTTAACGTCTGTTGCTTCAAATTTTTGTTGTGACAAGACAGAACCAAGGAAATTACAGACTCCCTGACAGTCATATATTTTGCCTATTTTCAATTAGGCTCTCTCTCTCACTAGTGTGTACATAAAGAACCAGCAAATTCTTTATACATTTTAGTTTCTAAGCCTTTGTAAGCTTTACAAATTCAATGTAGCTTTTCTGAGCCCAAAGCTCAGGTCATCCCCTTTGTGTATGGTATCTTTAAATGTTCTGCTGGATTGTATGTAGTCACATCTCCATCTTTTTCCTTTATAGTTTTTCCTTACATAGCCTTATTGAAGAAATGCTTCCTACTCTGAAGTCAAAGACATTCTCTGGAATTAATCATTAGGTGAGAAGTCAAGATCTATGCTTATTATTTCATTTTCCTCCCCTAAAAATAACCAATAATATAAATATTTATTGTACAGTCCATGCTTTACCCAGGGATTTGTGATGCTACATCTGAGGTTCCTATTCTGTTCTGCTGGTCTATTTCTCTGCACATGTGCCCACAACTTAATCACTAGAGCAGGGACCCCACTCCTCTCCTATTCTTAAGTAGACATTCTCCCTACTCAGGAATATTTTGGTTCTTCACAGACTTTTGCTTGCAAGTAAAATTTAGCATCAATTCAAAAAACAAAAAACATGGAGATGGGAACAGTAAATGGAAATGCAGTGAATTTACAGATCAATGGGGACACTGTTACAATGTTAAGCATCCCAACCCAAGACCATAATGGTATATCGCATCATTTCAGATCATCTTTTATGTCCCTCAATTCTGCTCTGAAATTTTCTTAAGATCTTACAAACTTTCTATAGCTATAATCTTAGGATTCTTCTTGACACTGTTGCTGCTGCTAATATAAAAAGAACTTTATTCCTATCATATTTTCAAATTAACTTTTTACTGAAGAATTGGGTAGTTTTAGGTTGATTTTATGTCCAGCAAACTTGCTGAACTAGTAACAGTTCTGAGTTTGCCAAATCTCCTGATTTTCTAATAATAAAACAAACAATTGCGTCTCAATTCTTTTCTTTTTTTTTAAATTGTTGAATAGAAGCATTGACAGGCAAGTTATTAGTCTAAGACCTAATTCTAATGGCAAAGCTTCTGCAATGGCACCATGAAGTATGAGATTTACTATAAACTATATGATAAGTAATCTTCAGTATGATGTAATATATCATTACATTTGAAGTGATCTTTTTGTAGAAACATATAATTGAGTCATGGTTTTCATCATTTCCAAAAATATTCAATAGCTCTGTTTAAACCATTTAATGTAATTTATTTAAATGTTAGGATTTAAGTCTGTTGCTTTGTTTTATATTCTGTTTATCATGCCTGTTTCTCCTTTCCTGCCTTCCTATGGACTATCCTGAGTTTTTACTAATGTAGTTTAATCTATAGCTCTTTGAGTCTATTTTGCATTACAGTTTTTTAGTGCTTACTCCAACTATTACAAATTATGTATTTAATTCCTCCCAGTCTACCAATATCAGAATTTTACTATTTGAAGTGAAATGTAGAAACCTTACCAACAATTCTCACACTACTCTCCCCTCTTCACAATACAGTTGCCCTAGATAACATCTCCACCTTAGAAATGTTCTAATTGTTTTTAAAGGTCAGATATATATTTTTTGATTTCCTCTTTGATTTCCTAAGTGATCAATTGGTTGTCTAGTAGCATATAGTTTAGTCTCCACGTGTCTGTGTTTTTTTACAGCTTTTTTCCTTGCAGTTAGATTCCTAATCTCAAAGCACTGTGATTGGAAAAGATGCCTGACATGATTTCAATTTTCTTGAATTTGCTGAGGCACACTTTGTGGCCCAGTATGTGATCAATCCTGGAGAATGTTCTATGTGCACTTGAGAATGTGTACTCTGCTGCTTTTGGATGGAATGCTCTATAAATATCAATTAAGTCCATCCAGCCTTGGGTGTCATTTAAAGCCTATGTTTTCTTATTCATTTTTGTCTCGATAATCTGTCCATTGACCAAAGTGGAGTGTTAAAGTCCCCCAATACTGTTATGTTACTGTTGATTTCTCCTTTTATGGCTGTTTGCATTTGCCTTATATACTGAGATATTCCTATGTTGGATATGTATATATTTACAATTGTTATATCTTTTTCTTGGATTGCTCCTTTGATCTTTATGTAGTGTCCTTTGTCTTTTATAACTGTCTTTATTTTAAAGCCTATTTTGTCTGATATGAATACTGCTATTGCAGTTTTCTTTTGATTTCCATTTGCATAGAATATCTTCTTATATCCCCTTAAAACTCAACACAAATGTGTCTTCAGATATTCACCCTTTCCATTATATTCTGTTCATTTTTAACATTCCAAGTATAGCAATTCTTTGAGAATAAGACTGTTGGTAATAAATCTCTGGGTTTACTTTAATCTGAAAATGTCTTTATTTTACTTTCATGCCTGAAGGATATTTTTGCTTAGATGTACAATCATGAGTTTTTCTTTCCGCATTTGTAAAATGTTGCACCACTTCCTTCTGGCTTCATGGTTTCTAATAAGACATCCTCTGCTTTTCAAATCATTATTACCCCACAAAGTACTGTGTTGTTTCACTGAGTTGTTTTCATGATATTTCTTGCCAAGGCAGGGTGGGAGTGGCGGGGGAGAAGTCTTTAGTTTTCAGAAATTTGATTACAGTGTGTCTGGATATGGATTTCTTCGAGTCCATACTGTTTGGTATTTACTCAGCTTCGTGAATCTGGTGGTTTTGTCTTTTATCAAATCTGAGATGTTTTCAAACGTTTCTGAAAATATTTTTCTGCCTCACACTCTTTCTTCACTCCTTCTGGAATTCTCATGAAATGAATGTTAGGTCTTCCACATGGTCCCACAGATCTCTGAGACTGTTCATTTTCTTAAAATGTATTTATTCACTCTACCTAGGACCATACATTCCTCTCACAGCAGAGGTAGAGGTGGAAAAGCAAGCCCTGGTGTACAAGCCTTTTCAATACCATGTTTATGATACATTTGCTCACATCCCATCAGTGGAAGCAAGTCACATGTCTAGACTATATTCAGTCACAGTAACAGCAGGACAATATGCCCCCATTCACAGCAAGGGGTCACTACAAAGGCACACAGCAAAAAGCACTGATATGGGAGTGGGTGAGGAATGGATCATATGATGCAAACTGCCACCACAGGTAATCTTGCTTTTACCCTTTGATGGCTTTTAAGACTGTCTCCCTCTACTTAAGTTCCACAGAGTCAGCAAAATTTGTCAATATGTGTATTTATTTTTCTGTGTTCTGGTCAGTATTGAAGGCTCCAGTTGAAGACTCATGCCTTCCTTTAGTTTCAGAAAATTCCAAGAAATTATATTTCCAAAATACTATTTCTCTACCACTTCTTCCATTTTCTTCTTTGAGAATTCCTCATTGGTGCATGCAGGAAACTTTTCACCCATCTTCCATCTCCTTTAATCATGTTTCCTTTAATCATGTTTTAATATTTGTCATCTTCCTGCCTCTCTGACTATAGTTTATTCTATCCAGTGCACTATATTTTTTAATGATTTTTTTCTATATCCATGTATCTCTAAACTACTAATATTTTTCTTTAAATCAACTTACTTTGGGAAAAAGAAAAATTTATTTAGAAACTAATGTCTATCTGATAATTGACACTACAGATACATCTGCTACTCATAGGTGTTTTCTTTTTTTTTTCCCACAATAATAACAGTTATATTTCATAGGTGTTTTCTAAAATGCTAAAATAAGGTACCAATTAAAATGTAAATGTTTGCTCAGATATCATTAATATTTATATATATTTATATCTTAATACTAACAGTGGTAAGTACAGAACCATTTTGAAACCTACTGCTTTAGATAAACTCAGCCCTAGTACATTTATCTTTAGAGAGCCAGTGAGACCTTGGAAGGTCTCATTACTACATGCTGTAATGACTGACTCAACTATAATACACATCTACATACAAGAATAAACTTGAATATTGAGTTGTTTTTCTTTTAAATAAGTTTAACACCAACTTCATGCAGAAAACTCAACAAATTTAAGAGAACTCTTTACATTACTGCCACTTAAAGGGGATCTTGCATCCAGGAACAATGAACAACTTAATCAAAGAACTTTTAAATAGAGATTATCAATATTATATAATTATAAGATAAATGTATGTCACAAAATAATTTAAGCAAAATATTCTCAATGAATTATGGAAAAACTAATCTTGCTGCTTTTTAAGAGCTTAATAAAAATTTAAAAATAAACCTGTTGTAACCATTTTCAGGTATTACTTCATCCACTATTTTTACACAGAAACTCAGTGTTAAGGTTTATTACCTTTGGCAACTCCCATTCTGACCGAGATCCATCTGCACTGTAGTAATATTGTCTACCTTGATCGTCAACATGCTTGAGCCACTGTAAAAACAAAACAGGTGTTATATTTTAAACACATATAAAGTTGAGCTTAAGCTTATAAAATCATAGGTATTAGATGATATTCTTATGAATTTTATTCTATTTGCTCAAAAATATTCCAAAAGGAATATAACAAACTTATACTAACAGACTTGCATTTTAAGTTCAATAAAAATAAGGAACTAAATATTAAATGCAAATTTACTTTCTCTCTTTCATCCAGTGTCAAGCTAGTGATCCAAACACCACTTAACAACACAATAAGAAATGGATAACATAAAGATACAAAGATACATATGTGGACAACATATATATGTATGTATGTGGACACAAGGACACACAATCCTGAAATCAGGGTTGAGAAACTAACAAAGGGAATTTTTCTTCAATCTTTAAGGATGAAACTACTAAACGATTTAATCCAAACTTCATACAAACCCTTAGGAATTAAATTACCTGCAGTAGCCAACACAGCTTATTCATACAATTTAAGTAACACCAACAACAAAACTTCATGTAATACCGGAAATATGAAGGAGTAAAGACTAAAACATATGATCTTGATTGTGAAATAAATGAAAATTATTGTTTTCATGTGTTCTAGTGTTAAATAATTAAAGAAACAATGTGGAGTGAAGAAACCTATCTCCATTTATTCCCAAGGCTTTTATTCTTTAAACTAGCACAACCAACCATTACCTTCTCTGATGATAAACACATAAAATTACAAGTATTCTCACACTAATTAATTAATCATAAAGCACTAGATTCATGGTTTTGTTTTACATAACTTAGTTATAAAAGATAAAGCAATGTAGGAAGTGAGGGGGATTATTATGACATGTTGAGAAAACTATTCCCAAAAACTATTTGCCAAGAAAAACACAAAGAAATATGTTTACTGAAGAGGCATAAACAGAATGGCACTCAACGGGTCTATTCTTAAAAAGGTTCTGTCTTAAACACGTTGACACCACAAAAATTATGACAACTGGAAGCAGTTTAAAACCATGAATCAGTAGTTACATTGAGTTTTCAGACTGTCAGCTAACAGGACTACAGAATTGCAAGAAACTATTTTCCTGAGTTTTTAAAATACTACTAGAGCTTCAGTACACAACGATTTTATGAGCGGAATCTGCCAAGAAAACTAGATGAGAAAAAAACAATGTACCTTTTCATTAGTATAGTCACTGGTATATAAGGTATGCCCACGTTCATCCAACTCTTCTGACCAACCCCTTGGAGGAGAACCACACTGACTATCTGACTGGCTGAGACAAATGCTGTGGTAGTTTTCTTCTGATGAAAGAAGCTACAAATAGTCAGAAACATAAGGATTGTTCTTCTTTGAATATATATATACAGCAGTTGAAAATCTAAGCAATTGACTTTACTTGGCTATACATACTAAAGATCTTGAATATATTCAAATATTTAATTTTCAAAACAAATTGTTTAGTCTTTTTAATGGTACATTGTAAGTGACGTGGGAAATTAGTAAGTTATTATATTGCATTAATGCAAGCCTACAAATATTCACTATAATGAAACTGAAAACAATGTTTTCAGACAGAGATAAAAATGCTACCTTCTATGCTGTGCTACTTTCAACTGAAATCAGGTTAAAAAATGATGGGGATAGAGCAAATATATGTATGCAATCTATGTGTAAGCAAAGTAGGAGGTGAGGGCTCTTCATTAGACTGAGATACTTGAAAATTTCACCTATTAATCATAAGTTGCTAGCCAAACACCCAGCAAAAGTGCTTAATGAATATATCTTGAGCTAATTCTTTTAAAGTGTGTGGGATGGGGGAGGGGAGGGAAAGACACTAGCTCTGTAACACTATATTTTATTTTCCAATTGATCAAAAAGTTTTCCTGACTCACTCAACACAAATGCTTGTTAAAAACTATTCAAAACTATACTTTAAAAGGAAAAAAAAATTGAATGAATTCAAGCATAATACCGAAAGATTAAGAAATTCAGTGTAATATTTACTGGGCTAATTCTGCAAGTGATCTTTCCAGGGTCACATTCAGGTAAAATAGTTTCTACAATTACATCTACTCAGTAGATCAAATTTTCTACCACCATATTTGGTCTGAAACACTCAGATATGTAGATTCTCAATGTTGTACAAGTAGCAAACATCCTAATGTCAGTAACATGTCCATAAAAACTGACAAAGACAACTTTAAAGTCTTGAATGGAGTAAGCTGTTCATGTTTTGTAATAGCAATGGTTTAAAAAAAATGGAAAGCCTAACTGAAAAATCAGGATTATTTTAATCTAATTGAGATCACTTAAAACATAAGCTAGTATCAGAGCGGTACAATAAGAATCTTTTAGAAACAGAATAAAAGGCAATCTGTACGGAGAATATTATTGCCATTAAAAAAAAGAAGAAATTTAGTCATTTGTGACAACATGGATAGATTTTGATGCCAGTATTTTAAATGAAATAACTTGCAGAAGAAAGACAAATACCCAGTGATCTCACTCACATGTGGAATGTGAAAACAAACCAAACAAATAAGCCCCATAGGCACAAAGAACAGACCAGTGGTTGACAGAGATGTGGGCAATGGGTGAAGAGGGTCAGAAGGTGCAGACTCCTAGTGACAAAATAAATTAAGTCCTGAGAATGGAATCTACAGCATGGTTACAGAGTTAATAATACAACACTGCACATGTGAAATCTGCTAAAAGAGTAGATCTTACACATTCTCATTCCCAGAAAAAAAAATTCTGTAACTATGTATGGTGATAGATATTAACTAGGTTTATTGTGATCATTTTGGCAATATATACAAATGTCACATCATATCACATCACAATTTTTTTCCGAAACCATCAAGGAGCAAGAGGTTAAGAAATACTCAGGAACAAAACTAACTGGAAGCAAGAATCCAGACTGGTAAAGAGAATAAAAGGCAGCATTCTCCAAGAAGGCATTTGCCAAACCTTGAGCTAAAACATTAGTTTTCAAGACCATGCAGACGTACTGGGGAACAGGAATTGGAACAACGTAAGGCAGGGAGTCCCACAATAAACAGGTGACCCCAAAGAATTATACCTGTAGATTATAGGGTAAACCAGAAACAAATCTTGTCCCTCTACTGCACACTAGGAAAATCACAGGGATAATTGGGGGAAATCAGGGGAGAAGCCAACAAGCCAGTCTTTATGCATTCAAATTACTACTACCTAGGTGGCCTAGGAAACTAAAACTGAAAATTTAGTTTCAAATGTTCATAGGATACTAGTTTCCCCAGGCACCTGAGAGAAACACAAGGAAGGTCTCTCAGAAGGAAGAAACTTTCAACATTAGCACTAAAGATTTGTTATCTATGATTTCCAACAACTATCATCTCACATTAAAACATACACACACGATATGAATCAAACAGCATGAGTGAGAGTCAGCAGAAAAACAGCATATTCAGACTCTTAAAGACTTTATATACTGAAATTATCAAATATAAAGTAGAAAATAAGAGCCAAGAAAAATATGACAAATAGATGCAACATATGATCATTCAGTGGATCCTTTTACTGCAGGAATAAAAAACATAAAGGATATTAACTAACCAGTGAGAAACACTGAATATTAACTTTGTATTAAATAATATTCAGCTATTAAATTTCTTAGATGTGATAAATGCATTTTTCAATATGTTTTCAATTTGTTTTACTGGAAAAAGTCCTTATACTTAGAGAATAAAACATTACATTGTCTGGACAAATGATTCAGAATAAAATAATTAGTGGAGATAGAAGGGTGAAAGGAGGTAGAAAGAAATGTGTGCAACTTTTGAAGTCCATGCACCCTAGGGTCCAAGCTCCACAGAGAAGCCACCGCAGTGAGAAGCCTGCTCACCGCAACTAGAGAAAGCCTGCGTGAAGCAAGGAAGAGCCAGTCCAGTCAAAGAAGAAGGAAAGGAAGGAGGCAAGTGTGGTGAAGTGGTAACAACTTGCACATCCAGATGAAGGGCGCCCAGCATACAGGACTCAGTGTGCCCTATTCTTTCCACTTTCTGTATGTTTCACACTTTCAAACCAGCAGCATGGGTAGCCCCCCAAACAAATTAAAAGTAACACATTTTTTAACTCCAAGGGTTGGTTTAGTATCAAATAAACACACATGATGAAGAGAGAAACAGCAAACAGGAGCCTAACTTGAAAATGACTGAAGGCAAAGCACGGAGGACAGCAATAAAATGTTAAGTATAATGGAAATCAAGAAACATGACTAACAGAGTAAGCAGATTAAACACTTAACTAATCAAAGTCCCAAAACAAGAGGAAAGAGAAAATGAGACAGGAGCTGTATATAGATAACGCATATAGGTATATAGGAATTTCCCAGAGTTAATCAAATGTAGAAACTCCTCAAATTTCAGATTCCCAACAAAGCCTGGACAGGAAATAAAAAGATAACTTCACCTAATCACATCACAGTGAAATTACAAGCACAAGGTCCTCAAAGCCTCCTGCAAGAAGAGACTTACAGACTGAATTGTGCATATTAATAACAGAAGCCTGAAAACATGAGAGTAAGTCTCAAGGAACTAGGAAAAAACAAAAAGCAAACAATCACCTTAGAACTGTGTACCAGGTAAAGGTAGTCTTGAAAAATAATGAAAAATAAATTTCCAGGCAAATGAAAACCAAGACTCTATAACTAATGGAGGCTCACCAAGGAAATTTAAAGGTATGGTACGTACTTAAGGCAGTAAAAAGTTATTCAAGATAAAGTAATCTGCCTAAGAAATCTGAAAAGAAAGCGGTAAATAAGAGGATTAATTTTAAGAGTCACTATGTACCAACAGTGAGGCTTCCTGGTGGCTCAGTGGTAAAGAACCCACCTGCCAAACAGGAGGCATGGATCCAATCCCTGGGCTGGGAAGATCCCCTGGAGAAGGAAATGGCAACCCAATCCAGTATTCTTGCCAGAGAAAACCCATGGACAGAGGAGCTTAGTGGGCTACTGTCCATGGGATCACAAAAAGAGGTGGACACGAATTTAGTCACTAAACATCAAATGTACAACAGTCGTGAGGGGCAAAGGGGACTAGAAAATGGAAATAAACAACAAAAAGCCCCACAGCACTCGAAGAGTTCTTGGAGGGTTTCAAGGAGCAAGCAGATGCTGATTAATTGTAGATGTTGACACATATGCCAGTTACAGCTTCTAAGGTAGCATTTCTCAGCAGCAGCAGCAGCAGCACGGACAGTTAGGGCCAGATTATTCTTAGTGGTGGGAGCTGTTGTGTGAATCACAGGATGCACGATAGTTTCTCTGGCCTCTACCCAAGAGACGCTGGTAACCCTTCCTGAGCTGTAACAACTCAAAACATCCCCAGACACTGCCTAATGTTCCCTGCAGACAAAACTGCCCTAGGTGAGAACACTGTTCTAGGGCAACCACTAAAATAACAAGCTTCTGAGTTAGAATGAAAGAGAGGTTTGCTCCCTCTTGAACCCCAATAAGATAACAGTACTGAAATAAGCTCAAAAGATCTGAACGCCCAAGAACAGGAGAACACAGAAAGACAAGAGAGCCACAGAACTCTGGAAGCTGAGAAGCAGATGAATAAAAACCTAAATTATCCACAAAGCAAGCAGAATCTAAACGAGTGGGGGTTGGGGTGGCACTGAGGAGGAAAGATGAAATCCATCAAGTTTACACAGCAATGTCTTCAAATGGCTCGGGCTCCTCCCGGAACCGAGGTACTGAACTGAGGACTCAGATAGCCAGGGTCCCCTTCTCACACCTGGCCCCAGGTGTGCGCCCTCCTTCCCTGCAGCAGAAGCACAGGGGCTGGGAAACAACAGGCACAACTGGAACATGGGCACCAAACAGGAAGAGGGGAGACAAGAGACTGTGTGTGAAATACATGCTGCTACCAACACCCTGGGCAGCTCTTACTGGCCAGTGATCCGACTTCTGCAGACACTGGTCAGTCTGAAAGGGAAGACCTCACGGTTCCAACACTGGAGACATCCAACATGCAGCTGACGAAGATCACCATAAAGACAAGTTCAAAATGCCTCGCAATTGTGAGAAAAAATGATCCCCAATCTAGAATTCTGCACTCAGGCAAACTCTCAATTAAATGTGAGAGTGCAGTGTCAACATTTGCACACACATGGTCTCAATTTTACCTCCATACGCAACCTTTATCAAGAAGTTACTGGAAGGTGTGCCCCAGCCACTCTGGAAACACCTATTTTTATACAATATGTGCAGAGAGTAGAGGTGTGAACTCAGACTGCGATTTACAGATCACTCCCATCTAGTCTCTGAAGTGTAACACAAACCTAAGAAAGGCTATTCAAGTTTCCGTGCGTACTTTACATCCCTTTATATAATTTAGCCATTTCCTAATTCTTGCAAATGGTAAGACTTTATTATGGATACACAGGACAACTTGTTTCAAATCTCTCTAGACACACAAATTCAAATCACTTCCCCTAACACTTCTCTTATTATAGTAACACATGAACAGTTTCTCACTAACCCTCCACCTCATTCCTCAACTCTGAAAGTATTAATACAAGCTACCACCAAAGCATAGCTATGAATAACCAACTGAAAAATAGGACAAGAGGAGGGGTTATTAACTATACAAAGCTCTTACACTCTGCTAAACACAGGATGTGTTACCTGATTTCTCCAGCTCCTACCTAGCTGGAGTTCTGTTTCTGCTGTACAAGTCAGCTGCTCTAAGAACAGGTGTCCTGTGTGTGTGCAGGGGCTGCCGTCTACCAAACAGTGGGATGTTAACTCCTTTCCATCCATCCTACCCAGGCTTCTCTGCGCATCTGCACAGTCCCAGGGAATCTCTGGCCAATTCATTGCACTGCCCTCCGGGGGATTGAGGGTAGAAGTGTGGGTGTGGGTGTGGGTAGGTGTGGGTGTGGGTGTGTGTAGATGGGGGGTTAGGGGTGTGTGTGTAGATGGATGGGTAGGGATGTGTGTATGTGGATGGGGGGATAGAGGTAGGTGTGTGGGGGGGTGTGTGTGGATGGGGGTAGGGTATGTGTGTGTGTGTGTGTGTGTGTGTGTATGGGGGGGTGTGTGTAGATGGATGGGTAGGGATGTGTGTATGTGGATGGGGGTAGAGGTAGGTAGGTGTGTGTGAGGGGGGGTGGATGGAGGGTAGGGTGTGTGTGCATGTGGATGGGGGTAGGGGTGGGTGTGTGTGTGTGGATGTGTGGATGGGGGTAGGGGTGTGTGTGTGTGGATGGGGGGGTAGGGGTGTGTGTGTGTGTGGATGGGGGTAGGGGTATGTGTGTGCAGGGGGGATGGGGGTGTGTGGGGGGGTGGGGGTAGGGGTGTGTGTGTGTGTGTGTGTGTGTGTGTGTTGCACTGAGTATGTGTGTCTGTGTGTGTGTGTGTCTATGAAACCAAGGTTGGGGAAATGGTATGGATACTTGTCAAAGAAAATAATGATTTTAGGGACTTCCCTGGTAGTTCAGTGGTTAAGATTCACACTTCTTAACAAGCTACATGCCATGGCCAAAAAAACAGAAAGCAACCAGCCAATCAAGAAATAATGTTTTTAGAGTGAACTGTCAGACTTAGAGGATGTTCAGCCTGTAGCAAAGGACTTATATTATACTTATTTCCCCTACACAGTCATAAAAAGTGATCTTGTACCTCTAACAAAAACTGAAAAGTATCTTGCCAGTCCCATCAAATCATGAAGAAAAGCATCAAATAACTGGGTTTTTGTTTGGCTAAATCACATCACATATTTTCTCCCCTTCTTTTTCTAATAAATCGTAACTGCTCTGGCAACAACGATGACTGGTTAGTATCTTCCAGCACCTGAGGGAAACCAAGGGCAATAGGCAGCATTAACCCAGTTAACTCTAGACAAGTAAGCATGCCACAGGGCTAGCTGCTGTCTATCTACACACTAGGAAGCAACAAGCAGTAATATGATAAAACCTGGAAAGAAGATTTAGTATCTTAGAGATTTCAAAGGTTAGAAGCAAACCTATTTACTTCTCTGAGGAACAAAAAGAGAAGAAGCTCCGTAACTCACTGGTTGACGCCCTAGCTCCTCATACCTCTTGATCCCCTGGACTCTGGGAATCTCCTTTGCTTGTGTTCGTATCTCGGAGTCCAACGAGGGGGTTTCCAAGTTCTTTCCTGTGTACCTCTGTTATAGTAATAACAACGCCCTGAACTATCTTTATGAGTTTCCCATTCTCCATTAATCTGAATTGCTGGGCTTCCAGGGACTGGGGGAAGAGCCGACTGGGATATCTTCAGTTCCTGCAGGTTAGCGTAGACAGGAGAATCAGGTCGCCCTTGATTTGGAGGTGTCGTTGCCTATGAAAGATTTGAAATATCAATGTTTACACATGTATAATGCTTATAAATAAAAGTTAAATAAAACATGAGATTTATAAACATAAATACAAATTCATTTTAAAACATATATGGAGGTGTGTATATATATTCTTTTAAAGGAAATGAGAATTTAAGTTCATAGTTTGAAAAAATAAGAATTTAACAGTTTTAATATTCATAGTTTGAAAAACAAACATAAAAGCTTTCAGAAGAACCCGGAGTGCACTTAAGCACTTCCCCTCACCCTGAGAGCACACTCAAATAGAAGTCGGGAGCGGTGGGCTCCAGTTTAAGATCTGGCCTGACAAGCTGCAAAACCACAGACTAGATCGCTTCATCTCTATGAAATACAACTGTTTAATCTCTGTAAGTGAAGAAATTGGATTAAACCACTTAGGTCTCCACTTCCTCTAAAACTCCACGATTTTTAAGCAATTTTTAAAATACAAAAGTCTTTCACAGAAGTCAGCACTTACTCAGAAAACTATGAAAAATTTTTATATCCTAAGCTCTAATATTAAATCAACAATATAAGTAAAAGATAAAGGAGATATAGTAGTACTTCAGCCAAGAACTTACCACATACTACTCCTCCTCAGTTATAATTTCTGTGTGTGTGTGCTCAGCCGCTCAGTCATGCCCGGCTCTTTTTGACCTTATGGATTGTAGCTTGCCAGGCTCCTCTGTCCATGGGATTTTTCAGGCAAGAATATTGGACTGGGCTGCTATTTCCTTTTTCCCACGAATGTTCCCAACTCAGGGATCCAACCTGCGTCTCTTGTATCTCCTGCACTGGCAGGCGGATTCTTTACCACTAAGCCACCTGGGAAGCCTGTTTCTCAGTAGCCCTAAACAAATCTTCACTCTCTTCTTAGTTTATTTATATGTGAAATTCCTAAGAGCAGTAAAAAACAACTAGCTGTAACTCTGATTTACATGCTTACTTAATTTCAACTTTCAGTTTTACATTTATTTGTAAATGTCTCACTAGATGTCAGTCAAGAGTAGAATACTCTTCACATACTTTGCATAAGGACCTTGTAAACTATACTAAGTTAGAGTAACAGCTGCTGAAAGAATAAGCACATATCTAAGAACATATTTTTATGTTGGGTGCTTGTGTATATTAGCTTTCCTTTTACAACAGAGTTTCTCAGCCTTGGCATCACTAACATTTCGGGACAGATCCTTTTTTATAGGGGGCTATCCTGTGCAGTACATTAAGTCCACTAGCACCTCTGGCCTCCACCTACTCAATGACAGCGGTTGTGTCCCACTGTGACAATTAAAGAGTCTCCAGATGGGGCCAAATGTTCTGTGGGGATATAACTGCCCCTGGTTGAGAACCACTGCTTTGCCATATTAATCTGAAAACCACTCAGATGTCCCATTACTTCTACAATATACCAGAGTTTTATGAATATCTGAAAACACTGAATTTTTTAAAAGGGGGAAATGTGAATATATATACTGAATCAATTTTATTGAAATTAAAGCTCTTAAACTTCTAAAATATCATTTACTTATAAATTAATTATAATGACTAAATCACAGAATAAGCTTTAAAAAAAAGAAAATAGTAAAAATAACCCAAGACATGAATACATTTACAAAATGGTTACCTTTGGTCTTTTTACACATGGTAATTAAGCAAATACTCTATTGAGTGATACTAATGAGACCATTTTCCTATAAAGGTCAGCTTTGAATTTAGACTATCACCAAACAACATCTTTCTATGAAGAAAATCTACCCATGAAGACAGATTTCCATGTATTTCATTTCCAGACTAATTCCATATCCTGTTGAATTAGCCAGGGTAACAATGCTTCTCTGACTAAAACAAACTCTGTTAATATAACAAACAATTCTACATAGTAAATCATTTCCTAGGAACTTTAATCTAGAGAATTCAACAAGAGTTAAAGAAGCTCTTTGCCCCTGGTACTTTACTAGACTTGGGGAAATAAAGATACCAAGAAATAGCCATTTTCTAAATGATTTATGACACATGCTACTAGAGCTTTAAGAAATAACTAATTAATTTCTGTTGTTTAGACAACTCAGTTTTTCCAATTAAAAAAAGTGAAATGCTTTAACAAGTTTATAATGCTAGCATAATTCTGAAACAAAAGCAGAGAACTAAGTGAAATAAAAGTATAAACCAATCTTACTTAAAAATGGAAATGAAAATACACTCAATAAACCATTACACTCAAATCTAGCACTGCATTAAATAAATCAGGAAAAAGAGAAATGTTGAGGATCTGTCTTCAGAAAATCTATTACTGTAATTTATGCCAACCAAGTTACTGATAAAATCAACATGGATTAAGGATAAAACTCTTAGCAAGGCAATAGGTGATGCCTCCTTAAAATAACTTTACAAATTATTCAAAATAAACATCATACTCAGCAAGGTACTGCCAAGAAAGTAGCATTTTCATTAAAGTCCAGAATAATTCCAGGATGCCAAATATCACTGTTTTTATTCAACAAATGTACTAAGATAGGAAATGTACTAAGACCCAAAAAATAAGTGAACTCCTAAGTACTCGAAGGAAAACAACCCTGATACTTGTTACTGATGTAACCAACATTTGAAAACCTAAGCCGATGAAAAGTACTAAGAAGTTTAGTAAGTTGGCCAGATAAGATGATCATTTGGTCAGTTCCCAACAGATGAGCAATGACAAATTAGAAAATAACAGAATTTTTAAATCTCATCTACACTAAGAGAACTGTTAAAACACAAGTAAGCTTTAAAAAAAAAAAAGGGAATACTTATACAACTTTCCTCAAGTACTCAAAATTATATTAATACTTACATGTTACTCCTCCAAAAATTAATCTATAAATTCTACAAATTCAATGCAATGTTTGGCATGCATTATAGTTAGTTCACAGTCTTAGAGGCAGTAACCCTGAGGGAAATTTATTGAATGAACAAGCGAACAAACAAGTGAACGAAAGAATGCAAACACATACACCCCAGTAAAAGCAGAATTGAAAAACTTGGAGCTGGTTACATGTGACAAAGACAGGTGACCAGGAAAACATCCACATTTCTATTTGGGAATAAGGATGGACAATCATGTCGTCATTTAATACAGGAACTATCTAAAAGTGGACTGACAGTTAAGCATTCCAGGGTGCAAAGGTTACAAATATGAGTTTTAAAATGTCTTGTCTTCTAGGACCTCTAATACAGTAAAAGAAAGTGAAACAAAGACCCTTTAAATGCATAACAGACATACTATTAGAGCTACATGTCGGAGAGTGTGG
Organism: Nanger dama; assembly: GCA_917880005.1. Taxonomy (NCBI): domain Eukaryota; kingdom Metazoa; phylum Chordata; class Mammalia; order Artiodactyla; family Bovidae; genus Nanger; species Nanger dama. Next base: position 20,440,913 of record CAKJTW010000023.1, read on the forward strand.
GAGGAAAAAATGAAGAGGCCTGGAAACAAGGGAATAAGCCTCAAAAATGAACATGGAAGTATTAGCCAAGTCAAAGCTGTGGATACAGGAAGCCACAAGAACAAACATTTTAAAAAAGCATGGTGTGGTCGGGGAGGATGCTGACTGAGAGGTCAGGTGATAGGAGCCAACACAAAAAAGATGTAATGAGAAGCGAATGCCTGAACAAGGAGATTTGTGTGTCGTGTTCAAAAGCACATGTCAACCAGCAGCATTTAAGGAATCACTGGACAAGTTAAGCCAGGAAGCATATTCTGATTTAAAATTTAGAAATACTGCAGATTTTAGATGAACACAACTAGAGGCAGCCATCAGTTAGGAGGTCAGTAACAGACCAAAGATGAGAACTGCAACTAGACAAGGAGAGCAGGAATGGAGAAGCAGGGCTAGATGCAAGAAGAGATTAGAAAGTCAAATTAACGTGCAGAGTGTGTCTGTTTGTGGGAAGCTTATTTTTGGTGTGTGTTTAACCATGGGTTAAATAACACTGAGATGAAGAATAGGACACAGAAAGGCAGAGGAGTTCCACTTACACCGCAGTAGGTCAGTACTCCTTTTAAAAGTCTGGGTGGAAATACTCAGACTATCAGGTAGACAGATTGAGAGCTCAGTACAGAAATCAGTGCTAAAAATATAAAAGTCACCAGCAAACAGATGGGGCCCTAAACTTGAGAATACACAGAAGGAAAGTAGATGAATTAAAATGAGAACACAGGTATCAAGTTAGCATGGGGTCTGGCAAGGGTGACTTTTGGTGGTAATATTATAATTACTGATGCAATTAATAAGGTACCAGGCAAAGTAGGAGGATCCAGTAAAGGAAACAGAAAGTCAGAAGTAGGCAGCCTCACAGGAAAAGATGGTATTTAAAAAGAAAAGGAACTAGCTTCCCTCTGAAGACTTCAATACAGGGGCCATGAAGCAATCACTCGATTCAGGAGTTAAGAAGCCATTAAAAGACTCCAGTTTCCAGCCAAGAGGATCCAAAATCATGCTCCTGGCATGAACAACTAGAAAAGTAAATAAAATACAGGAAACATATATTTTCAGGCCTTATACCACAAAACAAGCAGCTCAGAACTACAATCCCCAAGAGAAGAAACAAAGGGCAAGCACCAACCGCCCCCCCAGCACTTCCACTTGGAGGCAGTTTCCAGAACTCAAGGGGAAACCCAGAGTCTAGGAATCTTAGTAACACAACAGAGATACAGGCTCACAATTATCACATAAGGTAACAAATGAAATAATACAAGAAATGAAAACATATAAATTGGGGTTTCCTGGTAGTTCAGTGGCTAAGACTCTGCACTCCCAATGCAGGGGGTCTGGATTCAAATCCTGGTCACAGAACTAGGTGCCACACACCACAACTGAAGAGTTCAGACACCACAACTAAAAGATCCCACATGCCAAAATTAAGACCCGGTACAGCCAAATAAATAATAATTAAACAAAAAAAATTTTTTTTAATAAAGAAAATACATAAATATCAAACACTGAGGAGAAAGGAAAAGGAGAAAAGAATAGACCCTAATTTTTTTAAATCAGAGAATCTTCAAAATTGATAAACCAAGAAACAGAGATAAGAGTTATGTCTGAAATCAAGAGATGTAACAGCAATCTAAGTAGATCATACAATTAGAAGAGGTTTACTGACAATGGACAAATGGTAAAACTTCAATATTTCACACTCTAATTTACCACTAAATGTTTGGACAGATGTTCATTTGAAATGTTGTTCATTTGCTGTTACAGTTTCAGCAGAAATAAGAACTTTGTTTTTCTAACAAACTAACTCCAAACTTAGATCTAAAGAAGGAAATGGCAACCTACTCCAGTATTCTTGCCTGCAAATCCCACTGACAGAGAAGCCTGGTGGGCTACAGCCCACAGGGTCTCAAAGAGTTGGACACGACTAAACGACTGAGTACAAACTTAAGATCAACTTAAACCTTCAATTTCCATATAGAAAGAGAACAGAAGAGGGCTCAGTATTTTTAATATTCCAATCGCGGCAAAAAGACACTGTCTCTGTTTATTACCAACTGTTTAAACGACAGAAAAATTCAAGGAAACTACCACTCATTGATCACTAAGTTGTTTCCTCAAGAACTCTTGAAAATTTAAATTCTTGGTAGAAAAATACTTAGAATGAAGTACCAAATTTATGCTTGCTACTGCTGCTGCTGCTAAGTCGCTTCAGTCGTGTCCGACTCTGGGCAACCCCCATAGACGGCAGCCCACCAGGCTCCCCCACCCCTGGGATTCTTCTCCAGGCAAGAACACTGGAGTAGGTTGCCATTTCCTTCTCCAATGCATCAAAGTGAAATCACTCAGTCATGTCCGATTCTTAGCGACCCCATGGACTGCAGCCTACCAGGCTCCTCCATCCATGGGATTTTCCAGGCAAGAGTACTGGAGTGGGGTGCCATCACCTTCTCCTATGTACACAAAACATGTACTGACTACAAGAAGGGATGGTTCCATAATTACATACCATTTTTTCCTGGTGAACCAAAACTACAGGTTTTTTAATGAACATAATGCTGGTGAAGATGAATGTTAACTCCAGTTTACTGCTGGTGATTTTAGCCAGCTGAACCCTTTTTGGAAAACACTTTGACAGTATGTTTCAAAAGCTTTAAAAAATATTTTCAGGAAAAAGGAGACAAAAAATCTATACATAGAAAAAAATTTCCTGCAAAGATACTCATTCCAATGTTATCAGAAATAAATGAGACACAATCTAAATGTCCAACAACAGAATAGTTAAGTAAATAATGATCTAATATACGAGGCAATACCGTAAAAGCAATGAAATGTTAATGGTTTCTGAACACAACAAAAAAATTTTATGAGGTTAATGAGAAAAGCCAAATAGAAAGGTGCATTTCACTTCCAACTTAAAATTTTAAACTATAAAGAAAAAGAAGCTCATAAACATCATGGGTCCCTGACAAGGCTTTCACTCAGATCTAATGGAGAGATCGAAAGTTTTACAGACAAGCAAAAGGTAAGAGTTCAGTACCAAATCAGCTTTACAAGAATGTTAAAGGGACTTGTCTTAAGCAAAAAAGGTCACAACTAGAAACATGAAAATTACAAAGGTAAAGGCAAATATACAGGAAAGGAAGTAAATCAACCTCATAGGAAAGTTAAAAGACAAAAGTAGTAAAATCATCTATATTCACAGTAAGTGATACAAAACAGGAAAAGGTGTAAAATATGATTTCAAAAACAGTAAACATGGGAGAGAGGAGCAAAAATGCAGGGTTGTTAAAATGCATTTAGAGATCAACAACTTGAAATAATTATTTACAGACAGATAGATATAAACTTCATGGTAACCACAAAAACAAAAATCTACAACAGTACACACAGAAAAGAGAAAAGAATTCAAACACAGCAATAAAGACAGTCATGAAGTCGCAAGAAAGAAAAGACAGAAATACTAAGTCAGTATATTGTGTAACAGGACCTAATGAACTGTTGTAGGTCAATTATACTTCAAACAAACTCACTGAAAGAGATCAGACTTGTGGCTGCCAGAGGCAGAGGAAATTGGATGAAGGTGGTCAAAAGCTAGAAGATAAAGAAGTACTAGGAATGCAATGTACAACATGATAAATATAATTAATAGTGCTGCATGTTATATATGAAAAAAGAGTAAATTCTAAGATCTCATCACAAAAAAAAAAGTTTTTCTATTTAATTTTGTATCTGAATGAGAAGATGTTCACTAAACTGTGATAATCACTTCATGATGTATGTAAACCAAATCCTTATAATGTATACCCTTAAACACATACAGTACCATATGTCAACAATATCTCGATAAAATCGGAGGAAAAAAATTGAAAAATTATAATTTTTAAAAACCTGTTTTCTTGGGAATTCCCTGGTAGTCCAGGGGTTAAGACTCCATGCTTCCAATGCAGGGGCACGGGTTCTATCTCTGGTCAGGGAACTAAGATCCCACATGCTGCGCAGCAGGGCCAAAAAAAAGATATAGTGAGTTTATACACAGAGTCATCACATCAGCTCCAAACACATGGTAGTGACAAGAAAAGGAAAACAACTAAGAAGGAAGGGAAAGAAAAAAAGTTTGGTTTTTTTGGGAGGGGGCGGGGATGGGAAGAATCTGTATTTTTAAGTACCCTTTGTGATTTTTATGTGTACTATTGTTCAGAAAGATACTGAATCTTTCTAAATGTACTTATGGCAAACCAGTTCCCTGGTCCAATATGCTTGAACTATGAAAAAGTGAAAGTGTTAGTCACTCAATTGTGTCCAACTCTCTGGGACCCCAAGGACTGTACGTAGCCCACCTGGATCCTCTGTCCATGGAATTCTCTGGGTAAGAATACTGAAGTGGGTTGCCATTCTCTTTTCCAGGGGATCTTCTCAACCTAGGGATCAAACCTGGGTCTCCTGCATTACAGGCAGATTCTTTACTGTCTAGGCCATTAATATATATATATGTAAACTTAAAAGACAATTCTTAAAGTCTATACCACCAAGCACTTCTTACTCAGCATATAATTCGAAGGAAAAGAATAAGCAATAAGAAGTACTTCCAATATATGAATGAAAAATCCATTTTCAAATATATACATTATATGCTTAAACTGAACAAACATGAACTGTTCATGAATTGCCAACAAAAATAAGTGGATTTCTCATATTAAAAAAACTTCAAAAAGAGAACAAAGAAACAAAGTTACTTTTATGGGTCATACCTGTCATTAATTAACAACTGAACTGGGACCAGTACCTCTGCACATGACCCAATTTGGTATTTAAAAAAAGATCTGGCCTGTTCCACTTTTATCCATACACAGATGAAAACAGTCTTCCCACTATCCACAGAAAGGAAAAATTGGGAAACCACATACAAAGAAGGTAACTAAACTTCAATTGTGCCTGAATCCTTACTTTAATACCGAAAATACTGAGAGTTGTCCTCTTTGACATCAGTTCAATAACTGCTTCTAAAATAAATTTTAGAGAACAACAGAATACATATAGCTATAGCTCTTGTTTCTTAACTAGTAAGTGCTATGCAACTCTGTACTAATACTTCAGTATTAAGTATTATATTTACCTTACCATAAATGCTGAATTATATTACTGAATAATCAGTGTAAGTCCCTGAAACCTATAATCATACCATTAGATTTATGGGAGGAAAAATACATTTATCAAAGCATCAGACTCCAAAATAGAATTTTACTTTTTAAATTCTATTTAATTCATGTGCCTTTGGTAATTTACCTGTTTAAACTCTGCTTTACCATCATTGCTAATTATAATAACATTAGGGCCAGTTAGCAGAATGAGGACAAAAAGAAAAAAATTGTCAACAAGCCAATATTCAGTTAAAATAGGAGTGAAATTTTAGTTTCACAACTGAAAACCTCACTTCAATTTTAAACTGAAAAATCTGACTTTTCAACAGACATTCTCCTCACTTAAAAGTCAGATTTGGGGGGCCAATATATTACCCTTTACTGATTTTTTAACCAAAAACATGCAAGTTGAAGAGACAAAAGCATGTCAGCATTGAGATCTCAGGCTCTCAACAGTATACTGATATTTTCTGTTACTCACTTATTTAACCATCACTTAAAAATGAATCATGAGCCAGATGGCTCAGCAGGTAAAGAATCTATCTGGCAATGCAGGAGACACAGGAGATGCAGGTTCAATCTCTGGGTCAGGAAGATCCCCTGGAGAAGGAAATGGCAACCCACTCCAGTATTCTCCCTTGGGAAATTCCATGGACTAGGGAGCCTGGCGGGTCACAGTCCATGGGATGGCAAAAGTCGGGCACGACTTAGCGACTAAACAGCAACAGCATGAGCCAGGCAGGAGGTGAACATGAGGCGGCCTTTCAGGGCCAGCAGCTGAGTGAAGAGGAGAGGTGGTAGGAAAGGCCAGTGGCAGGAGGTGAGCGCAGCACTGAACAGAGAGAAGAGGTTAAGACATGGTCAGGAAAAGACTCCCAGCAGATGTTAACTGCATCCTTACGGGAAGCAGAAGGAAGCTGGGGACTCCATGAAGTGGGGAGGGACCTTGCAAGTACACACGGTCTTATGTTTTTAAACTGACATAACCCAAGGAAACGAAATGCAATCTTCCAATAACTGGGAGCTAAGTGAGTTCAGTGCTGTGGAAAGCTTTTGCAGGTGTTATTTTCACGGTAGATAATTTTTTTTTTCTTACTGGTTCTCCAGGTATTGCAACTCAAGGCCGCTCAACTTCTCTAGGAGTTGCTGCCTGACACTCATCTACTGAAGGCTCCCACTTTGACCTGGCTTCTGTCCTCCCCCATTCTGATCACTGTGCCAACACCCTGAAACCCCTTTCACATATCACAGGTCTGTCATCTCCACCTCCTCCCAGATAGACATAAACAAGGCAGCTCCCGAGCAGGAAAGCAGGGAGGCCTGACGGATGCTGGTTTCTGGGGACCACACAAACACCATGATAGAGTCACTCCTCTGCCACCAAACCTGCAGAAACCGCGACCAACAAAAATCATTGTGACACAACTCTGGACTTACCAGGGGGTGGATAGGATCTGACAGATACCACAGTGAAGAGCCTGGGGTCCCGAGGACCACACATACACAGTCCCAGCGTTTATCACATGTAAGCGATTTGCCCAAAAGGAACAAATGGCAAATTTCCCCTTGCAGATCAAGCCCACCCTCTCCAGCATCAGCTCCTGCTGCCCTCACGTGCGAACTCCCTGGGCCTTACTGCTCAGCAGCTTGTTGCGGAACTCACAACACTGCATTGTCATCCCAGGGATAGGTGTGCCTTTCTCTCTGGAGCTGGATCACCTTCCAGGCACAAATGTCTGCCCAGTTTCTCTCTTCATCTTCAGCGCCGAGCACAGCACCTGCACGTGGCAAGCCCTCAGGATGCTCCTGAAGGGAAATCCTTTTGACAGAACTAAAGAAGATGTCATGAAATCCATAACACTGAAGCTAATTTCCGACTCCTGTGTTTACAGTCTCCGTGGGACATCTTAACTGACAGCACTGCTTCAGTAAAACCAAACTCTCTCTCAAACACCCACCTCCTTCCCCTGGACAGCAGACGTGGTGTCTAAGACCAGCATGGCTCCTCCACTGACGCCCACACTCATCACCTCCTCGGCCACAACCTCCGCCCCATGATACACTGTCCTCCTATCTTCACAAATTCACACGACACCATCATGAGCTCCTCACAGGGAGATCTCAGAGTCACCCCGTCCTCCAGGAGCTTCCACCAACTCTTTCTCCTACTCTAACTTGAATTCCTTCCCCTCTTACCCTGAGACAACCACCTTAGTCTGGGTTCTCTCCATCATTTGGCTGAATGAGTACAAGTCCCATTTCCTCATCTTTTCCAAATGGTCCTCCAGTCCCACGAGTCCTTCTCTGAAAACAAATCTGATCTTATCACTCACCTACTTTAAAAACATCAAAAAGGAGCTTCCCTGGTGGCTCAGGGGTAAAGAACCCACCTGTTGATGCAGGGGACATGGCTTCGATCCCTGATTCAGGAAGATCCCACACGCCAAGGAGCAGCTAACCTGTGCACCACAACTCCTGAGCCTGTGCTCTAGAGCCTGGGAGCTGCAACCACGGAGCCCACCTGCCACAACCACTGAAGCCTGCACACCCGAGAGCCCAGGCTCTGCAACGAAGAGCCACTGCTAACACAAGCCTGTGCACCGCACCGAGGGCGCAGCCCTTGCTTGCCACAACTAGAGAAAAGCCCATGCAGCAACGAGGACCCAGCCCAGCAATAACTATCTATCTATCTATCTATCTATCTATCTATATATAATTAACAAACATTTCAATGATTGTAGAAGTTCAAATTTCATAGCAGAGAATTTAAGGTTCCTAAAAATTTTTAAACATTATCCTTCTATCTATGATAAACTGTCCCCAGTCCAGAACCACATACAAACCACAAAGAGCTGGCTCAAAGGGCATTTTCTCTTTGAGATGCTCCTCTGTTCATCAGGGGCAGAATTTGCAGACTTCCTGTGCATCTAGAGCAGCACTAACGCAAATACCATGTGAGCCAGATGATTTAAAATTTTTCAACAGCCACATTGAAAAGGTAAAAGTAAAGAGGTGAACGGAATTCTAATAACATACGTTTAAACCAGTATATAAAATATTAGTATTCTACTGTATCATCAATGTCAAAATTGAACTCTTTTTTTTTTTTCATTAAGTCTTCAAAACCAGAGTGTATTCTACAGCACTTTTCAGTTCAGATCTTAAAACTTTCATCAAAAATACTGCATATGTATTTGGATTTCATAAAATTTACAGTTGAAAAGTAGATTCACAGATTCAACTTATTCCAAACCATCTTAAACGCTTTTCCAATACATGAATCAAGTATCAGTTTTAAAATTTTAACTTGGAGTAACTAAAATAAGCTCAGTTCCTCGGTCTTACTGGCCACATTCAAAGTGTTAAACAACCATATTGGCCGGTGGCTGCCGGGCTGCAGCACTTCATGCTCAAATGTACTAACTGTCCCCAGCACATCACATAGGAATTAGCTGTCATTCTGCCTCCTAGTAAACTGTAAGCCCCTGAAGAGTTCAGAGCAAGACCACGTCTTAATTATCACAGGCTTTCAAAGTCTAGAACTGAAGATCCCTGAAGTTCTGACTCAACAGTCTAATGATTTCTGTTTTCCCAGTCTACAGATTGTTTAAGGTAGAAAAGTAAAGGTGACAGCCACTAGAAACTAATATTTATTGATGAAACCTCATTATTAATCAGTGTTGAAAGTATTCAGCCAGAGATGCTTGCCCTTGGTGAGTTAAGCAAACAAAATTCCTCAGGACATTCTGCTGAATTAACGAGACTTAGTTACAATTTTATGCTGATGAAGTCATGGTGCAACTGCCTGGTCTGCTGCCATTCATATTACAAATCTCCCTCCCTGGGGACATGAATGGTAACTCTACACTCAGCACCCAGGGGATGACCAAAGAATACTCTGTTGCTGAAATTTCCAGAGGGTAAAAGTTTAGGGTACAATTAGGAAGGGGGAAAAAATGCTCTGTTTAATTATTGAAAGTATACACCACACGTACAAATGTAATCTTAGATGCTGAGGTCTCCAGCAAGAACAAAAAATAATTTCAAAAGGATACAAAATTAATCCATAGTAATATGGGACACATTTTAAAGAGCTGACATACTATCTTTTCTCTCATTTTCTGAAAAATGATTTTTTCTTTTAATTGGTGGAAAACTGCTTTACAATGTCCCTTGAGCCTCCCTCCCCTCCCCAGTCCTGGCCCTCTAGGTCCTCAACAGAACGCCAGGCTGGGCTCCCTGTGTTGCATAGCAACGTCCTGCCAGCTAGCATTTTACACAGGTCTACGCTACTCTCTCCATTCGTCCCACTCTCTCCTCCCCCAACTGTGTCCATAAGTCTGTTCTCTGTATCTGTGTCTCCATTCCTTCCCTGCAAATAGGTTCATCAGTACCATTTTTCTAGATTCCATATATATGCCTTAATATATGATCATTGTTTTTCTCTTCCTGATTTACTTCACTCTGTATAATAGGTTCTAGGTTCATTCATCTCACTAGAACTGACTCAAATTCATTCTTTTTTATGGCTGAGTAATATTCCTTTGTGTATATGTACCACATTTTCTCTATCCACTCATCTATTGATGGACATCTAGGTTGCTTTCATGTACTGGCTACTGTAAACAGTGCTGCAATGAACACTGGGGTACATGTGTCTTTTTCAATTACTCTTCTCAGGTCCAGTAGTGGGATTGACCGGGTTGTATGGTAGTTTCATTCCTACTTTTTAAAAGAATCTCCGTACTGTTCTTCATAGTGGCTGTTAGCAATTTACATTCCCATCAAACTATTCTTTGATGTTTTTTCAAAAAATAAAGATTCCAGAAACAAAATATTTTGAAATTTTTTCATTATCCAAGGAAAAGAATTTATAAACTGATATTTTTAATAAATACAACTAAATAAATGTGTTTCCAACTTACCACATGTCCTAATTCATTAACAAGTCTGCCTGAGAACAGTGTAATACAGCTCCTTGGACAATCTATTATTATATTAATATCAAACTGAGTGTTAGTTTTAAGTTTTGAAGCATTACTTCCTTAAAGTTATATTGAAAACTTTTAAGTATTCAAAGTGAATAAAAATAGATGATTTTCCACCATTTTGATTGCCTAGCGAGAAATACTAAAGCACTGAATACCTTTATAAATACTCAAAATAGGCAAATACATAATAGTATGAATCTATAAATATAAAAATATGTATACTCTCACACACATATATACATGTACAAAAAAGATGTTCAAAAGACCATGTAAGCTTTTGCAATTTATTTCATGGAATTATGGCTGGTTTTGTTTTTTGTTTTTGTTTATATTTTCTAATTTATTCTTCAAAGCGCACATTTATTTTAAAGATTAAAAATCTGTGGGGAAAAAAGAGCCATTAGTTTTAAACCCACAAAACCATTCTGGAATGACGTTTAAGAAGTTCTGTAGCCTAAGCTACAAAGGTAGGAACATTTATGATATCCATGAAGGTCAATAGTCAAAACTTCAAGTTTACCCAGAAAATCTAGAGCAGGCAAGGAAGGAAGTGCTTCATCATGATTATAGGTATTCTGGGTTCATTCTAGACCAAAAGTATAGTCACTAAACTTAGAATTATGATCCTGAATACAGCTCCCTTTAGCAAGTTCTGCAAGTAGCTAATGGATAAAGCAGGGCAGGTGGAATGGGATTGTTCTGTAATGACAGTGGTCAAAAGCCTAGCACTTCTTTGAGTCATTCATCCTAGTTTCACAAGCTGAGGCATGTCTAAACATTAGGTAATCATTTTGAGTCCTTTCTTAGGAACCATCACCACCATTCATCTCCAGAACTTTTCACCCTGCAAAACTGAAACTCTATACCCATTACACAATACACTCCAGCCCCCTCTACCCCAGCCCCAGGCAACCAACATTCCACTTTCTGTCTCTATGAAGTTGACTACTCTTCAGATAAGTGGAATCATACATTACTTATCCTTCTGTAACTGGCCTATTTCATAACATCCTCAAGTTCCACCCATGCTCTAGCATATGTCAGAATTTACTTCTTTTTAAGGCTGAATAACATCCCATTCTGGAGAAGGCAATGACACCCAACTACAGTACTCTTGTCTGGAAAATCCCATGGGCAGAGGAGCCTGGTGGGCTGCTGTCCATGGGGTCGCTAAGAGTCGGACATGACTTCACTTTCACTTTTCACTTTCATGCATTGGAGAAGGAAATGGCAACCCACTCCAGTGTTCTTGCCTAGAGAATCCCAGGGATGGGGGAGCCTGGTGGGCTGCCGTCTATGGGGTTGCACAGAGTCAGACACGACTGAAGTGACTTAGCAGTAACATCCCATTCTCTGTATGCACATCCAACATTTTGCTTATGTGTGCATCTGTTGATAGAACTTAGGGTGCTTCAACCTTTTGGCTATCATGAGTAATGCTATGAATATGGACACACAGTATCTGTGGTGGCCCCTGCTTTCAATTCCTTTGGGTCCTGTGATGACTGACTATATATGTTCATTTGACTGGGCTCAGGAAGATCCCCTGGAGAAGGAAATGGCAACCCACTCCAGTATTCTTGCCTGGAGAATCCCGTGGACTGAGGAGCCTGTTGGGCTACAGTCCACAGGGTCGCAAAGAGTCGGACATGACTTCACTTTCACTTTTCACTTTCAAGGAGATGCTCAGATGGACAGTAAAACATTACTTTTGCGTGTGTGTCTGTAAGGGCATCTTCAGACGAGATTAGGGTGGCATCAGCAGACTGCGTCAAGAAGACTGTCCTCACCAGTGGGGTCAAGCATCACCCCAGGATCTTGCTCAGGATCCTGAATAGTTCAGGATCTCAGCTGAACAGAAAGGCAGAGGGAGAGCAAATCTACTTCCAGCTTGAGCTGAGACATCCACATCTCCTACTCTAAGGACTCTGGCTCTCCTGGTTCTTGGGCCTTGGACCATCCCCTCCACCCTCCACCCAGGTCTCAGCGTATCTGACTCAGACTGAATCACGCACTGGCTTTCCAGGATCTCCAGTTTGCAGACAGCAGATCAGACTGCGGGATTTCTCAGTCTCTAGAACAGCATGAGCTGAATGCTATAAAACATCTGCTCTGATATGTATCTATATATATACCCTATGGGTTTTGTCTCTTAGGAGAACCCTGACTGGTAGAGATTTATACTCAGAGCCCTTTTCTCTTGAAACTCCTTTAGACTCACTGCTACCTTCAGAGGGCATTTATAAAAAATAAGACTGATACTTCACATGTTTTCTGCTTCCCAATATCTTACACACAAGCTAAGAACATTGATCCAAAAGAAAGGGAAAATCAGTCAGCAGCTAAGTTTAAAAGCAGTTTTTGCTCCTCTCGACCACCTCATACAACTGTATTCCCTGGGAGAAAAACATGAGCCATTCTATTTATATTTCAAAGTACAGAAAACAATATCTACCTAACAAATGTACTCCAGGTCTGCAGAGAGTTAATGCTACTCAAAGCTGCAGCTTGTTTTCCAAGATCCTTTGTATCCTTTTAGGGGCCTGCTGACATCTCATCATCAAAAGTAGCTCTCAGTTCAGAATTTTCAGAAAAGACTCCTAAATGCAAGACATATTTCCCTTAAGTCAAATTAACCACAATCATCATCTAAAGACACACTATTGCTCTGTTCGAAGGCTCATTTAAGACACGGTGGCTCCCTGTATCTCTGTTCCTTTATATTAGGTATCTGAACATTCACAGGACAAATAAAAAGGTTTTCATTCAGGATTCGGAAGTCTCTCCATATAAAAGCAGACAAATAAGATCTGCAGCAGAGACCTACATTCAGCTAAAATTTACCAACGTCTTGACTAGTTTGTCATTTTGGGGCACTGCTGGCTCTTCAGAATGAGATATATTGAAAGTGGCATCAAAATGCCTGGTTCCTTTTAATAGAAGAAAAAGTTAGTCATAGGAAGGAACAGACTTCTTAGGCTCCATATTCTATTTTGGTGAATGCACTAACATAAAATCTATGGCACGTATGTTATCAGAGCGAGTAACTATATTAAGAGTATGGCAGAAAGTGAAGAACTAAAGAGCCTCTTGATGAAAGTGAAAGAGGAGAGTAAAAAAGTTGACTTAAAGCTCAACATTCAGAAAACTAAGATCATGGAATCCGGTCCCATCACTTCATGGCAAATAGATGGGGAAACAGTGGAAACAGTGGCTGATTTTATTTTGGGGGCTCAAAGATCACTGCAGATGGTGACTACAGCCATGAAACTGAAAGATGCTTACTCCTTGGAAGGAAAGTTATGACCAACTTAGACAGCATATTAAAAAGCAGAGACATTACTTTGTCAAAAAAGATCCACCTAGTCAAGGCTATGGCTTTTCCAGTGGTCATGTATGGACGTGAGAGTTGGACTATAAAGAAAGCTAAGCACAGAAGAATTGATACTTTTGAACTGTGGTGTTGGAGAAGACTCTTGAGAGTCCCTGGGACTGCAAGGAGATCCAACCAGTCCATCCTAAAGGAGATCAGTCCTGAGTGTTCATTGGAAGGACTGATGTTGAAGCTGAAACTCCAATATTTTGCCACCTGATTCAAAGAGCTGACTCATCTGAAAAGACCCTGATGTTGGGAAAGACTGAGGGCAGGAGGAGAAGGGGACAACAGAGAATGAGATGGTTGGATGGCATCACTGACTCAATGGACATGGGTTTGGGTAGACTCTGGGAATTCGTGATGGACAGGGAGGCCTGGCGTGCTGCAGTTCATGGGGTCACAAAGAGTTGGACATGACTAAGCGACTGAAGTGAACTGACACCATTTTTCTTATTATAGTACCTTTTGTTTTTAGGGGAACACTGAGATTTATTAATTCCTACTTAAGTCTTTAAAGCTGTAGCTGAAAAGATAAAAAGACCACATTCCTCCCCACTTGATTATATCAAGAGTTCTTTAACAGCTGGCTGTTAAGCTATTGTGGGCTTCTCAGGTGGTATAGTTTCCTGCCAGCGCAGGAGCTCCAACAGACTTGGGATTGATTCCTGCGTCAGGAAAATCCACTGGAGAAGTAATGGCAACCCATTCCAGTATTCTTGCCTGGAAAATTCCATGGACAGAGAAGTCTTGTGGGCTACAGTCAATGGGATCTCAAAAAGTCAGGACATGACTGAGTACACACACATTAAAAGTTACTGTAATTGATGAAAAAAACATCATTTTTCTCCATAATCTCATTTAAAGTAACAAAACTGTCAATGAGAAAAATTACATGAACTGAAACATGGAAGAGATGGTTTTTCTACAAAAAGTTTTTATCTCTACATATGTTATATTACTTGAATATTTAGCAATAATATCCACATGACATAGAAACAAGATAGAAGAAAATCAACATACTCAAGAGAGATATTTAGCAGATAATTGATAAATATATATATTTATTTATGGCCACACCACACACATGCAAGATCTTATTCCCCAATCAGGAATGGAACACATGCTCCCTACAGTGGAAGCACAGTCTTAACCACTGGACTGTCAGAGAAGTCCTGTAATTGATAAAATTTTAAAACCACACTTTGCTGGCCAGAAAAGTAACATTAATAAGCTGCACAAAATGTTAGATTTTAATTATAAAGAAATCTACCTCTTTTTTTAAAATGGAGATAATGGAGAAAATAATTAAAAAGAAAATCTTCAAAAAATTGATTCCTCAAGTATAACTGATGTTCCCAATGAAGTTGTAACTATGATAGGTGCATGCTGTGAACTTTTGCTTAAAATGTTTAATTTTTAAACATCCTGCACTTTCATAATTTCAAAATGAAAATCCTGTTTCTTATAATACATAAAAAAATCTCAACTGTCTTATACCAGCTGATGAATTTTTTGAGCAATTAAATAACAATTCTGTTTCAAAAGTCTCAAATGTTATCTGTATAACAATGTTTCTCCAGTTTTGTATTTGAATATTTTATTATATTTTATACCTTTAAAAATGAAATATGAAAAATGAAAAAAAAACCACAGCTTTTCCATATTTCCTTATGGTAGAGGGACAGGCAAACTATGGAACAAATCCAGTCTGCTGCATATTTTTATAAATGAAGCTTGACTGAAGCACAGCCATGCTCCTTTGTCCCCACTGTCTCTGGCTGCTTTATTTCACAACAGTAGAGCTGAATGCTTGTGACTAAGGCCATACAGCTCACAAAACCCAAAATATTTGCTATCTGGCTCTTAGGAGAAAGTCTGCCAACTCCTGTGTCAACACCCTCCCCCACTGTAAGCTAGGTTTTATTAAAACCAAGTACACAAAACTTAGATGAATATGCACTATACTGCATTATTCCCAAGTAATTACTTCAAATAACTACAAAATTTATCTTCAAGGTTGACATTCTCCTTCCATAAAGACCTCAGAAAGGATGAAGAGAAAATGCAATCTTCAGCTATGTGTCACCTTCCTGTTAAATTTATATGGTAGTTTTAACACCTATTTCAAAGACAAGAAAATTTCCCTTGCTTAACTACGAAAATAGACAGTTATCACAAAGAACTTCAGTGGTTTCCTTTAAACAAAGGAAAATCTTATTTAAAACATTTAACTTTATTAGAACCTAGCCTAAGTCAAATAGTCACAAAAATTAAGTGCAGAATCTCTCGCTTTCTTATTTATTGTTTCGCTTGTCTAACTTATCCCTCCCTGTAAGCTTTTTCCTTTCACCTCCTATCTTGTATTGCCCAGTTCGGTGCCTTATCCTACTAGCATCCCCACAAATCACCTAACATGCTTAGATTTGGCTCCAGCTTAAACAAAAGTCAACAGAGACTAACAGACTGACAAGAGGCTGGCAGTTTTTGTATCAAATAATTTCCTCAACTAACATCGCTTCCAGAGTCAAGCTACCGTCTCCTCCGTGGCTCCCACACAATGCTGCAAGGTCTCCGGCAGCTCTCTCCTTTAGCAATGCCTGGAGGTCAGGGAACGTCCAATCCAAACTTTCTTCCGGGAGGGAAGAGGGGAGCAATAGAGATAATCTACCATTCCATACAGGTTTTCAGTATTCATTCAAAAGCAGAGCTCTATTAAAAGAGACACTCTGTGCTCACCATCAAATACCCACAACCTTGTACAACACAAGATACACAGCTGGTGCTCAACAAATATTTAAGGAATGCATGCATGACTATATTATTCCAGTAAATCTAAAGCCATGATTCCTGTTTTATTCTTTTCCAGCAGTGTTTTCCTTTCCAAATT
This sequence comes from Nanger dama, assembly GCA_917880005.1. NCBI lineage: Eukaryota > Metazoa > Chordata > Mammalia > Artiodactyla > Bovidae > Nanger > Nanger dama. The sequence goes on from CAKJTW010000023.1 coordinate 20,457,335, forward strand.
AAAAAAATGATTAAAATATTTAACAAGTGTGTATGAAAAAAACCTAACAGTTCTAGTAAAAGTCAATTGTTCACAGAGGGTATCAAAAAACTATTGTTTAGTTGTGATCATTCTGTAAAGTATCTCTATGTTGTGCACAAGGAACTAACATAATATTGTAGGTCAATCATACTTCAAAACACAAACTCATGGGAAAAGAGATCAGGTCTGTGGTTACCAAAGGCAGAAGGGGAATGTTAGGGGGAAGATGAACTGGATAAGGTGGTCAAAAGGTACAAACTTACAGTTATAAGATAAATAAGCAATAGGAATGTAATGTACAACATGATTAATTAATTAATATAATTAATGCTGCTGTATGTTATATATGAAAGTTAAGAGTAAATCCTAAAAGTTCTCACTAAACTCATTTTTTTCTTTAACCTTGTATCTACATAAGATGATGAATGTTCACTAAATTTATTGTGATCACTCATTTCATTATGTATGTAATCATTTCATCATGCTGTATTTCATCAAACTTATACAGTACTGTATGTCAAATATATCTTGATACAATTGGAAAAGAAAAAAATTATTGCTTAATTTGATGTGTCCAAACTTCTCTTACAGGGAAAACACTGCAGATTCTGTTTTCAATATTCTCCCTTGTTATGGTCTCAGAAAAATACTTATCTAGAAAACATAGCCTTACATCGCTTCATAGAAAATAATCAAATGTAGACATATACATGTAAGTATCTACATCAAATTACCCCAGTAATTAAGTTCCACTTTTAATATTTTGATCAGATAATTATATTTCTATGATTTGTATTCATCCATTCACTTGCTAAATAAATTTTATATCTTGCATAAAACTAGGCTTTTGTAATTTTTCTATTTTTAATTAAAAAGTCAAAAATATATAGTTCCATCTAGTACTAAGAGTACACCTAAGAAAGGATTTACCTAGTTTGTGGACCAGGCAGTACTCTAAGAACTTATATAAATTCAACTAATCTTCATAAAAACCCCATGACAGAGGTATTATGATAAGTCCCATTTTACAGAGGGGGAAATACTTCCAGAAAAATTCAAGTACTTGTCCAGGTTTAGACAACCAAAACGTGATCCACCTGAACACTGAACGCAGGCAACCTGGCTCTTTGCCTGTCTTATCCTATACTGCCTCTATCCTTCATTAACGGGTAAACATTTTATTAAAATTAGAAATATAATAATGAATTTTCAGAAAAGGTTAACAAGTTACAAGCTATAAAAAACTTGTGTATTACAAGCACACAAAAACTAGTCTTTGGAAGTATGAGTGAGTGAAAGTCGGCTCAGTCGTGTTCAACTCTTTGCGACCCCATGGACTATACAGTTCACGGAATTCTCCAGGCCAGAATACTGGAATGGATAGCCTTTCCCTTCTCCAGGGGATTTTCCCAACCCAGGGGTCGAACCCAGGTCTCCGCACTGCAGGCAGATTCTTTACCAGCTGAGCCACAAGGGAAGCCCAGGTTAAAATTGGAAAAACAACAATAAGACTTTGGCCCATGAAGAAGATTTCTGTTTGACAACACATGTATGGATGTGAGAGTTGGACTGTGAAGAAGGCTGAGCGCCGAAGAACTGATGCTTTTGAATTGTGTTAGAGAAGAGTCTTGAGAGTCCCTTGGACTGCAAGGAGATCCAACCAGTCCATTCTGAAGGAGATCAACCCTGGGATTTCTTTGGAGGGAATGAGGCTAAAGCTAAAACTCCAGTACTTTGGCCACCTGATGTGAAGAGCTGACTCACTGGAAAAGACTCTGATGCTGGGAGGGATTGGGGGCAGGAGGAGAAGGGGACGACAGAGGATGAGATGGCAGGTTGGCATCACAGACTCGATGGACGTTGAGTCTGGAGTGAACTCCAGGAGCTGGTGATAGACAGGGAGGCCTGGCTTGCTGTGATTCATGGGGTCGCAAAGAATCGGACACGACTGAGCAACTGAACTGAACTGAACTGATGTTAATTATGAAACAGAATTGAGAAGTCATACTTTTCAATGTCTTTTGATTTAACTAGTCTTTCAGGCTCTCCTTCACTGACTTAGCGTTAGTCGCTCAGTCGTGTCTGACTCTTTGCCACTCTATGGACTGTAGCCTGCCAGGCTCCTCTGTGGAATTCTCCAGGTGTGGGTAGCCATTCCCTTCTCCAGGGGATCTTCGCTACCCAGGGATCAAACTCAGGTCTCCTGCACTGCAGGTGGATTCTTTACCATCTGAGCCACCAGGGAATGTCTTTTGATTTAACTGGTCTTTCGTGCTCTCCTTCATTTGGTTATTCATTCAAGAAACATTCAATACATCCTGACTGACAGGACAGAAAAGAGTTCCTTGGGAAAATAAAATAAAAATGTGCCTAAGACAATCACATTATCTCTCACAGGAATAAATGTCCTGGGCCCACAGATACATGTAAGAGGCCCAATACAGTATACAAAATACACAAAGCACATTCCAAAGAGATTCTAAACAAATGTGCCAACCACGTATTTTTTTAAAAAACTGGCATGCCTCCTTAGAAGTTAAAAATCTTTTTGAAGATTATCAAATAGAAATCCAGAGTTTTGAACTGTCTTTTTTTTTCAATAAAATTTTCCTTTCGCAATAACAACAAAAATACATAGACATGAATATTTACTAAGCATATACCCTGTTTGAGGCACTTGACTTACTCATCTCATTAATGTTCTCAGCACCCAGGAGTTTCATAATTGCTCCTCATGAGGAAGTTGCTAAACTACAATTTAAAACTAGGTCTGTTTGATTTCAAAGTCCAGGCTATTACTCACTACCTGTACTGTCCCAACCAATTTCTTAGAGCTGTATTTAATGAATACTTTTGTTACTATGGCGTAAAATATTCTGAAATTTAGTAACTGACACATTCTCTCTCCCTAAAGTTACAAACAGAAAAACACTAAGAAATATTAAGTGCTAAGTTATTTCATTTTAATTTCATTTTGCTTATCTTTTAGTAAAAGATTTGAGAATACTATTTTATAATTTTTGTAAATCATAACCTATCACAGTAAAGACTGAGGGGAGGAGGAGAAGGGGACAATACAGGATGAGATGGTTGGATGGCATCACCGACTCAATGGGCATGGGTTTGGGTAGGCTCCGGGAGTTGGTGATGGACAGGGAGGCCTAGCAGCTGCAGTTCATGGGGTTGCAAAGAGTCAGACATGACTGAGCGACTGAACTGAACTGAACACAGCAAAAGTAACCAATAAATATTTTAACTAATTAAATAATACGTTTCCTCTCTGTGAGCATGGCAACCATTCAACTTAGTTCAGATTTCAAATATTACCTCCCACTCGTTCGCAGAAGCATCAATATATTCTCACTTATACTCGTCCAGAACAAATGTGCCATCATGGGTGCTGCACCATGACACTATGAAAAACCCAAGTTCCAAATGCTGGTAACTCTCCAGCTAAGTTTCGTGATGCAAAATAAAAGCAGGATAATTAACAGTGCAAAAGTATGTTCCGCTAGGACTACATAATTCAATACCTGAGCATCTACAAATATGGGGCACTAGACAGTTTTACAGAGAAGGCAATGGCACCCCACTCCAGTACTCCTGCCTGGCAAATCCCATGGATGGAGGAGCCTGGTGGGCTGCAGTCCATGGGGTCGCTAGGAGTAGGACATGACTGAGCAACTTCACTTTCACTTTTCACTTTCATGCACTGGAGAAGGAAATGGCAACCCACTCCAATACTCTTGCCTGAAGAATCCCAGGGACGGGGGACCTGGTGGGCTGCCCCGTCTATGGGGTCGCACAGAGTCGAACACGACTGAAGTGACTTAGCAGTAGCAGATAGTTTTAAGCAAAAAAGTCTCAAGATTCATTTTCAAGGTTCTTCAGTATTTTGAAATAACAAAAAAATCACAATCACTTGGAAACTATAAATTAACTGCCAAGACACACCTACCCATTTCTTTCAAATATGAGCGTCACGGGCTTCCCTGGCTGGGTGGTAAAGAATTCACCTGCCAATGCAGGAGACATGAGTTTGATTCCTAATCTGGGACAATTCCCACGTGCCTTGGAGCAACTAGGCCCGTGCACCACAACTATTAAGCCTGTGCTCTAGAGCCTGGGAGCCACGACTACTGAAGCCCGCTTGCCTAGAGCCCATGCTCTGCAGCAAGAGAAGTCACTGCAATGAGAAATCCACACACTGCAACTAGAAAGTAGCCCCTGCTCACCGCAACTTGAGAAAAGCCCACACAGCAATGAAGACCCACTCAAGTTGCAGTCAAAAATAAATAAGTAGGTTTTGTTATTTAAAAAAAAAAAAAAAAAAGCTTCACAAACTCTTCTGTCTACAGTGCTACACCTGTCTGTTCTCCCAAGCCAGGGACCGGACAGCCTCCCACTCCACTAGTTTCTCAAAGAGACAGGGAGGCTGAGCATCCTCCTCTCAGGACCTTCCGCAAGATGATGCACTTGGGTCCTTATGAGATTACAACTAACACGAGAATGGTCTTCATCTGTGGAAAAGTTAGTAGACAGAAAGATAAATAAGGTCAGACGTACACTGTGGGCGCTCATTAAGAGGCCAAAAGTAAATTTCAAAAGGTAGAGTCATCAGAATAAGTCCACATCTGTAGGATTTTAAGTGAATATCAGAATAGTGAACACAGAAATAAACAGATCACAGAGTAGGAGAAACAAGTTTTTTGGTTTAGATGTATTTTTTTAATCAGACATAAAAAAGTAAACATTTATACTTTAAAAAAAATTATAGTAATCAGAGCCTATCTAATCAAAACTGTTACCTGGAATTTTTCAACATTTCCACTTTAGTAGAATTATACAAACGACACCTGATACTATGATTTTTTTTTTCTTCAAAAGTAACCCTGCATATGTCCTGGAGACACTACAAAGTAATAAATTTACTACTATAAAGACAACGAATCGTAATAATGATGATGCCTACAAAAGTCTGATTCTTTAAAGAAAGGCTTGGTAACCTTTCATATGCTTTTACTTCTGTTGGAGAATGAGCTGAAATATGCTAAACTATGAGCTCCTTAAAAGCAGAAGCCAGACTAGACATGGCATCTATTTCAGCACGTAGAAAGTCTTTAATCGGTAATGAATGAAACATGGATGTTAGCTATTCAATTAGGCAAAAATTTCTGTTCCCCAGAAAAACTGATTGAGGATTCACTGCAATGAGAAATACATATTTATTTACTCCCTAAGACTCATGTTAATTATCTCCTTGCCCAAACTTGCTTCAAATGTTAGTTCAACAAGCTAAACAGATAAAAGATGAGAAATGTTGAGTTCATCTTATAGGAAAGTACGGAAAAACAGTCCCACCACTGACACAGGCATCTCTGCTCAGCGTATCAAGCCTAACTGACACACAGGCAGGCGACTCACCCTCGCCCTGTTCGTTTTGCAACCTTTCCATTTTCTAACTTCAGCATACACAGAAAAAAAACTTCCAGCAGTCTAACTACGGGAAATCCTTCCTCTTTTCCATCCGTATAGAGACACAAGTCTTTCACTTCTTCTCACTTCTATTTTTGCATATTCAAGGTTTTCCAATCTTGAAACTGGTAATTTTCATACTGTGCCCTCCTTGGAGAGACAGGACTTTCTTTATGTACACTGTAAGTAATTTTTTACTTTTAAGTATGAACCATTTCTAATGCAAGAAAATTTCGAACATTTTAATATTACTATAGTTCATAATACTCCATATACATTTACAACAAAAAGTTAAATTTAATTCTATGTATGATTAAAAGATCACTGACTATCTGGCTTGCCAAACTTACTGATAATAGATTTTAACAAATAATTCATCTGTCTAACTGAGATACAGTTTAGCCAACATGTCTCTAGCCTAATTGTTAAACATTTTATCAAAAAAATCTTATCATCATCAAGCCCTGAACCACGAACATATACCCTGAACTGTACATAAAGGCATTTGATTCTAAGGAGAAGAATCCCGCAAGGCCTCCATCAAATACTGCTTTCTCTGAGCTACTTGCACACCCTTTCACCAAAATACCATTCTCAAACATTTTGGTCTGAGAGCCCCTTTACACTCTTAAAAATTATGTGGGATACAGAAAAGCTCTAGCTTAGACAGGTTATATCTACTGATGTATAGTATTTTTTTTTTTTTTTGACAGAATGATCTCTGTTTATTTCCAAGGCAAACCATTCACTATCACGGTTATCCAAGTCTATGCCCCAACCAGTAATGCTGAAGAAGCTGAAGTTGAACGGTTCTGTGAAGACATACACAACTTTTCAGAACTAACACCGAAAAAAGAGGTCCTTTTCATTATAGGGACTAGTGCTTTAAGGGTGATGCAGATTAAAGAAAAACACTTCAGGGGAAATGAGATTAACATTCATTAAGGAAGAGAGCCATAAAGTGTTAACAGGCCTCTTGGCCAGAAGATATTGTAAATCACCTGAGACCTTTTGTATACAAAAGATATACAGAAAGGGTCAGGACCACTGCCCCTGCATGACTCCAAATCTTCCATTATTTAAAACTTAGGGTATATAAACACCTTTTAAAAATAAAGTTATGGGGTCTTTGCACAAGCTTAGCGTCCCCGTGTGGACTCCCTCTCTCTCTTTCTCCCTCCCACTCACTCTCTTTCTCAGGCTGATTCCTTGGAACGTGGAAGCTCTCCGTGTCTACTTATTTGCCCGGGCTTCTAAGACCCATGCGAGAGGGAGCCCAAGGCGAGGCACACTCTGCTATTCAAGCGGGCGCCTGAGGCCTATAGTAGGTGGTGCAAACTCCCTGTCTTAGAACTTTATTGGTTTTCCACGTAAACCAAGTTATTCAGCCTCTTTTCTTCCCTAATTTTCCTACTACACTATTCTTTCCTAATCTCTCGGTATATTTCTAAATAAATAAGGTTTTCCTCGCCAACTCCGTCCCTGCTTCGAGTATTTTAAGTTAAAAACTAAAAGCAAATGTTTAAATTAGTTGTTAAATTTATTTCAAAATAATAAACCTGTCACATGCTAGTATGAATATGTATTTAGAAAAATAACGATGGTCTCCCAAAAACTGCTAGTGAGGAAAACAGCATCATTTTACATTTACAAATCTCTTCATTATCTGGATTCCCAAATATGTTTCCACATTAAATCTTTGCAATGTATTGTTCCAGCTGAAGTACACAAACAAAAAAAATGGTCTTATGCAGATAATAAAAGGAGAAATATTTTAATAGGCTTTCCAGGTAATTGTGGACATTCTCTGACACTCCTCCCAAAACTCAATGAGTAGTAGTTTCTTAAAGGTTCGTTGCAATGTGGAATCTAAAATCACATCTATTTGGACTTCTCTGGTGGTCCAGTGGTCAAGAACACACTCGCCAAATGCCAGGACCATGAGTGTGATCCCTGGTCCAGGAAAAGCCAATATGCCACAGAGCAACTAAGCCTGGGCACATCTGTGCTCCTCAACAAGAAACATCACCACAATGAGAAGCTCATGTACTACGAACTAGAAGTAGCCCCAACTTGCCACAACTTAGAGAACGCCCGTGCAGCAATGAAGACCCAGAACAGCCAAAAAGACATTTAAAAATTTTAATAACTAAATAAAATCACACCAATTAACTATTAGTACTTTGTCACATTAAAATCCACTGGTCTACCTTGTCCTTGAAAGATTCCTGTATCCATCATGCACTGGTCATTTGAAAATTTTTAATTCACTGAGTTAGGCTTATCTTATTTTCCAAATGTTGAAACATTTCATTACATGATATCAAAAACCGAACACAAAATCCTTAATATCTTCACTTTCAGTCTTAAAACTGAAAAACTGTAAGTTCATGGTAGCAGATGCAAGTTTTCAAGATTCTAATTTTCACTTGAAATCTTGGGTTTTTATCATTTGCAACAAAAACCTTTTTTTTTTTCCCTAAGAGACAGCCTTACTTTGTTCATTTTTATAAAATGTCTAACAAACGCCCTTCTGTGAATGAGCAGTTTGTCATCCATTCTTTCAAGTAAAATTGGTGTTCCATGAAAAAACTGACTGGTTGAACTCACACAGCTCAAAGTCAGGATTTTTATATAATTATTTTAAAGTATTTTAAGGGTATAAATACTCCCATGACTTCATAAACTGAAAATATGCAATTGTTTCTTCAATGTAAAATGAAAGCTCTGAAGCAACCACACAGGTAACCATCTATTCCAGCACACAACACAGCAAAGATGCCCAACTAACAATGACTGGCCTCCTTCCGTCATTCCCTTTCACTATAATATTGGTATCAATGAATTCCCTCTAGCTCTTTATTTTTCTATTTCTCTTTTAAGGCCAACCTGTCCCTCATCTGCCTTCAACCACTTTTAAGTTACTGAATCCCACTCTATGAGACAGAAAAACAGATAGTATTCAACCATAGGTTATGAAGAGAGGGCTTTAGAAATTAAGCATCTCATAGACACAAATTTCTCTGGTTTAGAAGCCTAGTCCTTTCCCTCTGTATGTACCTAGTTACATTCATGATTTCCCAGAAATCTGAGCTCGAGTGTTGTTATGCTTCAAAATAACTGTTGTGATAAAATTGTTTGAGGAGTCATTCTGAGTTTACACCATCTGTCTGGCATTTACTAAAGCAATTGCTGAAGATATTCTATGCATACACATGAGATTTTTCTCAACAAAAAAGCAGAAATGTTTCCACATCTGTTGTTTTTGTTGCTATGTCACCTAGATTAACAAATTCTTTCCGAGAAAGAAAACAGGGTGAAAACACAGAACATTTTTAATGTACACATTTTTTTAATGACTTTTAAAATTATATCAACTTTTCAACCATCTTTTTCTACTGCTTCACTACTGTCATACTAAAATTATGTCTGTGTGTGTATACATACATATATCTAAAGAGACAGAGAAATTGCTAAAATCTCAAGTCAACTGATACTGTGATTTTAATCTTTAAACAATGTCTAAGACTTTTTAAAATCATAGGTTGGAAAATTCATGCATTAAAGACTATCAGAACCAGTCTACAGATGTGAAGAAATTTATATCCAATCGATCTTACATAGTATCCAGGAATTCTAAAACATAAAGAATGCAATCATTTCACATTCCAAAAGATAGATATATTCCAATGTACAGCAAATAATTGTACCATATGAACATTTACTGCTTCTGACTACTGAGTAAGCCTCCAGGACCTAGGCACCAGCACCATCCTTTCTTTGATTATCTGCTCTCCACCAAATGATGAGATTCTGATGGAAATGCCAATTACACTACCTGCACACCTCAAACCTTCTTTGTGAAGGGGCTGATGTATAAGAGTACTCAACCCACCTACCAGAGCAATTGGTCGGTAGATGAGTACAAAACTAATTAAGCGAAGGGGGACGTCCCTGCAAAGGATTTCACACATTAAGTTCAGGCCTTTCTTCTGGATCTAACTGTGATGATGTAGGCCTGGAGCAGTCAATAGCTATAGCCTGTGTATTAGAGTTCTCCACAAAAAGAAATACAAGATGTAAGATAGACAGACAGATAATAGATGGATGGATGGATGGATGGATGGATGGATGGATGGATGGATGGATGGATGGATGGAGATAAGTAGGTAGACACAAAGATTCACTTTCAGGAACTGGCTCATGAAACTGTGAAGGTTCGGCAAGTCCAAAACCTGCAAGGCAGGCTGGGAGACCAAGGCAAGAGCAGGAGCTGAGTTCAAAGGTAGTCTGCTGGTAGAATTCTTTCTTACCAAGGGGAGGTTCTGTTCTCTGTGCTATTAAAACCTTCAACTGACTGGAGGCGGCCCACCCACAAAATGGAGGACAATCTGCTTTACTCAGAGTCTCCCAATTTACATGTTAATCTCATCCCAAAAGATACCTTCACAGAAACATCCAGAATAGTGTTTGACCAAATATCTCAGCAGCATGGTCCAGCCAAACTGACACAAAATTTAACCATCACAAGTTCATCTATTATCAATCACAGACATATCATATTAAACATTTTAAGTTGCTCCCCCATCTTTTTTTTTTTTTTTTTTGGCTGCACGGCACAGTTTGACGGTCTTTGTTTCCAGACCAGGGATTGAGTCCCTGCCCTCGGGAGTGAAAGCACGGACTCTTAACCATTGGACCACCAGGGAATTCCCTAAATTGCTATTTAAAAAAAAAAAAAAATCAGCACTGCCTTGGGACTTTCCTGGTAGTCCAGTGGTTAAGACTCTGCTTCCACTGCATGGGTTGGGTTTCTGGTCAGGGAATTAAGATCTCACATGCCACGCAGCATGGGCAAACATTTTTTAAAGTTCTTTTAATTTAAAAACAAAACTCAATATTGCCTTCACCACACAGATTATTTACTGTATTATATCTTGTCAGAAGTTTGCTGGCAGAAATAGGCAGGATGCAATCTTTGGCTTTCAAGATGACAATCTGAAGAGTAGGACACACACACAGGGAATATTACATTGCTCGTCCTGTGCCAGCCTAGACTCAGCCTGGTAACGGCGCCGTGGCCAGCTCTTCTCCTGGCCTTCACGGCACTCAGTAACTGAGCTGGCACAGAATAGGCATGAAGTAGGAAAGCCCAAGACTCAACCTCAGAAGAGGATGTGGTCGCCCACTATTATCTGCTTGCCCGGCACTCTCCCTCATTCTGGGAACAGCACGTCTGCCACTTAAGGGAAGTGCTTTTCCTCAGATTTCATCTATGCAGTGTGGGTAGGGTCATAAGCATAAGCATAAGCATATCCCATGCCAATTCCTTCTCCAAGATTTTCTGAACTGGAATTACGGGAGGAGAAACAGATGCTCTGATAGAAAAACTAAGGAAGTGACCCTCGTGCCCAGCAGCAACTTGTCTACAGCCATGTGGGAGTCGTCTGTCTGGAAGAATGACGGCATCGTGGAGAGAGAATCAGAGATGAGAGCGAGAAAGGACAAAAGGAATCCTGACAGGCCTTCCCTGACACTGGTTCAATCCCTTGTCCAGGCAGACCCCACGTGACATGGAGCAACTAAGCCCATGTGCCAAAAACAGAGTCCGTGAGCCTGGAGTCCCTGCTCGCAAAGAGAAGCCACCACAATGAGAAGCCCACGCACTGCAATGAAGACCCCTGCTCACCACAACTAGAGAAAGCCTGTACATAGCAACAAAGACCCAGCACAGCCAAAAATTTAAAAAGAATCCTGACGGTGAAAAGGCCTTAGTTCCAATCACCCTTAACAACTACATAAATAAATCCTTCCTGCAATTTGGTTACGTGAGTCAATAAACTCAGTTTTGCTTAAACAGGACACAGTTGGGGTTCTACCTCTAAGCTCTAACAGATAAGAATTAAAGCAGAAAAAAGGTAAAATGCATCTAGGAATCATCAAGTAGAAGGACAGGTTAAGGTCAGAAGAAAGGTAAAGAAGAGACCAGAGAAGCCTGGTGTGCTGCAGTCCATGGGGTTGCAAGGAGTTGGACACGACTGAGAGACTGAACTCAATTGAACTGAAAGAAGAGACCAACTTGTCTTAGAAAAGGAAAAGGTTAAAAAAAAAAAAAAGTCAGGAAAGATATGAAAGAGAGGAGAATGTAAGAAGTTCTATGTGGACTATAAGCCCAGAGGCATGCATGGATATACACGCAGGCGTTTTATTGGAAAGATGGCATATGGTTTTCACTAGATGCTCAGAAAGGGTGCAACCAAACAGGAGAAAGGGGCCTGGTAAACAGATCAATGCTAAATTAAGCAGACTCTGTTCCAGAAGGAAGCTAACGACAGGTAATAAAGCATTTACTTTCTAATACCAGCAGTTTCTGAGCGAAGACCCCCAACAGTTAGAAGCAGGTGCTCTTCTCCTGGAGAATAGAAGGCATGCCAAGGAGAATAAGAGCAGTCATCCTAAGAGATCTCAATTAATTTTGCCTTCAGGCTTGACCCATCTGTAACTTCAAACAGATCTAGTTTCTCTCCCAAACTTCCACATAATTAGACATTAATGCCTAAACTTCCTTAAAGAAGATTCATCAATTTTCACTCCATAATTACTTTGTCCAAAATCTTCACTTTAATAATCTGGGTTTCTGGATACCATGAAATTAGAGCAAAATTTGGTGTAACTGTGTGTGCATTTCTTGAGAAAGGAGTTTTCACTTTCCATCAAATTCTAATAAGACTCCTGGGACCGTATGAACGTGTATGTAGTCAAGTACATAAAACTAAACAAAAAACTTTTATTCTTTGCTGTTTTGATTTAGTAGAAAAGTTTGACAGATGATTATCCCAGAGAGCAGAAACAGAATATGGTACTTCCCAAACACTATTCAGAGAAGGAAAATATAAAGAAAAGAAAGCCAAAAGGATGCTGCAGTTGAAAACCTCACAATTTTGCCTAAATGTGGCTCTCTCTATTTACAGTTATGATCAGGTTGATTACAGAGGAAAAAGTCAAACTAACAATACCACCCAAAAAAACACTGCTGATCCTGTCACTCTCAGGAATGTCACTAATTAAGATATTACTGAAATATGATTCCATTTTAATACAAACAACTCTCCATTGTGTGGAGGTGGTGATCATTTTTGCAGATTATTAGAATCCTTTTCTTTTACTTCTTACCACCCATTAGTGCTTTATATGCTCAAAGCAAGGGACAGTCAAAGAAATGGAATGAAACTGAAATGTCAATCAAACCATATTACTACTGGTTACGATAAGTTAACAGGATAAGAAAATTAATGAGGGGAGTTTCCTGGTGGTCCAGTGGTTAAGAATCCACCTGCCAATGCAGGGGACAACCCCTGGTCTGGGAAGATCCCACATGCCATGGAGCAACTGAACCCATGCGCCACAACTCCTGAGTCTGTAAACTAGAGCCTGCAAGCTGCAACTACTGAAGCCCGATTCTCAGCTCCATTTTCAGAGATGAGAAAACGGAAGTTCAGAACTTGCCTGTGGATGTACAACTACACAGCAGCAGGTTTCAAATCTCGAAAGCCACATCCATTCTAAGTTCAGACACCACACTGCCCTAAATTTAAAAACTAAAATAAACAACACCCAAAACAAGAGAGGTGGGAGGACCTTCCCGGCAAACCAGTAGTTGGGACTTCAAGTTTCCAATGCGGGGGGTGGGGGTGGGGGGCATGGGTTCAGTCCCTGGTCAGGGAACTAAGAGCCCACTTGCCCTCAAGTGCGACCAAGAAAATATTTTAAAATAATAACGACAGCACTCAAGGGACAATTCCAGCTGCTTTCTAAGTAAGACACTGAACTTCATTCACATTTGACCAAAGATAATTATGATATAAATACTGAAGATTATTAGGTTTTCAGACAAATTCATCAAAACATAGTCAAGCCATTCTCTAGCAGAAGTCACCAGTCCTCAAATCTCCTAAAATTTCTAATTTCCAAACTGCTGTAAAGCAATATATTAAACAGGAAGTTTGTGGTGAGTCTGAGCAGGTGACAAAGCAGCATTTCAGCAAATTTTAAGACAGCTAAGTCCTGGTTCCAGCACCATGGCAGGGGAAGGACTTAACAGAAAGATCTACCAATGGCAAACGAGGATTTGGATGAAAGGGGACATTATTAGCTGGTGCTATACAAAGCTAATTTATATCTGTTTTTAGATTCAGCACCATCTTTGTGGAAACAGATTTAGGAAAATCTCTAACAAACACTGAAACCTTTTATATACCTAATCCTGAATCAACCAAAAATCCAATTAGCCTGAAAAATTACATCTCTCAGCATTCTTCTTTGTTTAATAAACATTCGGTTTGTATAATAGATATCTTTTAAATATTCCCTAGAGTGCAACTGCACACACACTATGATTCTCACTTTGTAAATATACAGCTGTACATACGCATGTATAATTAAAATCTTGTATTTTTTAATACAATAAACATCTATATAAACAGTCCACATAATTTGGGAATGAAGACTAAAAGGAAATATTTAAATATTTTTCAATCAGAAACAAAGCTTAAATCTATAACAAATTAGAGAGGTGATTTTATGAGCCCAGTACACAATGATAACATCTTGAAATGTTGATGAACTGCTCCATATATAAAATTTTCCAGATTAATTTAATATTAGACTTCAAAGGGCAGAAATACATTGAGTTGGCACTGTCAATGAAGAAATTCTTTCTATAAATATATCTGCCAACATAAGAAGCTATTATAAACATAATTTAAACATTACTAGATTTACAGTCATCATAAATATTCATACTGTATTTTTAAAATAACATGATTCTAAGCTTGACAGCATTCTGGCCTTCTTCCTAAAGTCATCGTTCTCCCTCTGGCATCCCGTTAGCCTCACAGATGAAAGTCTACCATCTCGACTCTCTAGCTTTAGACCTCATTTTCGAACTACAGGGAATCAGGGAACTTGACACTCAAGGCTGGTAAGACACATATTAAAGGAATATTAATGAGATCATGAGAGAAAAATAGGACATTAGGAGCAAAGTGCACTCTTTTAAGCTGTTCTAAGGCTTGGAGCATTGAACTAACACTGGTTTTTCAGTTTCATCTTCAGATCAACCGTCAGAATAAACTCTGAAATGACCTAAAAACTTGCTGCTCTGGGGACTTTCCCGGCAGTCCAGTGATTAGGACTCTGCGTTTCCACTGCAGGGGGCACGGGTTCCACCCCTGGCTGGGGAACTGAGATCTCACATGCCACATGGCATGACAGAAAAAAAAATGGTGCTCTGATGAAGACACTGAGTATGATGTGTCTATTTTAACGGGGGGTGGGGCAGGGAGGTGAACTGAATTTTATGATTTTCTTTGACTCAAATTTTGGAATCTCTATATTGCATCATAGCTCTTTACCTCCAATTTCACCTCTCTAATCCATTCTCCATAAACCCTATGCTGTGTCACAGGTCACACAGCACTTTTGGATGACTTTCAAACAGAAAATGACTTCAAACAGAAACATGCATCTCTGATGGGCTATTAACCCAGGTCTCCCCTTCCAGGTATCTGTAGCTAAACACTGATCATCATTACATCTGGCACATCTACTATGCGTCATTTCTGTTTAGTCACTGAGTTGTGTCCAAATCTTTTGTAGCCCACCAGGCTCCTCTGTCCATAGGATTTCCCAGGCATCCATACTGTCCACAGTATTCTTACACTAGAGTGGGCTGCCATTTCCCTCTTCAGGGTCCTATCCTAGGCACCGGAAATACAGAAATGAACAAGACACAGTAGGTAGCTTGGTCTTGGAGACTCCATATAGACTGACTCATGAGAAGAAAGAGAACAAGCACAAGTGTGATGAGTACACCAAAGCAAAAGGACAGGGCACAGTGGAAGCTTATGATGAGAGAACCCTCCCCCGCCACTGCTGAGTGCAGAGAGGCCACCCACTAACCAAGACTGTTAGGTGGTCAAGATAGCAAACATTTAAAACACTTTAAAACTACCATTAAAAACTTTCCAATCACTTCCAGTTCTGGGGGAAAGAAAGAAAGGTACTTTATCCTATTCTTCACTTAGGTATAAATAAAAACATATAAAACAAACAGAAGACAACTCAAAGACAGAGAGAAGATAAACCTCCTACAACCTCAGGACCCAAGGAACCACATGCTGATGAGTTCCCTGAGCTTACTTGTGGCTTCATCCATCCAAGTTTGAAGAGGAAAGTCAGCAAATCCAGAAACACCAACAGGCGCTGACCAAAAAGCCCCAACAAATCCCTGCTCCAGATGGAGCAAGAGATCCAGGAAAGGGGAAGACAGCAAGACCGAAAGCTTTGGCTATTACCACTACAGTCCAGCCAAATGCCACAGAACAAACCAACGATTCCACCCACAGACCACCAGTGGTGACAACATCCCAAAGCCCCGCCAAGGTGGTGTCAGAGAAGGCAGGGGAAGTAACCAGGGCGGTCACAGCAGGATGGTCACAAGACCTCCCCTCACCCCCCCCCCCCACCACACACACACACACACGCACGCACGCACGCACGCACGCACGCACACAGAGGAGGCTGAGTGAGGAATCACAGCCTCCACCACCGCCCAGTGGCAAGGAGCCCTTCCTGAGCAGGAGGTCAGTGGGGTCATGTGGGGCAAGTAATGAGGCATTTCAGCACCCCCAGCCAGGAAGGCAGCAGAGAGATTTACTGGGGAACCAGACACTAATGAGGAACTCTCACTAATGAGAAGGCCAAAAACATGGGGACTTGAAGAAGTTAAAGCCTCTGACACCCACATCAAACATTAAAAACAGTCCAATTTCTAGCTGGGCTTCCCAGGTCACTCAGTGGTTAAGAAGAATCTGCCTCCCAATGTAGATGTGGGTTCCATCCCTGAGTAGGGAAGGTCCCCTTGGAGAAGGAAATGGCAACCCGCTTCAGTATTCTTGTCTGGAGAAATCGCATGAACAGAAGAGCCTGGCGGGCTACAGCCCATGGAGTCACAAGAGTCGAACACAACTTAGCAACTAAACAACAATTTTTAGCCAGGTTAACCTAACACTGGAGAAGGCAATGGCACCCCACTCCAGTACTCTTGCCTGGAAAATCCCATGGATGGAGGAGCCTGGTATGCTGTAGTCCATGGGGTTCGCTAAGAGTCGGACACGACTGAGCGACTTCACTTTCACGCCTTGGAGAAGGAAATGGCAACCCACTCCAGTGTTCTTGCCTGGAGACTCCCAGGGATGGGGGAGCCTGGTGGGCTGCGGTCTATGGGGTCGCACAGAGTCGGACACGACTGAAGAGACTTAGCAGCAGCAGCAACCTAACACTGCACATTAGAGGCCTATTTACTTTCGTTCCTATCACCCACCAACACACATCTGGCTCTCAGCAAAAACTAGAAGCACGGCCAAAGGCACTGAGAATACCATCCACACAGTAGCGCCAAACTCAGGCATGGCACAAATGCTGGAGTTATCAGACAGGGAATTCAAAATAACTACTTTTAATATCTTAAGGGCTGTAAAAGAAGACGTAGACAAAATACTAGAAGAAATGAGTAATTCAAGCAGAGGAGTGGAAAATCTCAGGCAAAATAAAAACAAATGCTACAAACTAAAGCACTGTAACAGAGAAAATGCCTGTGAAGTGATGATCAGTAGACTGGACATGGATGGGAAAAGAATCAGTGAGCGTGAAGATATGTCAATAGAAATTTCCCAAACTGAAAACACAATAAAAACCAAAGTGAAAGTGAGAGTGTCAGTTGCTCGGTCATGTCCCACACAAATATCTAAATACCAAAAAACAAACACAAAGCCATACCATCACATTAAAAAAAAAAAGCAAAAACCATGAAGAAACACGGAATGAAAAGGATCTGATGACGGCAAATAAGCACATGAAAGAGGTTCAATGATAGGGAAATGCAAATTAAAATCACAAGCTATTACTACATACCTAACAGAATGGCTAAAATAAAGTGACACAGGGGCTTCCTGGTGGACCAGTAGTTAAGGATCCACCTTCCAATTCAGGGGTTACACGTTTGGTCCCTATTTGGGGGAACTGAAGATCCCTCACACCCCAGGGCAACTAAGCCCACCCACAAGTAGAGAGAAGTCCATGCGCCACAACAAAAACCCAGTGGAGCCAAAAAAGAGAAAAAAAAAAGTGACAACACCAAATGCTGCTGAGCATGCAGAGGACCTGGATCATAAGCACTGCTCTTAGTGGTATAAATGTAAACTGTATGGCCACTCTGGAAAACAGTTTGGCAGTTTCTTGAAAAATCAAACATGCACACAGCAATTATACTTGTGGGCATTTATGGCAGAGAAATAAAAGGTAAATTCACAGAAAAATCTGTGCAGGAATGTTTACATGTAGCAGCTTTGTTGGCAATAGCCAGAAACTGGAAACTCAGATGCTCTTCAACAGGTGAGGTGAAGCATAGTACATCCATACCACAGAATACTTGTCATCAACAAAAGAACACTGATACAGCAACAACCTGCATCAATCTCTCAAGAATTATGCTGAATGAACGTCAATCCCAAAGGGTTAAATAGGCTGTAAGTCCATTTATATACTACTCCTGAAATGACCATATTATAAAAATGAAGGACAGATTAGTGGCCATGAGGGGTTAAGTAGCACTGGGGGTAGGGGGTAGTGGGTATGGTGATAAGGGGCTTCTTGTTGATGGAAATGGTCAACATCTGACTGCACTCACGTCGATACTTGGACTGTGGTGTTATCCAAGATGTCACCACTGCAGGTACTGGACAGCGGGCACGGGCTATCCCTCCATATGACTTCCTACAATTGCTTAAGAAGCTACAATGTTCTCAGAATGCAAAATTTAATTAAAGGAGACTGATCAATGGTAATATGTCAGAAAAACAGAAATCTCCTAGCAGAAAAATGGAAGGTGGGCGTGTGGCTACTGACTGGAGGGGCCCACGGCTGTGCACAAGCACAAAGCCATCAAGATCAGTACAATGCACACAGCGGATTATGCAATATGCCTCGATGAAAAGTTGCTTTACACTGCCTTTTGATTATTCATATTGTTCACTGTAATCATGGTATGGATTATATATAAAAATATTCTAAGTGTCTGTAAACTGGTCAACAATGAGACCATGGGTAGCGTTCAAGCAGAAGCTGTTTACATGGGGTGCTGAAGCCATACAACAACACATTAAGGAAGAAGCAGGAAATGAGCAGATGCAGAAAAGTAAACACATGCAACTCTTCCCAGAAGCTGCCAGTAAAGAGGGGAAGGTGATCCTCGGAGGGAAGGTATTACTGAAAAGCTTTATTAAAACAGAAAAAAATGAGCAAATTTACATGCTGAAAGGACAAACTTGGTAAATAATGACTTTAAAGCCACATGAGCACACCACTACACAATGTATGACAAGAGGTTTCTGAAAAAGAGGGAACAAATATGAAGAGACCACCCTCCGACAGGAGAGGCCACACCTGCACTGGGAGAGAGGACTGCTGACACAGATGCGCGCATAGGTTTCATGGTGGAAATAACAGTAAGAGCAATAGCGACAACAGGGAGGACAGCTCTGTGGTACTGGATGCACACGGGCCAGCCGGCCCCCAGAGCCCAGCATCTGACACTCACACTCTGCGTGGTCTCCTCCACAAAGAACAGGGTTGTGGTCAGATGTGACACGTGCAACTTCCAACATCAGACCATAAGAAGACAACGCAGCTCCTTCTGAGGGAAAACTGAAATGCAATATCCAAGTATCTGCAGAGAGGCCCAACCAGCCCCGTGTGAGTGACCATCCTAGAGGCAGCTGCCCCAGCCCAGCCCAGCCTTCATGAGACAGCAACCTCATGAGAGACTCGAAGCCTTTAAAACCACCAAATACACTGCTTCTAAATGACTGACTCACAGAAACTGTGAGATAATAAATGTTTACTGTTTTAAGACAGGAGATCTGGGAGTAAATTATCAAGCAGCAACAGAGATCTACCTACTTACTTACAGGCCAGGCACAGTTCTAAGCATGTGAGGTACAAAGTATCTCACCTGTGATTCCCCACATCAAGAGGAGGAAACAGATACACAGAAGTTAAGCAATTTGCCGCAATCATCACTCAGCTGGTAAGAGATATGCAGAGTGAAGTAAGCCAGAAAGAAAAACACCAATACAGTATACTAACACATATATATTGAGTTTAGAAAGATGCTAATGATAACCCTGTATGCGAGACAGCAAAAGAGACACAGATGTATAGAACAGTCTTTTGGACTCTGTGGGAGAGGGAGAGGGTGGGATGATTTGGGAGAATGGCACTGAAACATGTATAATATCATATGTGAAATGAATCGTCAGTCCAGGTTCGATGGATGATACAGGGTGCTTGGGGCTGGTGCACTGGGAAGACCCAGAGGGATGGGATGGGGAGGAAGGTGGGAGGGGGTTCAGGATGGGGAACATGCGTACACCCATGGCGGATTCATGTTAATGTATGGCAAAAACCAATACAATATTGTAAAGTATAAAAAAAGAGAGAAAGAGAGAAGGACCCAGATTCATATCTAAAGTCAGCTCAATTAACTGCTGGGCATGCATTCCCAAATGGAAGCAGTTCCCATTCCAAGGCTTACATTTCTGTTCTGACATAGGAGGAAAGGCTCTCTGGTAAGAGAGCAAAGAAAAGCAGGTGAATCAGAGAACTGAATAAAATGGAAAAGGTTTGAAACAACTGCCATGAAGAGTTAGGACAGGGTCTGTCTAGAGAAATCTAACAGGATTTCCAAACAGTCCATGAGAGATCAGGAGGCATGACCTTCTATGCAGTGATTTAAGATGAGCACAGTGAAAAGAACAGAGGGCTTCTAGTGTGCCCACACACAAAGCGTAAGTTCACGTGTGAAACAGTGGTGATGGACAGATGGAAAAAATAACACATGCCTTTCTTCCCTGGTGGCTCAGATGGTAAAGCATCTGCCTACAATGCGGGAGACCTGGGTTCAATCCCTGGGCCAGGAAGATCTCGTGGAGAAGGAAATGGCAACCCACTCCAGTATTTTTACCTGGAAAATCCCATGGACAGAGGAACCTGGTTAGGCTACAGTCCATGGGGTCGCAGTCAGACACGACTGAGCAACTTCACTTTCACTTTCCCAAGTGCAACTAGTACAATAAGGAGTCATGTACAGAAAAATTCCAGAACACGCTGTATATTCTACATCAAAGTATCACAAAAGGAGTGAAGAAAAGACTAAGATGAACGATGATAAGCTGACAGCACTCTCCATGTAACTGCCTTGACCTCCAGTGTCGCAAGATTTTCTAGAGAACCTTCCCTTTTTCCTATCTCCATTCAAAAAGTCATGAGAAAAATTAAAGCCTATAAAAGAAAAAGAACATACTAGTTTCATTACAATCAGACTACACCAAAGAGCAGCCTCACAATTATTCACTGACTTAATTTGATGAGATCTTACAACAGAGCTTTGGGCCCAAAACTTATCAAATTCACTTAATAGTAAACTTTTCTAAATACATTCAAGTTTCAATTTCATGCATGTTTTTAAAACTACTTCACTTTACTTGACAAACTGGCACAAACTAATCTAAAAATAAACAACACACAAGAGGGGCGGGGGGCGGGGGGTGGATCAAACCACAGATACAAAATTTTTTTCCAAGACACTTAAGACACAAAAGTGCTTGAACAGATAAACGTGTGTAAGCTCGTTCGCTCTCTCTCTATATATATATAGATGTATTTTTTAAATATTCAAAGTTAATAAACAAGTTTCAAACAAGAAGAGTTAGTATTCGTATGACATTTTCCCTTACTTTCATTACTTGAAGACTTAGTAAAAACAAGTCATAAGTTCAGTCAGAAAACAAAATTTTTAGTAAAAGAAAAGTGTCCAAACTTGGGGCAGTTCTAGTCCTACAGAGGAACAGGAATACTTAGGGAAACCTTCAAGTGAACCTCCATCAGCCAAAAAGTTATTTCCCATGTTTCTCTCTCTCTCTCTCACTCTGGATAAACCTATGTACTCTGAAAATAAGGTAAAATTTAAAAATAAAGTATAAAAAATACTCTGAAAAAAAAAATAAAGTACTCTGAAAATAAAGTTAAAAAAAAAACCTATGTACTCTGAAAATAAACATAAAGCAAAACAATTCTTAAGTCTTACAAAGATTTTAATTAAAATAACACCTATCATAAAGAATGTGTAAAAAACAAGGTCCTACTGTATAGCACTGGGAGCTACATTCAATATCCTGTAGTAAACAATATGGAAAAAATATGAAAAAAATATATATATGTATACATGAGTTACTTGGCTGTATAGCAGAAATTAACATAATCATACTTTGATAAAGTAAAAATTTTAAAATAAGATAATAACAGCTATAATCAAATGGTTCTGCAGGTGGCACAAGTGTTCCATCACCACCTGTCGGTCGGTCTTACCCTTATCTGCTCAGTAGAGCTGCTGCTCAGCTCATCACCAGACTCTGAATCCTGCTGGATCCGTTCCGAGCCTTCTCCCGCTGAATCACAAGACTGCTCCTGGGGGAAGCCAGCTTTCTCTACCTCCAAGAACTCCGGACCGGGAAAGTGACCAAATAAGCGTGTCCTATTCTGGCCAGGAACTTTGGGAGAATGTGAGTCACTGTTGAGTTTTCCATTATTGTGGGTCAGGTCCAGGCTGAGGTTGACGGTCTGACCCGGGATGTAACTGGGCCCAAAATTCTGATTGGCATCACGAACAAGACCTATTCCTTGAACAGAAGACGAGGATGTCTTCCCAAAGCTTGACAGCTCGGGCAACCTGTTCACATTCTCCGAAGACCTCTGGAGGTGGAGACTCTGCGCAGTCTTCACAGAGTGGTTCGGCAGCCCCGCGGCCGGCTTCACCGGCGGCATCAGGGCTCGGCGGCCCACCTCCTTCACATACTGGGCTGGCACGTAGAACGCTTTGGAACTCTCGTCTGGCTTGACCTGCCACCAGTCATCATTGGTCTTCTTCACCAGGAGGTACCGCTCCCCTTGCTTTATCACAATCTTTCTGTCCTTCGCTCGTACTCATAATCATACTCCACCTCGATGTACACTGGCCCTGAAAGAATCTTCCCGCCTCTGTCAGCCATCTTCATTCAGCAATATTCACCTCTCAGAAGGACGCTTTGCCACATTGTGGCTTTGTGGATCAATGCAGCTATTTTTATTTAACTAGGGAAGAGAATAAAGAAAAAAGTAACCTGGTCTGGATTTTTAATATTCATTCACAAGCATCACATAATAAAGAACAATACCTTCAAATCTCAAATCTAGAAAGTAAACCTGTGCCCAATACTGTATTTACCACCCTGCATTAAAAATGCTCTCATTCTAAAGGAAATCTACATTTTTCAATCATTTATGACCAAAGCCAAACCAATGACTGAAATGGCAAATACGCTAACCAGTCAGACATATGACTATCAAAAATAAGAGGTGAGAGGAACTCTCCTTCCCTTCCTGACTGCTCACACCTCCTTCTCTCTCTTAGAAAGGCTCACTAACAATAATACATGTTAGGCACTGACCAAGGGCCAGGGATTAAGCCAGGTTCACTGTGTGTCTCATCTAAAACCCTCTTTGAAGCTGAAGCTAGAATTTCAATGATCCTGAATGTCATTCAATGAATTTTAGAAAATTCCCTGTTTTCTAAAATGATCAAAGGTGTGCTGCTGCTGCTGCTGCTAAGTCACTTCAGTCGTGTCCGACTCAGTGCGACCCCATAGACGGCAGCCCACTAGGCTCCCACGTCCCTGGGATTCTCCAGGCAAGAACACTGGAGTGGGTTGCCATTTCCTTCTCCAAGGCATGAAAGTGAAAAGTGAAAGTGAAGTCGCTCAGTCGTGTCCGACTCTTAGTGAACCCCATGGACTGCAGCATACCAGGCTCCTCCATCCATGGGATTTTCCAGGCAAGAGTACTGGAGTGGGGGTGCCATGGCCTTCTCTGGATCAAGGGCGTGAGTGAGCATTAAAAAAAAAGTGATCCAAATATGTAAGTTTAATTTCCTAGTATTAATGGGAACAAAACAGTTATTTTTAGGCAAAATACACACACAAACAGAGAAAATAAACTGCTAATTTACTTGTGTTTCCTCTTACAACCACCCCAGAAGGACCACAATCCTCATTAGGCTGAATTCCACAAACTCCAACAAATATCCAATCTTTTTAGTGGTAAATGTCAAAAACAAATTATATACATACCACTCAAAATCTACTAGAAACAGCCCTAAACTGGCTTCAGAAATCTAGGATTCACTTTTATTTCTATACCAAGTCCAAATATTTTAGTACCTTGCAAAATACAGCATTTAAACTTCAAAATGATCACAGGAGCTCAATTTTGCTCAGTTCAAGTCAGGCCCCAACCACTGTGGGATGAAGGTGGTTCCTCCAGAAGGTATGTCTAAGTCCTAACACAGGACCTGTGAATGTGACTATACATGGACATAGGGTCTTGGCAGATGCAGTCAATTTCAGATGAGTTGCGCTAATTAGGGTGGGCCCAAAATCCAATGGGCTTCCCTGGTGGCTCAGATGGTAAAGCAAATGCCTGCAATGCAGGAGACCGAGGTTCGATCCCTGGTGGGGAAGATCCCCTGGAGAAGGAAATGGCAACCCACTCCAGTACTCTTGCCTGGAAAATTCCATGGACAGAGGAGCCTGGTAGGCTACGGTCCATGGGGTCACAAAGAGTTGGACACAACTGAGCGACTTCACTTTCTCTTTTTTTCCTAAGATCCAATGCATTTCTAAGGAGGGAAGACAAGAGACAAGGAGAGGAGACACACAAGGGAAGATGACTGCGTGTAGTCAGAGGCAGAACTTGGGGGTGAAGCAGCTACAAGTTAAGGAACACCAAGGCCTGCCAGCACACGCCGGAGGCTGGACAGGAGAGGAAGGGTCCTCCCTGGAGTACTCAGTCCTCTGGCTCCACAACAAGTGAACACGTTTCTGGGTTTTTTGGTGCTGTTTTTGACCGTGCCACCCAGCATGTAGGATCTCAGTTCCTCGACCAGGGCCTGAACCCACACAGCCTGCAGTGGGAGCGCGGAGCCCTCACCACTGGACCCCTAGGAAACGACCCAAGTTTCTGCAGTTTGAAGTTTGCGGTTTGCAGCACTTTGATACAGCAGCCCCAGGAAAACATGCTCAGCCCAATACTCGAGAATTCTCAGGCAAACCTGAGTAACTTGACTATACCAGTTTACACAAGGTCCCAAAACAGCCTACCAATTTTCCTCAGCACCCAAGGACTGGGCATGGCATTACTGACACTGTATGTGCCACAACCACCACACCCTGAGGACGACATCCTCCAAAAAGAGATAAAGCCCAGGTGATAACTAGTCACACCATTTCTGCAACTCAAATTTACTTTGTAGAAGCAAACTACTTGGATAATGAATTTAATATAGTATAGTAAAAATAAGAAACATACCTTAGAAGAACTGAACATCCAGGATTACATTTAAACCTATAAAAAAATAAATTTCATTAACTTTAACCAGGATTGCTGCAAGAAGACTAAGGAAGGCAATGTTACTGGCAGTGCATGACTTTTTTTTACAACAGCTATAAGGAACACCAACAATTTTGCACATCAGGGCTGTGTCCAGCAGCACCCTCCAAACACATAAAAACACAAAGTATACTTCACCACCGCCCCTACTTCATTTCCACTTGGCTTCAACTTCATTTCCACCTTTGTTATCCTGACAGAAATGACTTTTTAAAATTTTTAATAACATGAGAAACAACTTTTATAAAAATTGAATAAATCCGGGATGTGAGACATTCTATGAGAAACACACCTGAATGCTTTAAACAATCAGTTTCATGAAATGAGGGAGTCTTCTAGATTAAAGACAACTAGGATACAACTGCCAGATCCACGGGGGTGTTCCAACAGCACCTAAAACTTCACCACATCCAGAATATACCCGCCAGAAACTACCTTGCCAAATCCACCCAGTCCTTCCTGACACGGTAAATAGAAATTCTAAGCTTCCAATCATTCAGCCTTTACTTTCATGCATTACCAGAACATTAGTCACTAGGAGCGTTAATCCTTTTACCTACAGAAAAGTTTTTCACTACAGCTTTTCAAAATTCCACACTGAAATACTTATCCTCAGGCTATTTGTTACTTTCCAGGAAGTAACAACTTAAGAAACACCTTTGAAGATACTGAACAAATAAGGGAATATACAGAAGGCTAGGGGCGCCCAGGTGAACCAGAGGTGGTCAGACACTGATCCGCAGGAAAGGAGCAAAGGAAGTAACAAGAATAAGGAGTAAACTGCAAGGGGAGGGGCGAGGGCTGGTGAGAGGCACCACACCTGCCCCACTGGCCTCACACAGATAAGGAGGAGGAGGGGTCAGGGAGAATGATAAGGCAGTTTCACTACAATCAGCATGGGACGCCCAGACTCAAGTTTTCATTACTGTAAAGGAAATGAGAACTGCAGGGCGGAGAAAGATGGAGAAGCAGTTCAAAGACTGCAGACAGAACAGGTAGTTAGATCCAAGGCAGGTGACAGGAGCCAGAGAGGGCACGGGGCGGGAGGCGCGCAGGAGAGGAGGGGAATAACAGGAACTGAGACAGTAAGTAAGTAAGCGTTAGTTGCTCGGTCGTGCCCGACTCTTTGCGACCCCATGGACTGCAGTCCACCAGGCTCCTCTGTCCATGAGATTTTCCAGGCAAGGATACTGGAGTGGGTTGTTATCTCCTCCTCCAGTGGATCTTCCCAACCCAGGGACTGAACCCGGGTCTCCTGCACTGCAGGCAGATTTTTTACCAACTGAGCTACAAGAGAATGGGGGTGAGGGGTGAAGTGAGAAGCCCCTGAGATGATTAAAATAATAAACTTCTAGAAAGTCACATCGCAGGAATTATATATTACAATCCAAGGTCTAAGAAAAGTTGGACATAACAAATATGAAGAGAAAAGCCCTATTAAAAACTATATGTACAAATAAAATTGTGGGATGGCTCTAAAATACTTCCCCTGGAACAAGAAATGGCAACCCACTCCAGTATTCTTGCCTGGGAAATCCCAAGGACAGAGGGACCTAGCAGGCCACGTTCATGGGGTCACAGAGTCAGACACAACTCTACCACTAAACCAGAGTATGGCAGCACGCAGCACACACACACTCTAAAAACTGAGACCTCAGAGAGACTGATCTGCAATTACACGGATAACTGTTGCTCCTATTTGTATTTAAAAATGTAAGCTGTATTAAAACAGATGTTGATGGTTTTAACTTTGGTTTGCTTCTTCCTCTACTCCCCAAACTGTGGATTCTTTTTATTTTTTATTGAATCATAGCTGATTTACAATATAGCTCAAGTTTCAGGTGTACAAGCACAGAGATCCAGTTACACACACACACACATTCTTTTTCAAATCCTTTTCCCTTTAGGTTATTTGTTGCTGTTGTTTAGTCCCTAAGTTGGTCCAACTCTTTGCAACCCCACGGACTGCAGGCCGCCAAGCTCCTCTGTCCATGGATCTGCAGGGCAAGAATACTGGAGTGAGCTGCCATTTCCTCCTCCAGGGGATCTTCCTGACCCAGGGATTGAACTCCCATCTCCTGCACCACAGGCAGATTCTTTTCCACTGAGCCACCAGGGAAGCCCTATTACATATTATTGTTTATCCTGCTATCTTAACTTTTCAAATATTTTGGTTAGCATCCTTACTCATTCAACATCACCACCCTCTGAACACAACACTCCACTTCCTGAAATATGCTCAACACCCATCACCACACTCCTCCACCCTTTTTCATCACACACACACACACACACACACACACACACACACACACACACCCCTAATAATAACCCAACCACTAGGATAGAGCTCTGCACATCTACTGTCCAGTAACAAAACCACTGCCTTTCTTTGCGGCATGAAGCACTTCTTACCCATGGGCATTCCGGTATTTCAATAAGAACACACACACAACCGTTTAGAGCTTTTACTTCTCTCCCCACCAAATCAGATACATTTCTACCATGCTATTTTAAACTGTTAATGGCCTCCTCCTTTCTGTCTACAATTTTTCTCATTTCTTTCGGAGCACAAATTACACAGCTCAGCAAATGCTATCTTCCTCCCCCAGGACATCTGCTTTAATCAACTACATCTCACAGAATGAGATCATTACCTGGTACAACAGGAAGTAAACAAGTAAACAAAGTCTCAAGAGGACTGTGATAAATGTATCCATAATTAATGACCAAATTTAAGACCAAATATCCAAATTTAAGTTTGATACATATATGTACTACATATTTAACAATTTTAATACCATGAACAACAAAATGCTAATACAGCCTCACATATCTATCAATCCACTTAAAAATACCACAATTTAAGCACCAATTCTTGACATGACGTCCTCCAGCAGCTTTACAAGTACTTGTTTAACACTCCCTGAATAGGCCTCTACTAAAGAAATCAAATAAACCTTAATGAGGACAATAAAAAAGTTAAAAACAACTCCAGCATAAGTTCCAGAATAAGAAAGTATTTCACCAAATAGTTCTCTAGATCATTCACTTAACAAGAAACCACAGGCCATGACAGGGACCCTAAGGTTTCTTCTGAATGTGCGAGCCCTGTTTTCTAAGAATAAAAATGTAGAGGATATAAGGTATTTCTTTAGGCCTAAAGAAAACAAGCAAAATATACTGATTGCTGTCATAAACTATTTTGGTCATAAAGAAACAGTAAAAATAGGAAAGATACAGGAAATAATCAGTTAACTGGAAAGCAGTTGAAAACATAGTCAAGCATAAACTGATAAAGGAAATTCAAAACCAGATTTAAATACAAAACAAAAATGAGGAAACAACAAAAGAAGTATTTCAGAGAGCAAGCATCTTTAATAAAAGTGATACTTGCATGTAATATTTCAGAAAGATCTATGCCAGAAGTCTTCCTTAGTCAGAAATGAGGGGGACCTAAAAATTTTTCTTGGATTGTTACAAGAGTGGGAAAATATTCCAATTAATTTTTCAAATATTTATTTGGCTGATTTGGGTCTTAGTTGCAGCACAGATCTTTGATACATCATGAAGGACCTTGCCATTGCTGGGCATCGACTCTCTAAATTGCAGGGCCTCAGGTTTAGCTGCTCTGTGGTAAGGGGGATCTCAGCTTCCCAACCAGGAATTGGGCCCCTGACCCCCCGCATTGCAAGGCAGATTCTTAACCACTGGAAGAGGAGGGAAGTCCCAAAAATATTCCAATTTTAAAAGGAAGTAATATGACCTTGGGTTTGATGATGAATTTTTAATGTACCTCCAAATGCATAATTCATGAAAGAGAAAATTAAAGGGGACCTTCTTAAAATTACAAATTTCTGCTCTGTGAAAGATACAGAAAATAAAAACATGAACCAGAGACAAGGAGAAAATATAACAGATGTCTGATGAAGGGCTTTTATCCAGAACATACACAGAACTCTTAAAACTCAACAAAAGAACCAACTTTTTAAATAGAAAACAATCTGAAAAGACACATTATGAAAGAACATAAGCACATGAAAAAATACCCAACTTTGTGTCACTAGGCAATAGCAAACTGCAACAATGAGGTACCACTGTACCACTATTAGAGTGGCTAAAATCCAAACACCTGACGCCACCAAATGCTGACAAGGATGCAGAGCAATGGGAACTTCCACTCACTGCTGCTGCTGCTGCTAAGTCGCTTCAGTTGTGTCCAACTCTGTGCGACCCCACAGGCGGCAGCCCACCAGGCTCCCCCGTCCCTGGGATTCTCCAGGCAAGAATACTGGAGTGGGTTGCCATTTCCTTCTCCAATGCATGAAAGTGAAAAGTGAAGGTGAAGTCGCTCAGTCGTGTCCGACTCTCAGTGACCCCAAGGACTGCAGCCCACCAGGCTCCTCCGTCCGTGGACTTTCCAGGCAAGAGTACTGGAGTGGGGGTGCCATTGCCTTCTCCGCCACTCACTGCTAGTGGGGATGAACTGGTGGAGCCAGTTCGGAAGTCATTTACCAGTTTCCACTCCAGTGAATGCTATCTTTTCACACAATCTAGCAACAAGACGGATGATTTGAAATCTTACTTTTACAAACAGTCCTGCATGCAAATGTTCAGAGCAGCTGCCCAAAACTGGAAGCAATTAAGACGTCTTTCAAAAGGTGAAAGGATAAACTGAGACAGCCAGACAAACAATACTATTCAGTCAGTCAGTTCAGTCGCTCAGTCTTGTCTGATTCTTTGTGACCCCATGAACCACCACACGCCAGGCCTCCCTGTCCATCACCAAACTCATGTCCATTGAGTCGGTGATGCCATCCAACCATCTCATCCTCTGCGGTCCCTTTCTCCTCCTGCCCTCAATCTTTCCCAGCATCAGGGTCTTTTCAAAAGAGTCAACTCTTCGCATCAGGTGGCCAAAGTATTGGAGTTTCAGCTTTAACATCAGTCCTTCCAAAGAACACCCAGGACTGATCTCCTTTAGGATGGACTGGTTGGATCTCTTGCAGCCCAAGGGACTCTCAAGAGTCTTCTCCAACACTACAGTTCAAAAGCATCAATTCTTCAGTGCTCAGTTTTCTTTATAGTCCAACTTTCACAACCATATGTGACCACTGGAAAAACCATAGCCTTGACTAGATGGACCTTTCATTACTATTCAGTAATAAAAAGAAAGAGCTTTGAGCTATGAAGACAGAAGTGAGTCTTAGATTTATTTTGCTAAGTGAAAAAAAAAACAAATATAAGAGGCAACATATAGAATGATTCTATCGTGTGGCAGTCAGTCAAAACCACAGAGACAGTGATTGCTAGGGGTGGGAGGCAGGGAGGGGGGCTTCCACAAGTGAAGCACTGCAGATTCTTTCAGGTCAATAAACTATTTTGTATGATGTTGTAATGGTGTACACAATACGTTATGCACTTGTCAAAACCCATTCATCTTTACAACACAAGCATGTACTCCAAAGTTTTCAAATTCTAAACAATCATTTAGGAGGTCGAGGGGATCCCAGAAGGGAAGCAGATGTGACTCGATGGTCGAACAGTATTATACATGTATGGAATGACCTCACCGAACAAAGCAGGAATGGAGGCAGAGGCTGACGTCACTTACTGTGGAAATAAGTCAAGTTTATAAGAACACAAAGGAACTGCATATAACTAACACATAAACAACATTTCCTGTGGGAGTATGAATTAAAAATTGTGATACTGCTATGCACATACGCACACTGGAATTGAATAATTAAGTATTACAGAACGTAGACAGTGGGAGCCAAGGTTCCCAATGTTGGAATATGAATTTATAGACACACAAGGGAGGAAGCTAGAATGATTCGGTGATAACAGATTAGACCTAGAAACAGAAATGTGAACTCACTTTGTTTACCACAGATTCAGATTACAAAAACAAGTGTTACAGATACATGTCTATATGCTTCGTACACCACACATAAATCCTGCTGTCAGTAGAAACGCCACCTAAGCAGCAACAAGCACATATAGCACTCAGATTTGGTCTCTACTACCATTCTTCAAATAAAAGGACCACGGTTTTTGAGAAATAACTGATTCAAGGGCTTGGAGCCTGTAGTGACACATTCTCCCAACCTGGCTTTTATGTGCTTGATTTCAATGCTTCCTATCATTAGAGAACCATCTTCTTAAACTGTAACTCAACTAAAAGTGGTATCATGCGTACCTGACATTCCTATGAACATATCTTACATTATGCTGTCCCACTTTAAATAAACTTGCATTCCATCTGTTGTTTACCTTCAAACAATGCTTTTCCCATCAAAACACAAATTACATTTAAGAAGTACTAGGAGTTCTCCATTATCAGTGGTTGTTACAGCTCTGGGTCCTTTCTAAAGTGACCTCATCTTATACATGGAAATAGAAATACTGACCCAAATGACAGAGCAGAAAATGAGGAGTCTATTGTATTCCCAAAAATTCATAAATTCAGTACTCTACTAAACAGTCCTGATCAAGCCCTTTCATATTAAAAACCATTAAACTGGCTTTTAATCGTTTCAGATTCACTCAAACACAAAGAATTCTGATGGGATGACATAGGCTACCACGAGGGATAGTCTAAAGGTAAAAACTCAGTTATTAAAAAGACTAAGAAACAAAAAGAATATTTGCTTGATGTAACAGGTTAAACTTCCTTTTCCTTCATAGTCTATGTCACTAAACGCTAACTATATAATAGTAGCTTAAAACCACTCCTCTATGACCAGCCTAGACAGCATATTAAAAAGCAGAGATATTACTTCACCAACAAAGGTCCATCTAGTCAAGGCTATGGTTTTTCCAGTGGTCATATATAGGTGTGAGAGTTGGACTATAAAGAAAGCTGAGCACAGAAGAATTGATGCTTTTGAGCTGTGGTGCTGGAGAAGACTCTTGAGAGTCCCTTGGGCTGCAAGGAGATCCAATCAGTCCATCCTAAAGGAGATCAGTCCTGGGTGTTCTTTGGAGGGACTGACGTTGAAGCTGAAACTCCAATACTTTGGCCACCGGATGCAAAGAGCTGACTCTTCTGAAAAGACCCTGATGCTGGGAAAGATTGAGGGCAGGAGGAGAAAGGGACAACAGAGGATGAGATGGTTGGATGGCATCATCGACTCAATGGACATGAGTTTGGGTTATCTCCAGGAGTTGGTGATGGACAGGGAGACCTGGAGTGCTGCAGTTCATGGGATCGCGAAGAGTCGGACATGACTGAGTGACTGAACTGAACTATGATCAACATTCGGCTTCCACATTTTTCAGCTCTCACTCCCTTCTACATGCACTCCAGTCTATGGATTCTTCCTCCTAGGTCCTGACCACCTGAGTCCCACAATTTAATTTTTCACTAAGAACTTTCTAAAATAATCAGCTAAGGGAGTTCCCCAGTGGCCTAGTGTTTACAATCCCAGGATTTCACTGCCATGGCCCAGGGCTCAATCCCTGGTCAGGGAACTGAGATTCACCACGTAGCCAAATTAACTAACCAGCTTTAAAAAAAAAAAAAAAGAATTATCATTTTTACAATTCACATAATTTTCATCTTGCCTCTGTGGCATCCCACCCACTGTGCTTGTTGTAACACCTTGATTTCCCTCTGGGGAAGCACCCATTGCCCAGGGTTTCAGTTCACATCATTAATCATTGTTACATATTGAAGAGAAAATCATAAACTTGGTCTTTACTAAGACCAATAAGACCTCTAATCCTCTAATAATTCACTTTAGAAGAAAAACTCCATTCATTTCAGGACTCCACTGGTTACCCAAGCATTAACTGCCACCCTGCCCTGACCAACTCAGATATTCCTCTGCAACTATACACATTACCCTCCTAATCTCTGAAATGACTATTTACATTCAACCTAATTCTATGCTTAAAAACAAAAACATATAGCTCACAAAACAAAAACACAAATATAGTGATTACTATGGTGGGGTCATTGCAAAGGTCTAGTCAGACATCAATAACTTACTTAAAAAAAAAAGTACTCATTATAAAGCTTAAATTATGCCAATCTACTTCAAAATAAACTGCAATGAGCAGAGTCAGATAGGCCAAGGACCTGAATAGACATTTTTCCAAGGAAGATACACACATGGCCAATAAGCAAATCAAACGCAAATCAAAACCACAACGAGACACCATGCCACATCCATGAGAGTGGCTACTGTAAAAATAACAACAGAAATAACAAGTGTTGGTGAGGAGGTGGAGAAACTGGAATTCATGTGCACTGCTGGTGGGAATGTAAAATGGAGAATATAATTTAAGTCAGTTTATACAAGTCTACTCCAAAACTATAAAAATCACTTCAATCTTCACACAGCTTTCACAGATCCTCTTAAAAGTAAATACTGAAAGGCAAATAAACATTCAGCCTTTTGGGAGACTGAAAAGTAGCACTTCTGTAGCACACAGACAGTGATGAACTGCTGCTACTGCCAATGCCCACCCAGGCTGCAGACGGAGCCGGTGTGCAGCCTGTTAGGAGCCCAGCCGCTCCCCATCGCTCTCGTTGCCGACCCACCACCATCGCCCCCACCACCCTGCTCGGGTCTGTAGAAAAGCTGTCTTCCATGAAACCAACCCCTGGTGCCCAAAAAGTTAGGGACTGCTGCCTTACAGGTTCCTGTCCTCTATTGGAAGGAAAAATAAAAAACATGACTCTTCTCATTCAAATTTAAATTGTTTTACAAAACATTAGAAAACCAATTATGCAAACTAAAACCAAAACAAGGTATTACTACCCACCAGTTAGATTGTTAGTTTTTAAAAACAAAGACAATACCAAGGGCTGACAAAGATATCAACAACTGGACACACATTCAGTACTAGTGGGAATGCTAAATGGTACAGCTAGTTCAGTAGTTTCTTATAAACATACATTTTCTGTTGACTATATTCTAGTCCATGAAACAAATCTTAATAAATCTGTAAGGACTGGAATAACATAAATAATGTCCTCTGACAACTCCACAACATACTTCTAAAAAACCATAGGTTGAATAGAAATCAAATAAGAGATATGAATTGGATGAAAATGAAAAGGTGACATCTCAGAGTTTGTGGGATGCAGCTATAGCAGTGCTCAGAGAAAATTTATATACCAAATGCCAACAATCAGAAAAGAAAAAGGTCTCAAATCAGTGATGTAAGATTGCACTCTAAGAAACTAAAGAAGAGCAAATTAAACCCACAGCAAGCAGAAGAAAGGACATGATAAAGATCAGAGCAGAAATCACTAAATGAGAAAACAGAAAATGATGTTAGAGAAAATCAATGAAAACCAGAAGCTGGTTCTTCAGAAAAGATCAGTTAATACTGACAATCCTCTAGCCAAACTGATCAAGGACTAAAGACAAAACACACACACACACACACACACCACACAAAACACACAAATAACCAGCATTAAGAACGAAACAAGGGATGTAACTCTAGATCTTAAAGACATTAAAAGGAAAATAAGAGAACATTATGAACAGCTTTATGCTGATAAATTCATCAATTTAAATGAACCAGATACATTTATTTGGCAAATTACTAAAGCTTGCTTAAGAAACAGATAATCTAAATCATTCTATGTTTATTAAATAAATTGAATCTGTCTATAAAAATCTTCCCACAAAGAAAACTCCTGGCTAAGATGGCTCCACTGGTGAATTTTACCAAAGTGTAAGGAAAACAATACCAACTGTAAACAAACTTACAGAAAATTGAAAGAGAGGGAAAACACATCCCAACTCATTCTATGAAGTCAGCGTGTCTTCATGCCAAAACCAGAAAAAGAAGTTATAAAAGAGAAAAACTACAGATCAATATCCCTAATGAACACAGTCACAAATATCTCACACACAAACTTATCTCCAATAAAGGACACATACATAGAATACACAAAAACGGTAGAAGTCAATAAGAAGACAAATACCCAATAAAAAGGGGGCAAAAGATAGGAATGGACAAGTATTCATATCCAAGGAGGAGGATTTATAGATGGTAAAGAAGTCCATGAAAAGATGACCAAAATCTTTAGTCCTTAGGAAAATGTAAATTAAAACACAAATAACATCACACACCTACTGGAACGACTTAAATTAAAAGGCTGACCATACTAGTATTTCTGAGAATGTGGAGCAACCAGAATTCTGACATACTGCTGGTGGGGATGTAGAACAGTACAACTACTTTGGGAAAAGTTGGGAAGATTCTTAAAACCTTGAAATATACATCAACCATATGACCCAGGGATTCTACTCCATGGTATTTACCAAAGATGAAAACACATGTCCATATAAAGACCTGTCCATGAATGTATACAGTGGCTTTATCTGTAACAGTGCCTAATTGGAAGCAACCCAATGACCACCAACAGGTGACCACATAAAGTAATTGTGTAATAGCCTCACGATGGGATATCAATCAGTAATAAAAAGAGAACAAACTACTGATATACACAACAAACTGGATGAATCTCAAGATAATTTTGAGTGAAAAAAATCCAGACAAGGAAGACCACATACTCTATATCTATATAACATTCTAGAAAATGCAAAGTAATAAATAGTAACAGAAAGCAGATCAGAAACATAAAGAGTCACCAGGGAACAAGAGCAATGAATTACCTTTGGGCTTAAGGAAATTAGGAGGTGAGAGATGGGTATGTTTGCTATCCTGAAAATGGTGATGATTTTACAGGCCCACTCCTATGTCAAAACTCATCAAAATGCACACTTTAAATATGTCCAGTTTATTTTACAGCAATCATACCTCAGTAAAGCTGTTAAACAAAACTCTAATAAGGCAAATTAAAACCCCGAGATATCAGGGACTTCCCTGGAGGTCAAGTAGTTAAGAATCTGCTTTCCAATGCAGGGGACTCGGGTTCAATCTCTGGTGGGGAAACTAAGATACCACACGGCACCAGACAACTAAGCCCGAGAGCCTCAACTGGAAAACCAGTGCACGGCAACTGCCGAGTCCAAGGCTGTGGCGCCTGCACAACGCAAGGAAAGACCATGCCTGCCACAACTAACACTGAGGCAGTCAAAAATAAATAAATATTAAGAAAAAAAAAAAAAACACCAGGCATCACTACGCCTCTACCAGAATAGCTTTAAAGACATATGAAGGATATTTTGCAGGGCAAGGATACCAGCAACTGGGAACTCTGATTCACTGCTGGTGGTAACGCAGAGCAGTACCGCTACTATGGAAAGCACTTTGGCAATTTCTTAAAACATGCATTTATGATCTAGCAATTCCTCTTCTAGGTATTTATCCAAGAAAAATGAAAGCGTAAGTCCTTGCAAAGGCCTTTCATGAACATCCGTAACAGCTTTAATCGTAACACCAAGAAACTGGAAATGACCCAGAGGCCTATCAACTGGTGAGTGCCTAAACCAACTGTGGTACAACCCTCTGTAAAACAGGAAACAACACAAACTTCAGAAGATCCCTGTGAGAATGAGTAGAGAAAACATGAAAAAGTACTTAGTAAACTATAAAGCATGATAAAAAGCATCGCATTAATCACAGCTTCCTCAAGGAAACCAAATGGAGACAGAAAAGCCCCAACCATATAGAGTATATAACCTTCAATGTCTGGCTTGTTTTGCTTAGAACAATGCTAAGCAATGTCGCTGCTCACGCCGTTTTATTGTTGACTTTTATTTTAGTGTATGTATATTGTAACTCAATAAAACTATTTTTTAAAACAAACCAGTAATATACAGCAACATACAGGCAATTTTCAGCTTAACTTTTAAAGACACTGCTCTAACTTCAAAATGTATTAATAGTTTGAATTCTCCAGTGGTGAAGCAGCACAGAACTCAGGGTGGAAGGACTGAAATTTAAATCAGGGCTTACCATTTAGCAGCTCACAGGCCCCTAGCACCTGAACTATCTAAAAAACAAAAGAAACAATACACACCTCAAAAGATCCTTAAGAAAATGGAAAGAGAAAAAGTACTTTGTAAACTGGAATGCATGATACAAAACATTCACATTAATTAGCACTTACTCAAAAGAGAACACTCACAACTGAACTGATTGCTTTTAAAATGAGCCCCTTGTCAAATGTCCCTGTTTCTGCCTCTTGCTAGCTATGTAACCTCAGACAAGGCACCCAACCTCTATGAGCCTCAGTATTTTTTCCATTTGTGATAGGAAGCTGATTAATAGTATATATCACGTTGGGAGAGTTAAACAAGTAAATATGCATAAAGCACTTGGTATAATCTCTAGCACATGTTAAGTGCTCTGTAAGTTTTAGTTCTTAATACAAAAATACTATTATTATCTTAGGAGACCTAATAGTAGCCTCCATCCTGCCCACCCAAGCTGTAGTAGTGCAGGTCATATTAGTGATCCAGATCACTGCGTCTCACTTTTAGTGAAAGACGGCATCACCTGGAGAGCTGCTTTTAAAAACATTCTTGGGACTTCCCTGATGGTCCAGTGGTTAAGACTCTGAGCATCCACTGCAGGGGACACCAGTTCAACACCAGGTCTGGGAACTAAGATCCCACATGCCACATAGTGTGGCAAAAAAAAAAAAGAATTTTAGATTCACAGATTTCCTGCAAAGATGGTACAGAGTTCCCATATACCCTGTACACTGTTCCCCGAGTACAAACATCTTATGTTAGTACAGTATATTCATCACACTCCATGAACCAATACTGACAATAATGACCATATTCCTTAATTTTCCCCTAATGAACTTTTCCTGTTCTGCAATCATATCCAAAACACCACACAGTCATATGCTGGGATTAATGAAATCCCAGATATTCCAATGAGAGTAGGTTTGAGGTGGGGCCCAAAAATGTGCATTTCTAACAAGTTCCCAAGGGTTGCTGATGCAGCCAATCTGAGAGCTCACTTAGAACAGCAGTGATTTAGACTGCAGACTCCAGAACCACCACTGTTCAACACAGCAACCACTGCTAAGCAAATATATGCCTACTGAGCACGTAACTTGTGGCTAACCTAAACTGAGGTATGCTATAAGTGTAAAAAGCACATGGGAGTCTGAAGCTGTCATACAGACAAAATAAAGTAAGATTTATCTCATGGCTTCTTTGTAACTTTCTTAGTTATCATGTGAGTACTAAAAGCTTGAGAATTACAAAGGTGACTGGCATCACATTTCCACACGACAGCAGTAGCCTGAGGTCCTGGCAGCACCGGTATTACATGGGGTTTAAGAAATTAAGGTGATTTCCATGTACACTAAAATTTGAGAAGCACTAGACTATCAAGGCAAGGGGTGTTTAGAGAGGTCATGATCTGGCAGTTCAGTTCAATTAAAAAACTGGTCAACTATATACTGAAACTGCAAAATATTAGGTCAATAAAACAGGGAAATGGCTGAATCACTGCAAAGCCACCCAAAAATGAGGATGTGGCACAATTAGAACAGTTAACAATTAAAGAAACCACAAAGGTAGAGGCCCAACTGGTTCCTCAAAAGAGCATGATTTTGTAAGCACTATGATGCTATGTGATACCATCCTGCCTTTTCACTTTTGATTCACTCAACAGAACAATGCATATTTGCAAGTACAACTAAAACTATTCTGTATAAGATAAAAGTTTAATCTCACTCTTCTTTCTCACTACTATAAAACTGTAATGCCCACTTTAGGCAGATTTACCTTAAACTTTTTCCTAGCACCAATTTTCTCATATACGCAAAAATGACTGTGTGAGTGTGAAAGTCGATCAGTCATGTCTGACTCTTTGCAACCCTTTGGACTATACAGTCCATGGAATTCTCCAGGCCAGAATACTGGAGTGTGTAGCCGTTCCCTTCTCCAGGGGATCTTCCCAACCCAGGGATCAAACCCAGGTCTCCCACACTGCAGGCGGATTCTTTACCAGCTGAGCCATCAAGGAAGCTGCTGCTACTGCTGCTGCTAAGTTGCTTCAGTTGTGTCCGACTCTGGGCGACCCCAGAGACGGCAGCCCACCAGACTCCCCCGTCCCTGGGATTCCCTAGGCAAGAACACTGGAGTGGGTTGCCATTTCCTTCTCCAATGCATGAAAGTAAAAAGTCAAAGTGAACTCGCTCAGCCGTGCCCGACTCTTAGTGACCCCTGGACTGCAGCCCACCAGGCTCCTCCGTCCATGGGATTTTCCAGGCAAGAGTGCTGGAGTGGGGTGCCATCAAGGAAGCCACCATTTAGTAATTTTACACAGCATCATATTCACTGTCTTAATTAACTTAAACTGTTTGTTACCCTTTTTATTCTCAGAATAGTCAACTGCTTCATTTGAAGTACTTTACATTCGTAAAACACATTTTCTGTCAACCTAATAAAAAAAAGCACTCAGCAGATACTTTCTTATTAATGAAAGAACCGCCAAATGATTGACTACAAATAATACACTGTTTTTCTGCAGTATTTACATATTTTCACTTGTGCCTCACAACTAGTGTAGTATGTTAAAAAAAAAAACCTAAAGATACATAAAATATTGACTATATATGGACAACCACTCTATACAGATGGCATCACATTAAGAATCAGGGAGTTAGCAATCTTCTCCAACTTCTGTCCTCCATAAAGTAGGAACAGAAACCTACCACCCCATACTGGGGCATGCACATGCAATATGGAACATTAGGCTTCATTCAACTCATTTTTCCCCAAAAGAGTCCCTTTCCAGACCAGCAGAGCTTCCTGAAATCAGGGGTCACACCGACATGCCCAGCTCCTCAGGTTCTTCCAGTTGCCCCACTCAGGGTCAAGTCTTTAGAGGCTGGTTCAAGCCAAACTTCGCTCAGAAACATTTCCAAGGCATTTTTTAAAACAGAGAGAAAGAGAGAAATACTGGCCCCAGCAGCCAGACCATCTACGCCGACCAAAAGATAACACAAAAGACATCCTGCTCTGTCAGGCACCCTCCTGCGGATCAGGTAAGGAAGACTAGCTGTAGATCCACCTCCAGGCCACCGTTTCCCAGCGTCTGGGTATGAAAGAGGCGCGGCCAGGAGCTGGACGTTTTGAGCCACCCTTCACTGTAACATTCAAGAGTCTTCCAAGGTCTCACCTTCAGAAGCTGAGCGGCAGAATCTTAATCAGAACCCGAGGGGACTCTTCATTCAAAGTTCCTTCCTTCCTCCCCCGTATTCACCTCCCGTTAGGAACACATGGCTAAATGTTCAAAAAAATCTACCACCGGGGCTTCTCTGGCGGTCTGGTGGATAAGAATACGCCTTGCAATGCAGGTGACACGGGTTCGATCCCTGGTCCCAGAAGATCCTACAGGCCGCGGAGCCCTTGAGACACAATTACCTGCCCCAACTACTGAAGCCCGCACTCTAGAGCCCAGAGGACACAAGAGAAGCCACAGCAATGAGGAGACCACTCACCACAACGAACGGTTGCCCCTGCTTCCCGCAACTAGAGAACGCCTGCGCACAGCAACGAAGACCTAGAACAGCTCAAAATAACGTAAACAAACCTTTTTTAAAATTACCTCCCATGTCCTAATTAACCATAAAGCAACACGAATGTTAACAGCCCGTCCCGACAACAAATACTTCACTTGGAGACACATGAGAACTTTCATACAGCCACGCTTTGAACATGCTCGCCTTCGCAAGTGCCTGGAAAACGGCCGCTGCCGTCAGGAGAAAAACATCACCACGCCTCGAGAATGACCCTGTGGCCTTTTCGTGTCAAAGGGTCTGCGGTAACTTCAGATGCCACACGTCAAGGACAGTCATCCTTAGAAGACAATCCACACACACACACTCACACACACCCGAGAAGAGCGCAGAGGGTTTCCTGAAATTAAGAACGGTGGAGGAGAATCCTCGCAGAAGGGCTAGAAAGAAGCAGATGCCCACTGAGCAGGGGCGGGGCACCTCCAGAAGCTGCAGAAGCCCCCATGCCCTGTCTGGGGGATCAACAGCCTTCGAGGAGCCCAAGGTCGGCTCCTGGGGCTGCTGGGCGGGCGGGGGTTGCACCCCCGCAGCAGTTGAGGAGCGGGCTCGCCGCCGGCGGGAGGCCAGAAAGGAGGGCGGCACCGCCAGCCTTACACACACACACAGCCCGCCACCCTCCTTCCTGGGGGCGGGGCGGCGGGCACTGCCCTCTCACAGGAAGTCAGGAAACCCGGGGGCAGAGGAGCCACAACTTCCAGCCATTTAAAACCCCGTCGCCCACGTCGGCCGAGCGGCCAGCAGCGGCCCGGCGTCCCGAGCCCGCCCGGCGCCCAGACCCCGCCGGCCGCGCCCCCGGCCGCACCTCGCGCACCCCGGCGTCGCCGCGCGCCCGCACACGCCTCCCCCGGCCCCGCAGCCCCGGCCCTGGGCGCCTTTGTGCAGCGCCGCCCCGACCTGCCCTCCGCCCGGGCTCCCTCTCCCCACCAACCGCACCGAGGGCCCGGCGGCTTCGCGGGCGGGGGGCGGCTCCCTCCTGGCCCGGCTCGGCGGCGGCGGGGCGCCCAGACGAACCTGAAGGGCGCTCACTCAGCGGCGGCCGCGGCCGGCGCGTCCCCGCAGGCGGCTCTCCCGGGGCGGGTGAGTTCCAGGGCACGTCGGAGCGCGCCGGCGCGGGGGCGGGGCGGGGCGGGGCCACGTGACGGGGAGGGGCGCGGCGCACGTGACCGCCGAGCGGGCGCCAGGGGAGCGGGCGGCGTGGATCCGGGAGGCGGGGGGAGGAGGGGAGAGGCGGGAGGGGGGGAGAGGCGGGGGGAGGGGCCGAGGATCGCGTCGGGCGCGCGAGCTGCTCGCCGAGGGAGGGGGGCGGTGGCGCTTTTAAACGCCAAGTGGGAAAAGTCGAGGAATGCCGGTGGAGAAAACGAGGGAAGGGCGGGGGGTAAAACGAGGGGAAGGGCGGAAGGAAAACGGCCCGAGTCCTGGGGTGGCAGGAGTGGGGCCCAGGGGAGAAGGGGGCGTGGGCCCGCCTGTCCCCTTTCTCGTCCGGGTAGGAGCGCAACCGGGCGAGGGTCAGCCTTTCCGGACCCCCAAATCGAAGAAAGTCCCCTCGCGACCTCACCTGACGGAAGGGAACTTTGGAGACCCTGGTCCACAACCCGGTCCCGGACCTTCGCCGGGACCGCCCGGCAGAGTGCTAAAACAGCGCGCACACTCCGCGGGCCGGCGGGCGGCTTCAGGGCGCCTTCTGCCATGTGCGAGCCCCGAGGGGGCCACGATGTCATTGCCCAAAGTCACCCCAGCTTGCAGGATGACAGCACGGAATTCAGAAGCCGGAGGCATAACAGGGTTCCCTGGGGAGCCTGTGGCGGGAGTTCTGCTGAACTGGGAATCCGGAGAGAGACCTGGCTGCTGCTATTGTCACTTCGCCCTTCTCGACCTCACCTGTGAAAGGAGCGTGTTGACGAGTCCAAAGCCGCCTTCTAAGATTCAAGGACAGAAAAATCACTGCTATGTATTCGGACTGCAGAAAACATTCGTTACTAACCAATTGCTGATTGTGTCTGTTATGGCGCAGAGATGAAATTTCAATAAAACAAGCAAAAGAAGAAAGGTCAGAGTATGATTCAAGAGCCAGTCTCTGGAACTGGCTCTTTTGTATTCTTCACATCATGCTTGAAGATGCTGTTGTGTCTGACTTCCCTGTCACAAGCTGAACTCCCAGTTATCCTGTAGTGACTACAAAGAACCCAATGGGATATTGGCAAGACTTATAAACTGACTTATTATAAAATTCAATCTTAATGGGGGAGCTAAAGTTTTAAGATCTTTTAGCAAGAAAAGGACTTCATGCAGGTCCAGTGGTTAAGACTCAGCAAATCCCTGATGGGGGCGGGGACTAAGATCCCACATGCCTGCAGCACAGCCAAGAAAGGAAAAAGAAAGAAAACACGCACAAGCCTGAGGCCATACTTTCTCTGACCATCCACTGGACAATACACCCACTTTACTTGGCATCACTTGTCCTTTCTGTCTCCCTCACTTTCTAACAAGTAACATTTTGCATGCCCTTGTTCAGCAGACAAGAGTACTGCTGGTGTATGCTTCTGACACTGTTTTCCATAAAACCCCTGGGATCTCTTTATAGAACCAAAACAGGGACAGACAGCAAAAGGGAAACTGTGCCCTAATGGGCATGTGCTGATAACCTTATCTTCCGTGTTTCCCAAGCCTGAGTTGGACACTCGTAGTTTCAGATAGAACTAAACAGTTTGCACACACTTGCTGATCTGCATATAACTCCACTTCCTATTTCACAACCTAGTCTCAGATGCTACCACAATGCCCACAGTATGCTGATCACTACCAACAGCAGATGGAGTCAGATAAAAGAGCTCTCGCCCAAGTGTGTTGTTTAAAAGGACCTGATGGAAAGCTATGAAATCATATGCAACGTTGCCTCTATTCAGTTTTAAATAACACTGGTAGCATACGTCTGGTGCCTGTGCCCAGGATTGCAACAGATCATTTTCAGGATATTGACATTTAACTCGTGTCTTAAGAAGTAGCATAGAGTTCCAAAATGTAAGCTCCACAGAGGCAGAGATTTGAGTCTGATTTGTTTAGGTAGGTAGCTCCAAAAGCCTAAAAGCACTTGGCATGCAGTAGATGCACAGTAAATTTCTATTGAATGTATTTTTGAGTGAAAACGTTCTCTAAATGGCCGAATAAATTTGTCCTTTCTTCCTTATTCTTTAATAGGTAACCCACTTTGTGCATTTCTGAATGAAATGAAAAGGCATAAAATTATATCTGGCCCCACTGCTTTGGCTGAAATATATAGAAAGAATTTGGTGGTGTCTATCAAAATTACAAATGTATGCATACTCTGAACCTCCAATTTCACCTCTAGGGATCTAGCCCACATATGTAGTTGCACACATGAGAAATGACAAGGTATTTCTTATCCTTGAAACATCTTAAATATATCCATCAACAAGACACTAAATTATGATATAACCATACATTTGACCACTATGTAGCTGTTAACAACAAAACAACAAAAAGTTCTTCGTGTTTTAATATTGAGATTTCCGGGGCTTCCTTGGTGGCTGCATGGTAAAGAATCTGCCTGCCAATGCAGGAGACACGGGTTCGATCCCTGTTCTGAAAAGATCCCTACGTGCTGTGAAGCAACTGAGCCTGTGTGCCACAACTATTGAGCCTGTACTCCAGAACCCAGGAACCACAACTTCTGAA
Organism: Nanger dama; assembly: GCA_917880005.1. NCBI lineage: Eukaryota > Metazoa > Chordata > Mammalia > Artiodactyla > Bovidae > Nanger > Nanger dama. Next base: position 20,501,607 of record CAKJTW010000023.1, read on the forward strand.
GCCCCCATGACTTAGAGCCCATGCTCTGCACAAGAGAAGACACTGTAGTGTGAAGCCTGCACACCACTAGAGAGTGACCCCTGCTTGCTGCAGCTAGAGAGAAGCCCACACAGGAATGAAGACCCAACACAGCCAAAAAAAAAATAATAAATACATTTTTTTAAAATTAAGATTTCCAAGATTTTTTTGTTCAATGAAAAATGGAACAGAATAATATACTAGCATGTGTATGTATTAAACTGGGACAAAGTAACTGTTGAGTTATGAGAAATCTGTGGATGGAAGATATAGAAAGGACTTTTCACTGTATTCCTATTTAAACTTTGATATTCAAGCCATGAAAAGGATTTATCTATTCAAACAAAAAATATTGAAAATTTTCTAGTATCTTTATTTTGTTATTATGACATCCAGGTTTCATCTATTTTATCAAAGTTCACCTGGTTAGAATGAGAATATCAGGTATATTAGTACACACTATCAGGTTTAAAAATTCAGAGTTATTTTCATTAAGTTCAACTATCTTTAACAATCTAAGAGTTACGATATTAGTTTGGGGCTTAGTATAAATCATACCAAAAATAGGTACATTTTCAAGAGTGCTTTATTTTTCTTTAAGTAGAGACTTAAGTTTTAATGAATTGGATCCTCGATTTTAGATACTAAAATAAAAATTTTATGGACCATTTGTTCATCTCCTAATTTAGGTTGAGAAAAAACACTGAGGGCATGTGTTTCTGTGTATCTGTTCACTGGCCCACTTGGTAATGCTAACTGCCTCCTGTTTCCACAGGTTACACAGATGCTGTAGATATTATTTTCCCTAATATGTTTCAGTATTTGATTGTATTTATTTGTGGGCTTAATTTCCAGAAATATCAAAGGGAATTATAATTATAGGCATGGCATTCCAATTTACATAACACCATCTCTTTAAGGATTTTTAAAACTTTGTTAATATTGTCTTGTAAAATCTCACCATTTTCACCATAGAAATTTACATAATCAGTTTTTTTACACCCATTAAAAACAAGTGCAGGCATGAATAATTACGACTTAGGGAAAATTGCCACCTGGAACTTCTTTTCAAAATGATATAGGCAGATGGGATTTCCTCAGCGGTCTAGCAGTTAAGACTCCAAGCTTCCACTGTAGGAGGCTCCAGTTTGATCCCTGGTCCAGGAACTAAGATCCCACAGGTGGTACAGTCCAGCCAACAAGTCTGGGGGAAAAAATTATATAGGTAGGGCTTTCTCGAACAAGAAAATTAGTTGTTGTTCAGTTGCTAAGTCATGTCCAACTCTTTGCGACACTATGAACTGCAGCATGTCAGACTTCCCTGTCCTTCACTTTCTCCCTGAGTTTGCTCATGAACATTGAGACAATGATGCCATCTAGCTATCTCATCCTCTGTCATCCCCTTCTGCTCTTGCCTTCAATCTTTCCCAGAATCAGGATCTTCCAATGAGTCAGCTCTTCGCATCAGGTCTGAAGTATTGAAGCTACAGCTTAACGTCCTTCCAATGAATATTCAGGATTGATTTCCTTTAGGATTGACTGGTTTGATTTCCTTGCAGTCCAAGGGACTCTCACGAGTCTTCTCCAGCACCATAGTTCGAAAGCGCCAGTTCTTCAGTGCTCAGCCTTCTTTATGGTCCAACTCTCACACCTGTACATGACTACCTGAAAAACCATAGCTTTGACTACATGGACCTTTGTCAGCAAAGAGATGTCTCTGCTTTTTAATATGTTGTGTCGCACAGAGTCGGACATGACTGAAGCAACTTAGCAGCAGCAACAGCAGCAGGTTGTCATAGCTTTTCTTCCAAGGAGCAAGTGTCTTTTAATTTCATGGCTGCAGTCACAGTCCACGTTGATTTTGGAGCCCAAGAAGATGAAATCTGTCACTGTTACTACTTTTTCTCCATCTATTTGTGATGAAGTGGTAAGACTGGATGCCATGATCGTTTTGTGAATGTTGACTTTTAAGCCAGCTTTTTCACTCTCCTCTTTCACCTTCAACAAGAGGTTCCTCTTCACTTTCTGCCGTTAAAGTGGTATCATGTGCATATCTGAGGTTATTTCTCCCAGAAATCTTGATTCCAGCTTGTGAGGCATCCAGTGCAGCATTTTGTATGATGTATTCTTCATATAAATTAAATAAGCCTTGATGTACTCCTTTCCCAATTTTGAACTAGTCTGTTGTTCCATGCCTGGTTCTAATTGTTGCTTCTTGTCCTGCATACAACTTTCTCCAGGAGGCAGATAATGTGGTCTGGTATTCCTATCTCTTTAAGAACATTCCACAGTTAGTTGTGATCCACACAGTCAAAAGGCTTTGGCATAGTCAATGAAGTAGAAGTGGATGTTTTTGGAATTCCTTTGCTTTTTCTATGATCCAGTGTATGTTGGTAGTTTGATCTCTGGTTCTTCTGCCTTTTCTAAATCCAGCTTGTATATCTGGAAGTTCTCTGTTCATTTACTGCTGAAGCCTAGCTTGAAGGATTTTGAGCATAACCTTGCTATCATGTGAAATGAGTGCAATTGTATAATAATATGAACATTCTGTGACATTGCCTTTCTTTGGGACTGGAATAAAAACTGACCAATGCTGAAAATTAGTAAAATTTAGACTATTATAAGCCAATCAAATGTATTTGTATTGATAATTTTTTCTGTCTATAGCCTCCAAATAAAATATGCATTCATTTCACTTTTGTATTTAACTCTAACACTTAAAAAAGGCAGTAAGGAAATTACCCTAAAATAAAAATCAATAATCCATAATTCATTACTTAAGCCTTTTACACTGCATGAAGAACAACATAGTTTAATGTTTACCAAACCTAGACAGTAGTGCAGTGTTTCAATGTGAAACATAGTTAACGTAGAAATACTATTTCCTGATTTAAAAATAAAGCTACTCCCCTAGCTAGAAACAAGGCAAGAATATATGCTTTCACCACTTCTAGTCACTACTGTACCAGTGCTTGTTAGCAAGTAACTGGTGATAAGTTAATGTGCAGATAACACTTTATGTAAAGGTATGTAATTTGGTATCATTGATGAAAGTGAAAGTTGCTCAGTCATGTCCGACTCCTTGAGACCCCATGAACTATACAGTCCCAGAATTCTCCAGGCCAGAATACTGCAGTGGGTAGCCGTTCCCTTCTCCAGGGGATCGTCCCTGCCCAGGAATCGAACCAGGGTCTCCTGCATTGCAGGTGGATTCTTTACCAGCTGAGTTACCAAGCATCCAAACAAACCATGTTAATAAAATCCATATGACAGGTGTATCAAGCTGGGTCAGAGGATTAAATGAGATAAAAGCATCTAGCCCCTTTTCCTGCCACCTAACATTGGGAAGATCCCCAGGAGAAGGAAATGGCAACCCACTCCAGTATTCTTGCCTGGGAAATCCCATGGACAGAGGAGCCTGGCGGGCTGTGGTCCTTGGGGTCTCAAGAGTCGGATACAACTTTGGGACTAAACGACCAACATTGGGCAGATGGTCAGTAATTGATAAAATTGAAGTTCTGCGAGTTTTTTTCAACTCTTAGCAAAAGAGTAATTTGTTATAAAATTGTTACAAAATTTACAGATTTACACAGGTAGAAGATGAAAGTATACCTCTTTCTTCGGTTAGGTTCCTCCAGTAACTGACCTGAGGCAAGGATTAAAGTACAAGAAGACTGGAAGGTGATGGAAGGACCAGTGTTAGGGGTGAGGAAGTGAGTATGCCAAAGCCTTTGACTGTGTGGATCACAATAAACTGTGGAAAATTCTGAAAGAGATGGGAATATCAGACCACCTCAGCTGCCTCTTGAGAAATCTGTATGCAGGTTAGGAAGCAACAGTTAGAACTGGACATGGAACAACAGACTGGTTCCAAATAGGAAAAGGAGTACGTCAAGGCTGCGTATTGTCACCCTGCTTATTTAACTTCTGTGCAGAGTACATCATGAGAAATTCTGGGCTGAAAGAAGCACAAGCTGGAATCAAGATTGCCAGGAGAATTATCAATAACCTCAGATATGCAGATGACACTACCCTGAGGGCAGAAAGTGAAGAGGAACTAAAAAGCCTCTTGATGAAAGTGAAAGAGGAGACTGAAAAAGTTGGCTTAAAGCTCAACATTCAGAAAACAAAGATTATGGCATCCGGTCCCATCACTTCATGAAAAATAGATGGGGAAACAGTGGAAACAGTGTCAGACTTTATCTTTTTGGGCTCCAAAATCACTGCAGATGGTGACTGCAGCCATGAAATTAAAAGACGCTTACTCCTTGGAAGAAAAGTTATGACCAACCTAGATAGCATATTGAAAAGCAGAGACGGTACTCTGCCAACAAAGGTCCGTCTAGTCAAGGCTATGGTTTTTCCTGCGGTCATGTATGGATGTGAGAGTTGGACTGTGAAGAAAGCTAGCGCCAAAGAATTGATGCTTTTGAACTGTGGTGTTGGAGAAGACTCTTGAGAGTTCCTTGGATTGCAAGGAGATCCAACCAGTCCATTTTGAAGATCAGCCCTGGGATTTCTTTGGAAGGAATGATGCTACAGCTGAAACTCCAGTACTTTGGCCACCTCATGTGAAGCACTGACTCATTGGAAAAGACTCTGATGCTGGGAGAGATTGGGGGCAAGAGGAGAAGGGGAAAACAGAGGATGAGATGGGTGGATGGCATCACTGACTCAATGGACATGAGTTTGAGTGAACTCGGAGTTGGTGATGGACAGGGAGGCCTGGCGTGCTGCGATTCATGGGGTCGCAAAGAGCGACTGAACTGAACTGAACTGAACTGTACTGAAGTGAGATGGGAAAGAAGGCAGTCCCTCCAGGATACTGAATCCAGCCTGCAGGCACTTGGAGGTTAATCCCACTATGGAGATTCTGAGAGCCAAGAAATAATAACCTCTCTTTTATTTTCAGATACAACTGAAGGACCCTAAGCTCAAATACAAACTTTATTTCGTGGGATTTTCAAAACATATGTGCAGATGGAGCTGGCCAGCACAACTGCATTTTCCCAAATATGCTCCATGAGTCCTCCAGCTCCACAACAGCAGGAGCCTAGGCCACTTTTACTTGAGCCTGTAAAATTTACATTGTTTGTAGCCTTTGTACTTCCAATTCACCCTAATAATCATGACTAACATTTGAATGAGGAATCAGTCCTGGAGAATTGTCTCAGTTCCACACTTCAAAAGTCACATTTTGGGGGAGGAGTAAATTAGGAGATTGGGATTAACATATACAGGCTATTATACATAAAATAGATAATCAACAAGGACTTACTATATAACATAGGGAACTCTACCCAAAACTCTTTAATAATCTGAGGGAAGAATCTCATAAAGAATAAATATAGATATATGAATAACCAAGTCATTTTGCTATACAAGAGAAAATAACACAACATTGTAAATCAACTATACTCCAACATAAAATAAAAATTTTAATAAATTTCAAAAAGAAATTTTATAAAATTTCAAAAATTTTATAAATTTCAAAGAATTATATTTGTACAAATATAATTTGTACAACCCAAATTATATTTAAAATATTAGAATGTTAAAATGCACATTGTCCTCTTTATTGCTACACTGAAGTATAACCATATCAATTCCCAGCATAAATCCAAATGTGATGATACTACAAAACTCTAAGTCAGATCAACTATAAATCAGATATCTTGGCACTATAGAAGAGACAGAGAACCAAAAAATAAGAAAAAAGGGCAAGGCATGTTGGCGCTGAGGCAGGACAGAGTTCATGCACAGAACTTTTACTGGATCCAAAATTCTGAATTCATCAGGCTGGTTATTCTCCACCCCAACCACCATGCCCAGATGCCTTCTCCAGCCTTCTCTGCCCTGCTTCATGCCCTGGAGGTAACCCCTTGCAATTGCATCACAGCCAGGCTCCCTTGTCCTGCAGCTCTTGGTTGGAAGGTGCTGACAGAGGTTAGAGAGTGGACAGAGAGAAAGGCCAGGGTGTCCACTTTTTCCATTCTCTGCCTCGAAAGTTCTGGTGGAAAAGGAGCTATTCACCGCCCCAAATCCAGTTCCCCAGGGAAGCCCTTCTGCATGGTTCGCGCTCTGTCCAGGCTCTGGGACCCTGGTCTTTCCTCCTCTACCCAGAGGCCAGGCCTGAGGATGGCTTCTGGCTGCAAACCTCACTCCTTTATCTGTTCCTTTCCCCACCCCCACTTCCAAGAAGAGTTCCAGCACCTCCATTAAATTCACTTAGCTGGACCTTTTCCTGATGGGACCCTGGCTGATTCATTTGGTTAACTGACTTCCTAGCCAGGAACAGATTAGAAATATAACAGGCCTGGAAGATCCCTGGTGGCCTGGTAGTTAGGACTCTGCGCTCTCACTCCAGGGCTCAAGCTCTAGTTGGGGAACTGGGATCCTCAAGCCATGTAAAGCAGACCAAAAAACAAAGAAATATAACATGCCCTTGGCAGTTTTTTTTGTGCCACTGAAATTAGAAGGATTCCAAGGAATACTCAGCAAAAATAATAATGACCAACATCTGAAGGCAAGTGAAATGAGAAAACCCTATATAAAAAGCAGGGGAAAGAAAAAAAGCAACTAGTGCTCAGAGCTCTCTTGAACACATTTAGTAAAGGCTTTTCAAGAACTCTGGAGGTCATTGACCTTTTTTATGATGTTGATTTGGAAGACTTTTAAGTGCTCCTAGTCCTTGAAACTTGGTGGCAATCATCCTAAAAGTTGTTTAGTCACTCAGTCGTGTCCAGCTTTCTGCAACCTATGGACTCCTCTGTCCCCGCCAGGCAAGAATACTGGAGTGGGTTGCCACTTCCTTCTCCAGGGGATCTTCCCAACCCAGGGATCGAACCCACATCTCCTGCATTGGCAAGCAGGTTCTTTACCACTGAGCCACCTGGGAAGCACCTGTAAACCTCCTCAAAGGAAAGTCTTTAAAATAAAAATACAGGTTTCACTAGGCCTGGAGACTTCTTTGAACAGAGGGGGCTGGTGGGCTACAGTCCATGAGGTCGCAGAGAGTCGGACACGACTAAGCAGCTAACACTTTCAGGAACCTCTACAGCTGCTTCTCTGCTTCTCAGGGATGACTCTAACCGTTGGAATGGAGAAAGGAGAGGGACAGAACTTATACCAAAACACGGTCTCCACCATCAGTTTACATCAGCGCCGTTACAGGTAAAACCAACTCATTGCCACTAGATGCCAGCTAATGCTCTAGGTATTCAGGTTTGTTTTCTCAAACTTGAGTTTCTATAAGTCTAAGAGAATTGATTATACTTTTCATTTTTATTTCTATTCATTCTATTCATTTTAATTTCTAAAAACACAATAAGCAACATCATAAGACAAACCATTCACTAGAAGGAATACATTTTAAGTAAAAGATGAGTTGTATCTTAATACAGCTAGTTAAGAAAAGGAAGTATATCACCAATGCTTTAGATCCACTATGCCTAGTTATTGAAGAATTTATGTTGAAATTGAATTTTTGACAGGAAAAAAAAATTCAACTTCCAGGGAACACTGTACGACATCTGTTGATAAGATCATGACAGCATTTACGTAGCTGTCATGGTAACCAGAATTTAATCCTCCATTAGTGTCTTGGAACAACCAGGCACCCCAGGAAGAGAGGAGGATGATTCAGCCGATGGCACGCTCCCTTCCTTGTGAGTCAGGAAAATACCAAAGCTCCCACTCAGTGTTGTCAGGGCACCTTATATGAGACATAAAATGCAGTCACTCTGTGACCTGTGACAGTGGCCACGGGGGCTTCATTACCTAGTCCTGTAAAATCTATTTTCACTGATTTTTGAGACCAACTTTTACTTTGTGCTATGGTCAGGTTTTACTTTCCTTTTTGTCTTTTAGGCAAACATATATATTAGTATGTATTTTAAATAACATGCTCCCGGTATGTTTTCTGTGGTTGTTTGTTTGTTTCTGGCCACACCTCTTGGCTTGCAGGATCTTAGTTTCCTAGCCATGGATTGAACGCAGGCCTCAGCAGTGAAAACACTGAGTCCTAACCACTGGACTGCCAGGAAATTCCTTCCTCTGCCCCCTTTAAAAGAAAAAAAAAACATATTATCATATTTGCAACTTATTCTTCACTGTCATATTTTGGGTGCAAGGTCACTGGGAAAGTAAAACAGTTCTTTTTGCTGGCTTACCAGTTTGGTTTGAAAGTAAAAGATAAGATTGAAACTAATGGCTAAAATGAAGGGTTTTTTAATCTTCATTCCATGGTATAACAGCTGCAGAATCTAAAATGGTCAGAGCTATCAAATTCAAATCCAGGGTTGTGGTAAAGCCTCTGTGCTTTGTATAGAATTCTGAAAGATCTGTGAGGTCTGAGTGAGCCATCTAATGGATCTGAAACACTGAGGATTTTGCACAGTGTACAAAATTGAAAAGATTCCGTTTAACAGACAGAATAAAACTAGGCAAATAATATGGCTACTTTGAAAAATCACCAGAAAACTGCTTGCCACATAGGACTTTCTTACCATTGTTTTTCAGTTTGATTGACATGGTCATGCTCTGCACATGTGCATGGGACTGCACAGAGCCAGGGAGGAGAGGATTTTGTATATCTAAGAGGATATTAAATCCTAACTAGGATGGAGAAAGCATGTGATAGAAAATGAAAGTTCTTTAGTAGTTGGAGAGACCTAGAGGTGATCATACTAAATTTTTATTTCTCTATATATCCTTGTGTGTGCCTTAGTCACTCAGTCATGTCTGATTCTTTGTGAACCCCTGGACTTTAGCCCACCAGGCTCCCCTATCTATGGAATTCTCCATGGCAAGAATACTGGAGTGGGTTGCCATTTCCTTCTCCAGGGGATCTTCCCAACCCAGGGATTGAACCCAGGTCTCCTGCATTGCAGGCAGAGTCTTTACTGACTGAGCCACAGGGAAGACCTCAAGTAAAGGAAGTCAGAAAGACAAATATCATATCATGTCACTTACATGTGGCATTTAAAACATGGCACACGTGAACCCATCTACAAAACAGAAACAGATGCACAGACGCAGAGAACAGACGAGTGGTTGCCAGGGAGGAGGCAGGGCAGAGGCGAGGAAGGATGGACTGGGAGTTTGGGGTTAGCAGAGGCAGACTATTAGCTTTGAGGGGCAGGCAGCATGAGGGATCTTAGCTCCCCTACAGGGGACTGAACCTGTTCCCTCTGCAGTGAAAGCATGGAGTCCTAACCACTAGCCCACCAGGGAAGCCCCCAGACTATTAAATTTAGAACAGATAAACAACAAGGTCCTACTGTATATCCAACCTCCTGGGAGAAACCATAATGGAAAAGAATATATGTGTACATGTATAACTGAATCACTTGGCTGTACAGCAGAAATTAATACAATATTGTAAATCAACTACAACAAAAAATAAAAATAAGATTTAATATTTAAAGAAATGGGGAGGAAAAAGAAAAACTCTCTCCCTTGATTTGACAGATGATCTCAGCTCTCCATCTGAGCATGTGGCTTCTCTGGCCCCACTTGTAATTCACGTGTTTGAACTCTTGACCATTTGAATGTATCTACTAATACAACTTCCCATAGCTCCACACAAATAAGCCAACACGTTGCTTGTTGACTCAGTCTCTGATAAAAAGATTCTCCCATGTACTGACATTCCGCTCTCTTAAGGCAGCCCACATTATTGCTGGAGTTCACACACTTTTCCTTAAACAATGAACTGAAAAGAAAGAGATATTTTCTTAAATCACAAAGATTCCAGAGCCAGGACTTCCCTGGTAGTTCAGTGGCTGAGATGCAACACTCTCAATGCAGGGTCCCCAGGTTCAATCCCTGGTCAGGGAACTAGATCTCACATGCCCCAGCTAAAGATCTTACATGCAACAGTGAAGATTGAAGATCCTGCGCGCCCCAGCTAAGACTCGGCAAAGTCAAATGAATAAATTTTTTTTTTTTTTAGAAAAAGATTACAGAGCCCTCTTTGTGAGTGGCTAGCAGATTTATTTCTTTTCATCCTAGTCCATCTAATGAAGTGAGATTGCACACCCACTGCCAAACTGGTTCTGCTTCATTTTGGCGACCTTCATTCTCCTGGGTGTTTACAGTCCTGCTTAGGCTAATAGAGAAAGTGAGCTAGTGCCTTGCACGCAAGAGACCTAGAAGAGTCCATTTGATTCAAGTCTGCTCTTTGACGCTTGTTTCTTAAACATTTAGACACACAACGTTTTACATTTACATAAATTCACATTCTGTTGTCGGACATTTTTACATCCATAGTTTAGCCTATGTGAAGTAATTATTTTTACTGTGAACAAAAATTTAGAGACTTTCTGGTGCTCCAGTGGCTGGGACTCCATGCTCCCAATACAGGGGGCCCAGGCTCGATCCCTAGTCGGGGAGCTAGATCCCACATGCCATAACTGGGACCCAGTGCAACCAAATAAATAAATAGATACAAAAACTTTTTAGCTTTCATAGAATAAAAAGGGGGCTGGAAACAGTTTCTGTCAAAGATGATAAGGAAAATGGACTTCACTGGCAGGTCAGAGGTTAAGACCCTGGGCTTTCGTGCACGGGCACCAGTTTGATCCCTGGTCAGGGAAGTTCTGCATGCCACCGCCCCCTGCAAAAAAAAAAAAAAAAGAAAAGATTGTGAGAAAATCAAATTGAGTTCTTCAACTTGATGGTGCTTAGTAAGTTTCAACTCACTGGAGCGTGTGGGGAGAGAGGAAGGCAGTAGAAAGACTTCTGGAGGGAATCCAGACTCCTAGATTAACAGTCCATTTCTGTCATCAATTAGCACTGTCCTTTTAAACAATATCATCTTGGGTACTTCCTCTCACAGCTTCAGTTCCTCCCCCACTGAACCAAAAGAGTTGGCTGGGATGAGATCCTATTCATCCCCAATGTTCCTTGATTCTCTGTATCACCTCAAGATATTTGACAAAGGAAATCGTCCTGGGGTCTTAATTTTTTAAAAACTTAATTATTTATTGAACCGCATCGGGTCTTAGTTGCGGCACATAGGAGCTTTGTTGTGTCATGCTGGATGTTATTGATGCGGGGACCAGGAGCAAACCCATGTCACCTGCATTTCAGGGTGGACTCATTATCACCATGCTTCCAGAGAAGTCCCTTTAACTTAACTTTTAAAACTAACACTGCAGTGTAATCACACTTAATGCTCTTCCTTTCAGTCACAATATATTTACTTGTATAATGTAATCTTTCAAATACCCCTTGGATACGATGAGAAACTATTATCCCCATTTTCCAGAAATTTGGGGAGTTCAGAGTCATTATTGGACTTCCCTGGTGGCTCAGATGGTAAAGAATCCACCTGCAATGCAGAAGACCTGGGTTCGATCCCTGGGTTGGGAAGATCCCCTGGAGGAGGGCATGGCAACCCACTCCAGTATTCTTGCCTGGAGAATTCCCATGGACAGAGGAGCCTGGTGGGCTGCAGTCCATGGGGTCACAAAGAGTCAGACATGACTGAGCGACTAAGCAGCTGCTGAGTCATTATTAGCGTTTGAGTTCCCGTTACTGGTCTCAAGCTCTGCCCTTTTTGAGGCTAGTTCTCCATAATCACAAGGGCTTCCCTTGTGGCTCACCTGCCATGCGGGAGACCTGGATTCAGTCCCTGGGTGGGGAAGATCCCCTGGAGAAGGGTAAGGCTACCCACTCCAGTATTCTGGCCTGGAGAATTCCATGGACTGTATAGTCCATGGGGTCACAAAGAGTTGGACACGACTGGGCGACTTTCACTTTTTCCATAGTCACCAGCTCAAGGTGAGAACAAATAGTTTATTTAGCTCCTGACTCATCACTGCAAAGCTGGGGAGTCTGTATTTATATCCCCATCTTGTCTTGTACGTGCTCTTATTGCATCCAGGGAAGAAAAATACATGGAAGTGCCAGCCTTTCAGGAAGTGGTTACAAAATTAAGAATGTCACTCCAAATTAAATAACATCCAATTGAGTCATTGACAGATCTCCCTGGAATGGACACTTTGTGAAGCCACCATGGCTTCCCAGAGGCTCATGCTGAGATATATGCCTCATGATACATAATATACATAATGTGATATTTGAAAATGTGTAGAAAGCAGTATTAAAATGAGAACAGGGTTTAGTGAAGGAACAGAGCCTTTTATCTCGGTAACATGACCTTCCATTTCCCTTCTACAACAGAGAGAAATGTACCACTTATCTTTCCTATTCTTCCCAGTTTCCCCTTGACTCTGCTGTTCGGGTGCTCGGGTGCTGAGTCTGAAATGATATAAAGAGGAATTCACGGCGTTGCAGACAGAAGGCCTTTCTCTGGACAGTGCTTGTTAGTTCTCTTTGTAAGTAGGGATAACAAAGACCCCAAGAGATGAACAGACAAAGGACATAAGCAAACAATTCACAAAAGAGGAAATTCAGTTCTTTGACAAACAGTGGTAAAAGGTTCCACCTCACTCATAATCAAAGACATGCAAATTAAAATACTAATGAGAGACCATTTAGGGAAGTGGTTTGTTGTTTGTTGTTTATGATAATATTGACATCAGTGTGAAAGCTGCTTTCTTGCCCATTGCTAGGGGAAACCAGCAGCTCTGCAAAAAAGAAAATTGGCAATGATAAAAATCAAAACTAAAGCATTCAAATATTTCATGCTTTTTTCATGTTAAAGATTTATTTATGTTTTCATTTAAAAAAAAAATTTGCCTGTGGTGGGTCTTGCTGCACTCTGCATTTTCTATTTTCTGTGAAAGTGAAGTGAAAGTCACTCAGCCACATCCGACTCTTTGCAACCCCATGGACTGTCCATGGAATTTTCCAGGCCAGAATACTGGAGTGGGTAGCCTTTCCCTTCTCCAGGGGATCTTCCCAACCCAGGAGCTGAACCGGGGTCTCCCCATTGCAGGCAGACTCTTTACCAACTGAGCTATCAGGGAAGCCCTAGTTCCTGTAAGTGGTGGCTTCTCTTCAGTGGAGAGCTCTGGCTTCTCGGTGCAGTGGTTTCTCTTGTTGCAGAGAATGGGCTCTAGGCATGCAGGTTTCAGTACTTGCAGCGTGTGGGCTCAGTAGTTATGGCGCAGTTGTCGGGCTTAGTTGTTCTGAGGCATGAGGGATCTTCCCAGACCAGGGATCAAACCACTGTTCCTTGCATTGCAAGGTGGATTCTTAACCACTGGGCCACGAGTGAACTAGTAATTCCACTCCTGGGAATCCATCCTAAGAAAGTCAGTATGGAAAACATTTTGTACACATTGATGTGTTCATCATACGGTTGTTTGTTAAACCAAACAGGAGACACTAAATAACTGTCCAATAATGGGTTAGTTAGGTATGACTCATCCTTACCAAAATGTTGTGAAACAATTAAAATTAAGTGATTCTAATCTCGTAAGAAAACAGATATGTTATTATATAATGTGGAAATTAAGTCAGAAAAGCCATGAAAATAAACAGGTTTTGCATAAAGATGAAAAAAAGCATTTCTAGAAGAAAGAAAACAATGAAAGACATTGCTAAAGTGTTAATAGGAGTTGTCTTCAGATCGGTAACTCTTCTTTTTTATTTTTCTGCATTCTTCAATAGTCTTATATTGATCATTTAGGACTTAATGGCACCCCACTCCAGTACTCTTGCCTGGAAAATCCCATGGATGGAGGAGCCTGGTAGGCTGCAGTCCATGGGGTCGCTGAGAGTTGGACATGACTGAGCAACTTCACTTTCACTTTTCATTTTCATGCCCTGGAGAAGGAAATGGCAACCCACTCCAGTGTTCTTGCCTGGAGAATCCCAGGGACGGGGGGAGCCTGGTGGGCTGCCGTCTATGGGGTCGCACAGAGTCAGACACGACTGCAGTGACTTAGTAGTAGTAGTATAGTGATAAAAATATTTTTGAAAAATATAAAAGCTTGGACTTTCCTGGCACATTCAGTGGTTAAGACTCCGAGCTCCCAATGTAGGGGCATGGATTTGACCCCTGGTTAGGAAACTAAGACTCTGAATACTACACAACATGACTAAAAAATAAATTAAAAGATAAAAGCTTAACATTTTTCATTATGGTCTCCTTTAAAGGGGCTTCCCTCATAGCTCAGTTGGTAAAGAATTTGCTTTCAATGCAGGAGACCCAGGTTCAATTCCTGGATTGGGAAGATCCTCTGGAGAAGGAAATGGCAATCTACTCCAGTATTCTCGCCTGGAGAATCCCATGGACAGAGGAGCCTGGCAGGCGGACTGCACATGGGATCGCAAGAGTCGGACATGACTTAGTGACTAAACGTGACCATCTCCTTTAAAAATGTTGTCTGAAGGAAAAACTGAATTCCCTGGATCACATCTCTCATAACTATTATTTTTCTTTTTGATTTCTATGCTATCCTCACCTATATTAAATAGATCTATTAATTAAATAGATCTATTAATTGAAACAAAAAGAAATGTTCCTAACAGTTTCCTTGGAAATTTTGTACGAATGTGCCCTAAAACACAACTTTGTTTCCATTCTCTCCAGTTCACTGTGAACTCTAGAATTCTCATCTCACTCACAAGCCAGAACTTCTTTTAAAAATTTCTTTGTGACTCTATTGTTATTTTTCAAAAGAAAAATGCTAAAAACAATGATAAAAGTTGGTATTATTTAGTCTTCAAAAGAACAGCCTGGCCTTTATCAGAGAAATATCCAGTACTCAGAAACAAAGAACCCAGAGGAGGAGAAAAGACTATTGAGTGGGAGGCGGAAGTCCTGTCACCTAAGGCCTGTCTAGGGATAGACCTGCACCTTGAGTTTGGACTATTGTGCACCATGAATCATTTGGGCCAGATGGTACACTGTTGGCTTGGATATTTGTGATGCCATCTAAAATCAAAACCAAGTAGATACACTAACTAAACAGATTTGGAAAGACCAGCAAATTGGTGTCAGCAGGACAGAGAAACAAACTTCAGATTTCATCAGCAGTTTCTGCAACTTCTTTCTTCCTCCTTTTTCTTAAAATACCCTTCCTGAATTTGTGACTCCTGTTAGGAACCATGCAACATCTTTTTGGCCATGAATGTGGCCAAAAAATGTGGTTGATACTTAACATATCAACACCGTCTCTACCTTATCTTCTGTTTTTTTTGTTTTTTTTTTACTATGATTCAGGAAACAAAAGAAAAGAAAAGAAATGGTGCAGATTGTTTCCTTCTGTAATTCCACAATAATAAAGATGAGTGACGTGATCCCTTTTATGACGGTTGTTGTTGGCCCCCGGAGGGTCAGGCTTAGCAACCCACTGTTTATCCTCTTCTCCTGGGACTTGTCATTTTTCCTACATTACATGTTGAGCACTCACAGCCCTTTTAATGCTCACACCCTTGTGTACATTCCATTCATCGTGCTCAGCCATTATGGATTATTGCCATCTGGTGGAAAAACAGGGTTGACTACCAGATGGTAGTTTTTAAATTTCTGGAAGTAAAATGAAGTCGTTTTCATCAGAATAAAAATGCATTTCTTTCTCTCATGCATATTCCTGGGAATCTGAAAACGACAAGTGACGGACATGTACACACTGCTGTATTTAACATGGATAACCAACAAGCACCTACCATGTAGCAGAGGAAACTCTGCTCAGTTCAGTTCAGTTCAGTTGCTCAGTCGTGTCTGACTCTTTGCGACCCCATGAATCACAGCACGCCAGGCCTCCCTGTCCATCACTCAGACTCACATCCATCGAGTCCATGATGCCATCCAGCCATCTCATCCTCTGTCGTCCCCTTCTCCTCCTGCCCCCAATCCCTCCCACCATCAAAGTCTTTTCCAATGAGTCAGCTCTTCGCGTGAGGTGGCCATGGGGAAAGAATTTGAAAAAAAAAATAGATACATGTATAACTGACTCACTTTGCTGTACAACTGAAACTAACACAACATTGTAAATCACCTGTTGTTATTTAGTCACTAAGTTGTGTCCAGCTCTTTGTGATCCCATGGACTGTAGCCCACCAAGCTCCTCTGTCCCTGGGATTTCCCAGGCAAGAATACTGGAATAGGTTGCCATTTCCTTCTCCAGGGGATCTTCCCAACCCAGGGATCGAACCCATACTCCAATAAAAATAAAAAGTTTAAAAAAATAGAATAAGTATTTTTCTATTCCATTTCATTTGGAGGAGGGAGGGGTATGCAAGTTCAGCTGCTTAAGAGCCAACATGAAAGTGTTGACTTTCTATTTTGATTATAAGAACTGTGCTTGCAAAGAAGTTTCACTATGTTTTTAAGCAACTCTATGATCTTAAGACAGAAAAATGACAAAACAAAACAGCTAAAGTGTCTCAATTGCCTTTCCTTTCACCAGGGAGAAATATAGTATTAGATTGCTTCTACTTCTAAGTTTTGTAATAGCACAGTTGAGTCACTGAGCAATTTTCGGATATATTAGTTCTTAACATAAGATTCATTCATAGTCAAAATTTAATAGTATTCAAAGTGACAGGATGAATATGACTCCAAAATAATGAGGCGTTTCTTTTCCCAAGTTGTCATAAAATTTACTAACACTATTACAGTTTATAAAAATCTGAATTCAACAAGATATCAGATCTGAGCACCTCAAAGCTGTCAACATTATAAAAGACAAAGATGGTAGAGAAAAAGAGCTTTATGAGACATAAGCACCAAAGACAGTGAGTGATTCTTGATTGGACTATGATTCTGGAAAGAGAAAAATACAACTAGAGGAAATTTGAATACAGGCTATATAATAGCAAATATTATTGTAAGAGTGTTAAATTTCTTAGAGAAGATAATGCTCTTGTACTTTTAATTGGTTGAAAAGTATATAGAGAGAAATGAAGTATATGTAGCAAAATAATAATTTGTGACTCTAGCAGAAGAGCTTATGGATTTCCATTGTTTAATTTTTTCAAGTTTCCATAGGCTTCAATTTTTTAAATTAAAAATTGGGGGATTTCAGTGGCAGTCTAATTGCTAAGGCTCCAAGCTTCCACTGCAGGCAGTGGGGTTCGATCCCTGGTCAGCGAACTAAGATGCCACATGCCATGCGCCCAAAAAAATTGGGACCAAAAAACCCAAACAAACTAGTCTTTAAAAAAAAATTTAAAGAGAACTTCTTTGTCAGCCTATGATACAAATGTCATTGACACACAGTAGATAATTGAGTGAGTGTATCACTCACTGGAGTGATGCACTGGAGTGTATCATTCCAGTTACAGGCCTGTTTGTCTTATTTTTGCTTTGTTTTGTTTCACTGTGTCATGTGGCTTGTGGGATCTTAGTCCCCAACCAAGGATTGAACCCAGGCCCATCAGCAGTGAAAGTACCAAGTCCTAACCACTATTCCACCTAACAATTCCTTGGGCCTGTTAGTCTTGTTACCAGATGTAATACCATGAATAAGGTCACTTAGTGGGATCAAAAACATCAGGTGGGTTATGCTTCCAGCCATGATGTAGTAGGAATTGGAATTACCCTCTTACCTTAATTAAGAAATTGGAAATATAAAACACTGGCTCACAGATATGGACCCACAAAAAGCTTAAGACAGTGTTCCTGGGAATTTCCTGGTGGTTCAGTGGTTAGGGGGCTTCCCTTGTGGCTCAGCTGGTAAAAGAATCTATCTGCAATGCAGGAGACCTGGGTTTGAAGGGAAAGGCTACCCACTCCAATATTCTGGCCTAGAGAATTCCGTGGACTCTGTGGTCCATGGGTTGCAAAGAGTCGGACACGACTGAGTGACTTTCACTTTCCCTTTTCAGTGGTTAGGACTCAGTGCTTTCACGGCTAAAGGCCTGGTCTCAGTCTCTGGTTGGGAAACTAAGATCCCACAAGCCACATGGCATAGCCGAAGAAGACGACAGTGTTCCCTCAGACAAGGAGACAACTGAGGGGTCCCAGATCACCATCCACACTTTCCAGGCTGTAGCTCAAGGAGTTGTAGTTGTTCAGTCGCTCAGTCATGTCCAACTGTTTGCAACCCCATGGACTGCAGCACACCAGGCCTCCCTGTCCTTCACTATCTCCCAAAGTTTGCTCAAACTCATGGCCATTGAGTCGGTGATGCCATCCAACTATCTCATCCTCTGTCACCCCCTTCTCCTCTTGCCCTCAGTCTTTCCTAACATTAGGGTCTTTTCCAATGAGTCAGCTCTTCGCATCAGGTAACCAAAGTATTGGAGCTTCAGCTTCAGCATCAGTCCTTCCACTGAATATTCAGGATCGCTTTGCTTGGGATTGACTGGTTGGATCTCCTTGCAGTTCAAGGGACTCTCAAGAGTCTTCTCCGGCTGCAAGAGGGAGAAACTCAGGAGCCCCAGGGAATCTCTGAGTTAAAGAAACGTGAAAATGACAGAATTGAAGTGAAAGCGGTTGCAGTTTGCAGGGAGAGTACAGGAGAGCAAAGAACCCTCTGAAAGAGAGCTTTAGAGAACTTCAGAGGGCTCCTCAAGTCTTTAGCTGAGCTGTGATCAGAACATTCCTTCAAGGAAAGAGCCCAAGGCTAGAGAAAGTACTGCTGCCTGTAAGGAGGAGGCTGAACACTCCTCACAGGTCAAACCTCCGCCAGAACAAAAACCTCTTCACTACTACACATCAAGTCAAATACTAAGAAGAATATGTCCTCAGGAGAGGGGCCAGATTAGCTGTAGACTGAAGGCTACTTGGGCTCCACCTCACAAAATGTAAAAGTGAACCTTGAAAAGATCAAATGGTATTCAAGTTATTTAACTGTAAATCAGGATAAAGCTCAAAAGATACTTATAGGAATATAATAATAATCCTGCATCCAACAATGTAAAATTCACAGTCTAGTGTCTGCACAAAATGACAGAACAAAAAGAAGCAGGAAAACACAACCCACAGTGAGAAAAAAAAAATCAATAAATAGAAACAGACCATATGGAACTTATGATAGAATTGGTGGATGGGAACATTTAAACAGTTGTTATACTCCATGTGTTAAAGAAGCACGACAAAGGGATACTTGGAGATGTAATCTGGGAATTACCTGGCAGTCCAATGGTTAGGACGCCACACTTCCATTGCAGGGGATACAGATTTGATCCTTGGTTGGGTGGGATTAACAGCAGATCAGATGATACAGAAGAAAAGATTAGTGAACTTGATATGTAAAAAAATCTTAAAGACTCCACACAAAAACTATCCGAACTGATAAAAGAATTAAGCAAGTTAGCAGGATACAAGATAAATATACAGAAACTGGTTGCATTTCTTTACACGAACAATGAAATACCAGAAAGGAATGTAAACAGTCCATTTTACTTTTATGTTCTAAAATATTTACTTATTTACCTGACTGTGCCAGGTCTCAGTTGCAGCATGCAAGATCTTTAGTTGTGGTATGCAAACTCTTAGTTGTGGCATGTGGGATTTAGTTTCCTGACCAGCGATCAAACCCAAACTGCTAGCATTAAGAGTTCAGAGTCTTAGCCACTGAACCACCTTGGAAGTACCAACAATCCCTTTTAAAATTCTATCAAAAAAATAAAACACTTAGGAATAAACCTTACCAAGGAGTGAAAGACTTTTACGCTGAGAACTACAAAGCATTAATAAAGGCAACTGAAGAGGATTCAAAGAAATGGAAAGATATCCCATGCTGTTGGACTGGAAGAATTACTATTGTTAAGATGACCATACCACCCAAAGAAATCTATAAATTCAATGTGCTTCCCTGGTGGCTTAGATACCTGCAATGTAGGAGAGCCAGGTTTGATCCTTGGGTCAGGAAAATCCCCTGGAGAAGGGAATGGTTACTCACTCCAGTATTCTTGCCTGGAGAATTCCATGGACAGAGGAGCCTGGTGAGCTACAGTCCATGGGGTCACAAAGAGTCAGACACAACTGGGCAACTAACACTGTCAAATCACCAGTGACATTTTTCACAGAACTAGAACAAATAATCCTAAAATGTATATGAAATCATAAAATACCCAGCAGTGACAAAGCAGTACTGAAGAAAAAGAACAAGGCAGGCAGCATAATCCTCCCAGACTTCAGACAATACTACAAAGCTGCAGTAATCAAAACATGACATTGGAACAAAATGAGATTAGTGGACAGAATAAAGGTAAACATCATTTCTATCATCATGGAATTTAGTATATCTTCCTAAAGAAATCTGAACATTGATTGTTTTTATCAGCCTAGATTAGACTACTTCAAAGCATGATATTTTCCCAAAATAATAAAAGGGAAGGAAAGTGGTTGTTGGATAATTTAATTAGATTGAAATAAACAAAACCAATGGAACTGGTCATTGTTGGCTTGAGTAGGTTGCTGGAAAAGGCTGAACGTAGCAAACCACTCTTCCTTTAGGGAGTAAGGTTTCGCTTATATCATTGCTGTTAGTAAAAGCAGCTGTCTCTTAGGATGCAGTGGAACAGTACATCTGGAATTTTTAAATGGTCTCTTCTAGTTCCCCTCTTCCTATTTAGTGACAGAGCTATTGTCATCCATACTCTGGCAGGGCTAGCTTAATGTATGGGTGAAATGAGCAACTTAAAAGTACTCAAAATATTTATCCCCCGTAAGCCTGAAACTCTAGCACTTGAGAGTGTTCCTTTGGGTTGGGCATTTTGTCTTCAAGAGTTTTTTTTTTTTTTTAATTGGAATATAGTTTATTTACAATGTTGTATTAGTTTCAGGTGTACAGCAAAATGATTCAATTATACATATACATATATCTATTCTTTTTCAAATTATTTTCCCATTCAGGTTATTACAGAGTGTTGAGCAGAGTTCCCTGTGTTATTCAGTAGGTTACTGTTGATTGTCTGTCTTATAGACAGTGGTGTATATATACGGCTTCCCAGGTGGCACTAGTGGTAAACAATCCACCTGCCAGTGCAGGAGACGCAAGAGATGCGGGTTCGATCCCTGGGTCGGGAGTATTTCCTGGAGTAGGAAGTGGCACCCCACTCCAGTGCGCTTGCCTGGAAAATCCCATGGACAGAGGAGCCCTGTGGGCTACAGTCCATGAGACTGCAGAGTCGGACCTGACTGAGCAACTGAGCACACACACACAGTGCGTATATGCTAATCATGAATTCTTAATTCATCCGTCTCCCCCTACCTTTCCCCTTTGGTAACTGTAAGTTTGTTTTCTATGTCTGTGGGTCTGTTTTCTATTTTGTAAATAAGTTCATTTGTATCCTATTTTTAGATTCCACATATAAGAGATATCATATGGTATTCCTCTTTCTGTCTGACTTACCTCACTTGTATGATAATCTCTAAGTCCAGCCACATTACTGCATATGAAGAGGTTTTTTTTTAAATTGATTAATTAATAATTTGGCCGCATCACATGGCATGTAGACTCTTAGTTCCTAGATCAGGGATGGAACCCATGCCCCCTGCAGTGGAACTATGGAGCCCTAAGCACTGGACTTAGGGAATTGATTGTCACTTATTTCTCGAGATATTTTTTATTTAGGTTAGAAAAGAAAGCACTGAGGCCTCAAGTAGGTTTAAGCTCAAACTACACAAAGTGTCCCAGAGGTTTGGGAAGGGGCTGTGGATGGACTTTTATCATATGAGAAAATGTGTAGTCCAGGACGAACCTATGACAGAATCTCAGAGGTCTGACTCTTGAAAAACCTAATATCAAACTTTAGCATCTATTACTGCTGCGCAACCATTGCACCTCCACAGGGTCAAATGCACTGTTGGAGATTGTGGTCTGACTTCCTTTTCGGTCAGGGAAGGGTTTTGCTACACGAAGGAGCAAATGATGAGGTCGTTTGCTTGGAATTTGCAGTTGCACTCTGCTCAGCATGAGCTGTAAATACACAAGCCCTTTTCCAAAAATCTGTGACACACTCAGAAGATCTCAAATTCAACATAAGCAGTAAACCAAATGCACAGAAGACATATGCCAACCGTCTGCCACCCTCATCAGTAGGAGGGCTTCAGAAATACACTTCTAACTAAACCACTTTTGTTGGGAATCGCCTTAGTTTGATGGCTGAAAATTTTGCTAATGATACACTTGATTTAAACACATGTAGTCAAGTCCAGAATATAGGAATGTTTAAATTATAGCCCACGTTTGCAGGTAACAGCTTTAAAAACACTGTGGAATAAGCAGTGAAGATTGGGCTCTGTTTGGGTGTAATTATATATAGTTTTCAATTCCTTTCACTAAACATATGTTGAGCACTTGCTATGTTAAATTCCAAGATGCAAAGATGAAGACGCTCTGATCTGTGCACACAGGGTCTGGGGTTCACTGAGGGAACCCAGCTTGCACTGTGTGAATGATGCCATGGAGCATAGAGAAAGGGTGGTGTGGGTGTGGCAGTGCTGGGAAGCTTTGGGAGGAGCTGATGCCACAACTGAGTCCTGCCAGGCAGGCGGGGTGGAAAGAAAGGACTTTTCAAACAGACCTAAAAGTACACAGATGTTCAAGAGCCCAGAGTTTCACTTTTTAATTTTTTTTTCACTTAAAAATACTTATTTATTTGGCTGCATTTGGGTCTTAGTCGCAGCATGTGGACTCTCTAGCTGTGGTGAAAGGGCTCAGTAGTTGCAGCACATGGGCTTTGCTGCTCTGCGGCATGTGGGATCTTTTTTCCCAACCAGGGATTGAACCTGCGTCTCCTGCATTGTAAGGCATTGCAACAGGGATTCGTAACCCCTGGACCACCAGGGAAATCCCTATTTTATTGATTTTTGGCCCCAATGCACAGCATGTGGGATCTTAGGCCCCTCGCCACCAAGGATCAAACCTGTGCCACCTGCAATGGAAGCCAGGAGTCTTAACCACTGCACTGCCAGGGAAATCTCATGAGATTAAAGTTAAAAAAAAAAAAAAAAAACCTATAATTAGTCTCAAAAGATTGGACTTCTACTTCTGGCCCCAGATGGCATGACAGCAACAACTGGATTTACCTTTCTCCTTTCTGAAACAATTTTGAAAGACAGGAAAATACAGGAAATGAGTGTTTTCAGACACTGCACCCAGGACAACGATCCCTGAGAGAGTGGAGACAAGTGAGGTGAGCACTGGGGCTGTCTCAGCCTACTGCCTGGAGAGTTTTGCAGGTGAAGCTCAGAGAGTGGGGACCCTGGTGGACCTGGGGTGTCCAGGGAGGCTGTGACATTGTGTCCTTGAGCAGTCCAGTGGCAGCGACAGGAGTGCCACCCAGGGAAAGAGCTCCAGAGACCAGCGGAGGGTCCCCAAGAGCCTTTGGTTGAGGACTGGTCAGCCCCTGAGTGTGGGGAAACGACTCAAGAGTAGGACCTTATAATTCCCAGGGCATCAGCAGAGCATGCAAAAGAGCACTGCCTCAGAGGAGTGGCAAGATGCGCTCCAGAATGAAGGCCATTCTCATCCTGCCTGGCAAAGCTTAGCAGAACCGTGGAAAGGACTGAACTGTTTCCAAGTGATTTAACTGCTTCTCAGGACAAAGCTCAAAAAAACTTTCATAGGAATAGAACAATATCCGGCACCTAAGAAGGTAAAATTCACAATGTCTGGCATCCCCTGAAAAATGACCAGGCATGCAAACAAGCAGAAAAATACCATGAATCATGAGGAGAAAAAGCAATCCGTAGAAACAGACCCAGAAATGACATGGACATTAGATAAAGATAAAATTAGTGGCAAAGACGTAAGTTATTATGTTAATAATTATATGTGATTATATATTCCATATGTTTAAGAATCTAAACAAAAGAGTAAACACTTTAAGTAACAAAACGGAATAAAATTTAAAAAACATAACAGGTACAAAAAATATAATGTCTACAGTGAAAAACATACTGGATGTGAGTAGCAGCAGGTAAGACACAACTAAAGAAAAGGGTAGTAATGCAGAGATTTCCCTGGTGGTCCAGTGCCTAAGACTCCAAGCTCCCAATGCAGGGGCATAGGGTCAATCACTGGTGGTGGAACTAGATCCCACATGCCACAGCTAAGAGCCTGAATGCACAACTAAAAAAAAGGTCCCACAGGCCACAACTAGGGCCCAGTGTAGCAAAATGAATAAAGAGTATAATCCATAGTAATAGAAACTTTCCAAAATGAAACACACAGAGAAAAAAAGGTTGAAAGCAGAATGACCAAAGCATCAGTGAACTACAGGACAACTTTGAATTACATACACATACATGTGAGGCCAAAGTTGATCAGCTGATGGGTGGGCATTTTGACCATGGCTGGGTCAAAGACTTTCTTCTTTAGGGTTTTGAATTGAAAACCCAGAAAGAATCAGGTCAGTCTCTCTCTGCATGACTAAAGCAGGGAAAATGGAAATCTTTATTGTTTCCCACCAGGTAAACTGAGAAGCAGAAGAATTTAGCCCACATCAAAAGGAGATATGAAACGGATAACTGGGGGTGTGATGGGGGATGGGAGGTATAGAGGTATAATTTGGAGAGCAATCACCAGGATTTTAGGTTCTGGTTCCAGGTCTTTCTGAACCTAGTTGTGCCCCCATCCTGTCCAGATTCTCCTTAGATTCCATGAAATATAGTAGGGCTTTTTGTTTATTTTTGGATATCTCTAGTGAAACAGGCCTTGGAAATTCTCCTGCAGTCCAGTGGCTAGGATTGTCCTTCTACTTCAGGGCACATGGGTTCAATCTCTGGTAGGGGAATTAAGATCCCAAAGCATTGCCAAGGGAGGAAAAGTGGCCTTAAATTATGTACAGACCTTGCATATGCTCTTGGACATGTTCAGCTGTTCTTTGATTTCTGACACAAGTTTGGAACATCTGTGGGCTGTTGACATGGAAGTGTCCTCTAGGAGGTGAATAGACTCGTCTGGAGCTCAGAGAAGAACTACGTGACCCAAATTTACACATTTATAATTACTATGACTTAACATTTCTATCAGCCTATAAAATAGACTCCCTAAATCGAAGAGGATGTGAAGTTGACAATGGCAACATGCAGACGGAGACATAATAAGACCAAAGATGGAAAACAATCACATTAAAGAGACAAAAGAGCCTCCAGGAAAGACTGAGAAGGAGTATTTTCCAAGGCAGGCTGGAAGCATGATGTGCAGAGATCAAGAGAGGAGGGAATGTGAAGAAAGAGGAAACCAATGACACTGTCAAATTTCTAAAGGACCTGTGACATTCCTGACCCCTGGCTGACAACCACCAACTTCCTGTGTTTCTAACCTAACTTCCTGTTTTCAGCCCATATTAACCATACCAAAGCCCCTATTTCCCTGTTTTTGACCTCAGCATGCTAATTGAACCAAAGTTACTCATCTCTTTCAGCAGAGACTTTGGCAGTCTCCACCCTACATTATTCTACAGTACCTGCCACATATTGAAAACCCATCAAAACAGATCCACAGAGAAGAGCTAAGCCTTTCTCCCCAAAAGACAAGTGCACGCACACCTATGCACCCGGGGAGACAAGGAAGGAGCTGGAGGGGCCTATATGGTTTTCGGAGAGGAAACCAGCCTCACGGAGCTAATAAATCCCTTGTAGGAGGCACATACGCCTATGTACAAACGCTCATGAATGGCGTCCATTAAGATTTTCAAAAGCCTTTCACAAAGTTTCACACAAAAGGCTATTTTAGAAATTGAGTCACCATGGTGTGATGGAGACTAGGGGGTGAAGCAGAGGGAAGTTGCTTAGAGACAAGAAACAATGGTTTAAGATTCAGGAGCACTTCTTGGGGGAAGAAGTGTAAACATTGGCATTCCTCTATGATTAGTCTCACTTAATGATTTTGTGAATTGTTTACAGCAGTGATTATGAAAAGCTCAAGTATATAGGAATAATCTGAAGTTAACATGAAAATACTGAACTGGTTTTCATATGGGCAAAAATAAAGTCTTGTTTTTTATTATGTTTTTGTATTCATTTATTTATCTAGCCAGGCCACTGAGCAAGTGGGATCTTACTTCCCAGGGATCAAACTCATGCCCGTGCATTGGGAGCACAGAGTCTTAACCACTGGACTGCCAGGGAGGTCCCCAACTCAAGTCTTGACCTTATGGAACAGTAATCTAAAAAGATTCACTTAACAATTCCTGAGGATCTATTGCGTGGCCAGCTATTGTGCTGCACGTTAGGCAGGAAATAATAATTAGGAAAGCATTTGTCCCTGTTCTTAGGGGAACTTAAATGGAACAAGAAGACGTTTCCTGAATCTTGAGAAAAGTAAATTTAAGGTGAATAAAGGAAGTAGTTTGAACAATAGGAAACACATGGAGCTTGGTTTTCTAAGCATTATGCTGAAAAGGTTAAAAAATTTAAATATACTAAATGCATTTAGACAATTGTATAAAAGCCACTGCTATGATGGTTTTATTAAGGGAAGATAGTGTATTTGGGACCACATCCATAACATCTGGATATATTAGAACCATTTTGTTGTTGTTGTGATGAAAGTGATTAAAAACCAGATTCAAAGCTAACTAAGAAAAGGCTTCCTGGTGCTCCCGTGGTTAAGGCTTTGTGCTCCCAATGCAGGGGGTCCATGTTCGATCACTACTCAGAAAAGTCAGTCCCACATGCCACAATTAGGAGCCCACATGATGCAGTGCAGCCAGATAAAATAGCAAAAGGAAAGGTAAGCTGACTTTAGGCAGAGCTGGGCTCAGAGAGGCAGGAGATGTACGAGGATTTGGTGTGTTTAACTCACTCCGCCCCTCTCGGCTCTGTTTTATTCTAAGACTTTTTTTCACATGGAGCAAAGGAGTCCTATACATAGACACAAGAGGCAGAAGAATTCCAGTTTCCCACGTTTCACAGCACCTGTGATCCTAGGAGGCCTGGATTCTGGAGCACCTGTGTCAGTTCCTGAAAAAGGACGCTGTGTGTCTCATCCCCAAACCAGTCATTCTGGCCACGGAGATGCAGTATTGTTACTGACCAGGCTGGGGACACCGTGGCTGCCCAACCCCAAGAGCCAGGGTGAGGCGAGCTTTCAGTCTCCAGAGCCACAGAGACTGAGAAGGAGCAAGGAGTCATTTCCCAAACAGATGGCAGGCAGACAAAAATAAGAGCATATTCAGCTACTCCCTCTCCATAAGATCCTCATGGACTGATTCTGATCATGGAAAGAGCCTCTGAAATCCTCCCCCTCTGATCTCTGTCTCCTGATGTTACACTGTTCTGTGATCCCCTCCCTGCCACGTGGGCTGGATTGGGTGACTCAGTTCTAGAGAAGACAGTCTGGTGGAGGTGATGGTGTCAGTTCTGAGACTGGGTGATGAAGGACTGCAGATTCCATCTTGGTGGCCCCAGTTTTTGCTGCCTGTCTCTCGCTTGGTTCCCTTGCGGAAGCTGGCGATCATGCTGTCAGTCAGCCCCTATGGAGAGGCTCAGGTGAGTAAGACTGGAAATTGATTTCCTGAGACTGATAATAACCAGGTGTGTGAGCTTAGAAGTGGCTTCTACCCTCCAGGTCTAGTCTTTAGATGAGAACCCAGACCTAGCTGACTGCTCACCTGCAGCTTCATGCAGCTCAGCTCAACTGTGCCTAGATTCCTGCTCCACAAAAACTGAAAGAAGCAGCATTTTTATTTATACAAGCCACTATGGAGGCAATTTGTTAGACAGCAATAAGTAACTAATACTCTGGGGTGGTGCAATAAAGTAATATTTATGTTCTCATGTACAAATGCCCCAAAATAGTAAGTACATACAGGATCAGGCAAATAAAGCTGTTAAAATGTCATATGTGATTTCTGCCATATGTTTGAATATCTTCTAGGTTGAATGTGAAGAAACCAAACTTTTCTCCACTAGATGAAATGACTGGGTATTATTTTTTATCTATAAATAGACAGACTGTGTAGTTGTTGTCTTGCATCTTTTTAAATGCAAATTTTACATCGAGATCCAGCAATTACAGCATCCCATAGGCAAGTAAAGTCTGCTGCTGCTGCTAAGTCGCTTCAGTCGTGTCCAACTCTGTGCGACCCCATAGACGGCAGCCCACCAGGCTCCTCTGTCCATGGAATTTTCCAGGCAAGAACGCCGGACTGGGTTGCCATTGCCTTCTCTGAGCTAAAGTCTAGACTATATTATTTGGCTATGTTCTGGACTGTTTCTCTAATTTTTCCATGGTTCAAATAAGGTTTTCAATTGCAATTTAAGGTGGAAAACAATCATTTTTCCAAGTTTCCTTTGACTCGTTTGAAAGATCTGACACAAGTCTCCACAAAGTGAAGGTCCCTATAAGGTCAGTACTACTTTGAGATCTGTTTATGCCTTGTGTTTGCAGGTCACCTAAGTACCTCTCCCTGATGAAAAGCCTAAATAATCTCCAAGAAAAAAAGAAAGAGGAGAGTCCAATATCGAAAGAATGTCTTGTTGAAGCCAATTTTCTTTAGCAGCCATTTACAATCAAAATAAAAGATATTTTTAAATGTCTAAATCCACACTCCTGGGTATAAACACCAGACTGATATCGCTCCATTAAAATATCAAGCTATAGCCTCTGTAAACTGTGTAGGTAATAGAGATGCGTTGATTAACTTCAATTCAAGTACACATACCTGCTACTATTTCCAGAAGTTAATTGCTACCCTTGGGCATTTTTAACTTATGTGTAGTGTTGAGTGGGAGTTTCCTGCGATGATTGCCCTAATATTTCACTGAATTCTAATTAGCAGCTGATTACCATGCCTCCTGTCACCACATAACCCCAACTGCTGCTGTAACTATTTTTTTTCAAATACAACAGAGAGAAAGTCTGTTCCTAAGTTGTGTCCAATTCTTTTGTGACCCCATGGGCTGTCGCCTGCCAGGCTCCTCTGTCCATGGGATTTCCCAGGCAAGAATACTGGAGTGGGTTGGCGTTTCTTTCTCCAAGGAATCTTCCCAATCCAAGGTTCAAACATGGCTCTCCTGCTTGGCAGGTGGATTCTTCACTATCTCAGCCACCAAGGAATCTCCACAACAGAGGGAGGTTCCAACAAGTTCTGCAGGGGACAAACTGCATTGGCTGTGATTTCTATAAGATGTAGCTGTATCCAGACAATAAGCATGCTCAATATAGAATCAAAACAAAGTGGATTTGGAATTCCCTAGGGGTCCAGTAGTTAAGAACCTGCCTGCCAGTGGAGAGGCTATAAGTTCAATCCCTGGTCTGGGAAGATTCCACATGTCTCAGGGTAACTAAGCTCGTGTGCTGCAACGACTGAGCCAACACCCTAGAGCTGGTGATCTGCAACAAGAGAAGCCACTGCAACGAGAAGCCCACACTCCACAACTAGAGGGTAGCCCCTCGCTTGCCACAACATAGAAAGCCCATGTGAAGCAACAAAGACCTAGCTAACCAAAATAAATAATTTAAAAAAACCCAAAAAACAAAGTTGATTTGCTTGTGTATTTTCGGAGACCAGTGGCTCAAAATAACCGTCTAATATGCCTCCCACCTTCTTATGGGATCCAGATTTTCTTCCAAGAAATTGGAAGCAGGACCTTTACTTGGAATTCATAGGAATTCAATGAATAGAATTTATTACAAGTTACTGGTGGCTCAGAGGTTAAAGCATCTGCCTGCAATGCGGGAGACCTGGGTTCAATCCGGGGATTGGGAAGATCCCCTGGAGAAGGAAATGGCAACCCACTCCAGTATTCTTGCCTGGAAAATCCCATAGACAGATGAGCCTGGTGGGCTACAGTCCATGGGATCGCAAAGAGTTGGACACGACTGAGCAACTTCACTTTCACTGGTAAAGTAATTTTTATGATGCAATCCTGTCATCCTACACAATTCTCATTCATATGTATAGACAATTCCATGTTTTAACATATATTTCATTTGGGTGAGTTGTGTTTTGTGGGTTTTTTCCCTTTTTCTTCCTTAGCTAATTTTCTACTACTGTTGAGGACTGCTTTACAGCTATTTTAATTTTTTTTATTTTTAAAAATTATTTATCTATTTGTTTGATTCTGTCAGGTCTTAGTTGCGGCTCTTGGGATCTTTGTTGCTCTGCCACACATGGGATCTCAGTTCCCCAGCCAGGGATTGAGCCTGTGTCCTCTGCATTGCAAGGCAGATTCTTAATTTCCCTGGACCACTAGGGAAGTCCTGAATCTATTTAATTTTTGTTGTTGTTTTTCAGTTCTTAGAAATTTAACGAGAAAAATTATCTGAGTATACACGTTCATACAAAGATACCTCCTTATTGCCTACAATAATGCCAGGATATATTCAAGGTTATTGACCCCAAGGAACTGAAGTAGTATTGAAATGGAGCAGAACCCTGTAGTCCTTGCACTCCATGTTTCAGGCTGCCTTTTGTCTGTGGAAAAACTTTAGCCAAAGAATAAGTTTAATCAGAAAAGTGCTGCTGCTGCTGCTAAGTCACTTCAGTCGTGTCCGACTCTGTGCGACCCCATAGACGGCAGCCCACCAGGCTCCCCTGTCCCTGGGATTCTCCAGGCAAGAGTACTGGAGTGGGGTGCCATTGCCTCCTCCAGATCAGAAAAGTGAGAGAACACAAAACCAAAGGAAAGCAGTTGAATAGGACAAAACAATAATACTTTGACCAGTAAGCAAAGTCAAGGGCCTTTCTTTCCTCCTTAAAGGCTATAGATAATATTCTGAGCCATATCCTGTGAGCTGTCCTATAGACATTGAAACCTCCACCAGGTGGAAGAAGTTAACTATACTATGACCAGACTGTAGCCACGACATAAGCTGCAACAGTTCTGAGAATTGGCCTCAAAGAAATGGGAAAAATCCGACCCAGGAACTAAAGATTTGCTGTACTTAAAATGATCAAGAAGAAACTGGTCAGACCACTGATGACCAATTTCAAGATGATCATCACCACTGACCGTGTCGTTTCTACATGGAGCCCCCTCCCTCCACCTACAAAAGCCCTTGTCCACTGGTTGTCAGGCAGTGGGAGTCAGCCTTTGGCAAGTTCCCCTGCCTCACCAGGTTGCCAGCATCCAAAATAAAGCAAGCTTTCCTTTCCACCAGCCTTGCCTCTTCATGGACTTTTGAGCAGTGAGCAGCTAGGCCCCACTTTTATTACAGTATCTGCAGGGTTAGATGTTGTCCAGATGTAGGATCTGGAGAAGAAACAGAGGTAATAGTTCCATCTTCCCTCCCAGAGTCAAGAACCTTGACACCCCAGTCTGGGAGTGGTTTATTTGCCCTGGAATCATGGCCAAGCTAAGTTGGCGCCCTTGTAGCACTGTTATGGAGGGATTCTATGTACCACCTTGATTTTACATTGAAAAGCTAAGTTTTCTTTTTTAAATCCCAACTGAAGATAATTCCACAGAGAGATGATTATGGCTTTATTGCCTTTTTTTTTTTTTTTTTTGTCATGCACCTTGTAAGATCTTAGATTCCTGAACAGGGACTGAACTGAGGCCCTTGGCAGTAAAAGTGCAGAGTTCTAACCCCTGGCCTGCCAGGGAATTCCTAAGAGAAATGGTTATTATGTGTGATTATTAGCCTACTTAGAGCAGAAGAGACTTCTATATATAATTCCAAAGGGAAAAAAAAACACAATGGGAAAGTTTGCTAGATTTTGCTATAAAAAGGGAAAAACATTTTCAAGTTAAAAAAAAAAAAAACACAAATAAAGCAAACCAGGCACCTGAAAATAATGGGCGGTATCTGCAATATATATGGCAGAGGATTAGGGCTAATATTTTTAATACATAGAGAATTCTTTTTAATCTCCATAAATAAAATTTTCTATTTCTTTTCCTCTTCTGGGGATAGAGGCAGTGAAAATAGTTACATTTGGCACACCATCGTAGGCTGACTTAAGACACAACCTCTAATCAAATCATTCTGCCCTGACCCCTGGTATTAGAATTGTTTACTTTTATACCAAGAAGAGAGGGGCGACACCAAAGTCCACTTGTGGCCTGTGCCCAGGTCACGTCCTAGGGGTTCATGCAGTGAGACTGAGCATCCCACTGAGATCTGAAAACAAAAATCCACGTCATCTGGGCCCCTGGCGCCTCCACGGTTGTTAAGTGTGTCCGTGACAGGATCAAGTGTCCTCTTCTTACTGAGGAGCAGAAAATCATTAGGGCGTACAGGCACAGACTCAGGAAGCTAAATTGAAATGTCTTATTTTTTTCTAGATTTTATTGGAGTATAGTTGATTTACAATGTTGTGTTAATTTCTTCTGCACAGCAAAGTGACTCAGATATATATATTAATATATATGTATACATAGATGTTCTTTTTCATATTTTTTTCCATTATGGATTGTCACTGAAAGCTAAATTTAAAAATGGAGGGGTTTTTTTGTAAAGTTGTGTAAATTTTTTTAATTTACTTTAAGTTGGAGGATCATTGCTTTACAATGTTGAGTTGGTTTCTGACAAAGTGAATCAGCTATACCTGTACATATGGCCTCTCCCTCTTGAGCCTCCCTCCCACCCCTGGAGGCCATCGCAGAGCACCAGGTTGAGCTCCCTGTGCAGCTTCTCACCAGCTCTCTATTTTACACATGTATATACAAGGATATGCATGTCCGTGCTACTCTCTCCATTTGTCCCATTTTCTCCTTCCCCTCTTTTGTCCACAGGTCTTTCTCTGCATCTGCATCTCTTTTCCTGTCCTGCAAATAGGTTCATCACTACCAAAAAATGGACTTTTTGAGTAATTGTTCATAAAATCAAAAGGCTCATAAAAAAATTAAGCCATGGGAAAGTGAATGGGCACATTTTCACCAAATCTGGGGATATTTTAGGAGCAGTGTGATTTTAATTTTTTTATTCTTTTTTATTTTTTGGCTGCGTGACTTGTGGAATCTTAGTTCCCCAACCAGAGATTGAACCCTAGCTCTTGGCAGTGAAAGTGAGGAATCCTAATCACTGATCCGCCAGGGAACTCCCTAGTGTGACTTTAAATATAGCCTAAGTGTGATACTAGGTGAAGAAGGAAATGGCAACCCACTCCAGTGTTCTTGCCTGAAGAATCCCAGGGATGGGGGAGCCTGGTGGGCTGCCGTCTATGGGGTCGCACAGCGTCGGACACGACTGAAGCAACTTAGCAAGTGTTATGCTAGGAATCCTTTCGGGAGAAATCTGGGAAAACCAAGGGAGGTGGGAAGTCCTCCTTACGGCAGCAGAACCTGAAGTTCAGAGTGAGGCTCTTGGGGTCCCTGCTGGGCACACCTGCCTATGAGTATTCACAGCAGATAAACAGAGAGACTTGTGAGAACAGGAAAAGATGAGCCAGGGGGAGGGCTGCCCTCAGTGCCTTGCACACTGCCTTGTTCATTTGTTTATTCAGCAAATCTTTATTGAGTGACTGCTGTATACCAGGCACTCTGCTAGGTGCTGAGGATACACAGTGAACAAAATGGACACCAACAGTGAACAAAACAGAGACCCTCTCCCCACTTATGTTCTCCTGACATGTAGCAAGAAATCATAAAACGTAGCTGGTGTTATACCAAAATACGAAAGATGCACAATCTAAAAACCAAAATAGAACCCCTCCCTGCATTGCTGGTGGGAATGTAAATGGATGCAGCCACTATGGAAAACAGTATGGAGGTTCCTCAAAAAACTAGAGAGAACTGTTAATACCATATTACCCAGCAATCCCATACCTGGGTATAAGTAAGTAAGTGAAGTTGCTCAGTCATGTCCGACTCTGCGACCCCATGGACTGTAGCTTACTAGGCTCCTCTATCCATGGGATTTTCCAGGCAATAGTACTGGAATGGATTGCCATTTCCTTCTCCAGCGGATCTTCCTGACCCAGGGATCAAACCCAGGTCTCCCACATTGTAGACAAACACGAATTGGAAAAGACAAATGAACCCTAATGTTCATAGCAGCACTGTTCACAATAGCCAAGACATGACAGCAACCTAAATGTCCA
This sequence comes from Nanger dama, assembly GCA_917880005.1. Taxonomy (NCBI): domain Eukaryota; kingdom Metazoa; phylum Chordata; class Mammalia; order Artiodactyla; family Bovidae; genus Nanger; species Nanger dama. Next base: position 20,535,441 of record CAKJTW010000023.1, read on the forward strand.
TTGACAGAAGAACGGATAAAGAAGATGTGGTCTATATATACTATGGAATACTATTCAGCCATAAAAAGAATGAAAATTTGCCATTTGCAGCAACATGGATGGACTTGGAGGGCATTATTATAAGTGCAATAAATAAGACAGAGGAAAACAAATACTGTGTGATATCGCTTATACATGGGACCTAAAAATACAACCATACTTCTCTGGTGGTGCAGTGGATGAGTCTGCCTGCCAATTCAGGGGACATGAGTTTGGTCCCCGGTCTGGGAAGATTCTGCATGTCACGGAGCAACTAAGCGTGTAAGCCACAGCTACTAAAGCCCACATGCCTAGAGCCTGTGCTCCACAAGAGAAGCCACCACAATGAGAAGCCCACGCTCCTCAATGAAGAGTAGCCCCTGCTCACTGCAGCTAGGAAAAGCCAGCAAGTATCAATAAAGATCCAGCACAACCAAAAATCAATAATTAAAAGTACAACAAGCAACTGAGAAGATGCACAGATACAGAAAACAAAGTAGTAGTTACCAGTGGGTAGAGGGGAGGGGAAGAGGCAATATAAGGGAAGGGGATTTAACTACTGTGTACAAAATAAGCTAGAGGGATATATTGTACAACACAAGGAATATAGTAAATATTTTAGAATAACTATAAATGGGGTATAACCTTTAAAAATTGTGAATGACTACATCGTACACCTATAGCATATAATGTTACACAGCAACTATATGTCAATAAAAAACAAACAAAAACCAAGACATCTGTTTTATTCACCAGTTAGACTGGCCAAAGTTCTCCAATAAATATGATACTCACCAGGTCTGGACCAACCTGGCATGGAAAAATAAGCAATTTAATCTAGCTCCAGGAGCGGGGAGGGGCAGTATGAGTTGGTATAAACTTTCAGGACAACTGTCTGTATGTATCAACAGTCTTTACTCCCCCAGTGCCATATCTCCTGATTTGTTTTTATTTATTTAATTTGGCCACATCACATGCGATATGTGGGATCTTAGTTCCCCGACCAGGAATCGAACTCTTGCCCTCTGCAGTGGAACTGAGAAGCTCTACCCACCAGGGAAGTCCCCTCTCTTTTTTTTTTTCTGATTTGTTATCCTAAGGAAATATTCATGGATTACGCAAAGATATCTATATAAGAAGGAAAGTAGGTGGTTCAAGCCTGAGCCTGGGCTCGGACAAGCCGGGGCTGCCAGGCAGGTTCTGCACCTGCCGTGTGTGTGACCTCCAAGCTAAGTGGTGGCTGTCAGAGGCTGGGTTGAACTTAGGCGAGTGACATAACCTCCAAGAAGCGTGTTCTTCACGGTAAAATGGTGATAATAGGATTCACCGCATGGGACGCTGTGAAGGGTAAACGAGAAAAATGCACAGAAGCACTTAGCACAGTGCCTGGAACATGGGACGCTTCAATATACATAAACCAAAGAAGGAAAAAAAGGAATATATGTTCAGTCTAGTGTCATTTTTACGCTGGTGAAAAAAAAGAGAAATTGCCTAAGGGATTTAAAATTAATATTAGAGAAGAAAGACCATCCCAGCATTGAAAATCACATTGCAGATGAACAGTCAGTGGCATGGAAAATGATCACAGTGCATTGTTAGGTGAAAAACAGTTGGTTATAAATAGAACATTCAACAGAATTCCAATTTTAGGGAAAAAAAGAGAAAGACAATACTATGCATTTTCCACAATGAACATGAATTATTTTATAATTGAAATACACCCTGCATATTATTTAGAGCAGACATATATAGGCTTTGGATGTCCAGCATCACCCCAATTCCTTGTAACATCCCAGTATTCTTATGGGGAATAATCTTTTTGCTGTGGGAGAAGGAGGAGGGCAGTTTGTGGCTCCCATATCTACTGTCACATATGGAAGTCAAGAGGGCTTCAGCTCCGGAGGTGGTGCCACAGGAAGGGTGGGTCTTTGGGAAGATGGTTTTAGTGAGGTGAAGGCACTGTGGGTGGGGAAGTGGGTAGGGCCGGATTAGCTTCATCCCTGCCCTTTCTCCAGCCCGTTTCCTCCTCCTACTGTGTTCAGGTGCCCCCCCCCCCTTAGCCTTCCAATAAATTCTTTTCTGCCTAAATTAGTCAGAGTTTATTTCTGTTGCTTGTTGTTACTAAGAACTGTTAGTTATTTTTAATAACTGGAAAATGAATTAGGCAAGCTGCACTTAATATAACTACAGCTGCAGGACCATACTTTGTAGGAATAGTCTCCTGCATGCAGGCAGGTGAGGCTGAGAGAGTAAAAAGGAAATGCTACATGACCTGGCTGTGCCCACTGCCAAATGTCTGGAATTTTGGAGATGAAAATTCATGGAAAATTCAGATGCTCTCAAATACCCAGTTGTTTGAGATGGTGTGGAGGCTGATGACATTCATCAATCTTCGTAACCTGGGTTGATTTAGAATTTAGAACAGTTAACGAAACTAAAGTGAACTGAAGACCTGAAGCATGATATGATTAACTGCTGCTGCTGCTGCTGCTGCTGCTGCTAAATCACTTCAGTCATGTCTGACTCTGTGCGACCCCATAGACAACAGCCCACCAGGCTCCCCAGTCCCTGGGATTCTCCAGGCAAGAACACTGGAGTGGGTTGCCATTTCCTTCTCCAATGCATGAAAGTGAAAAGTGAAAGTAAAGTCGCTCAGTCGTGTCTGACTCTTCGCAATCCCATGGACTGCAGCCTACCAGGCTCCTCCATCCATGGGATTTTCCAGGCAAGAGTACTGGAGTGGAGTGCCATTGCCTTCTCCAACCACATTTACTAGTAGTTAGGAAAGCTTCCCTGTATACTGTGATATGAAACCATAGACCTGGAGCTAACATGCTTTCAAACTTTACCCCAGGAGGAGGATCTGAATGACAGCTTTGTGGTGATGCTTTAATAATAGCAAACACCTGCAGGTATTCATCTGCACTTAATTTGGTAACATGACACCATTTGTTTTTGAAAGATTTCAAAGCCATCTGCTATTAAGATGATTAGTGTTCTGAAATACAGTGAATTTACTAGATATTAGTCATACACCCTCATCGCTCATCTCTACAACATTTAAAGATCCTTGGCCCCTAAAATCTCTTGACTTGCCTCAATTATTTTGCGAATTTTTTTCTCTCTCATGGCAACCCACTACCTGCCAACTGTAAGTCTGACCCAAGCTTTGGACAAGTTCTCATACCTAGAGAACACAGCAGGTTTCACAGAAAACTGTTATCCAGCTTTCTGGGAAAAAGAATAACTCTAAATAGCATTTTCACTCATGATGCGATTTTTCATAATTTGTAATCACTGCTGTTGAGGGCAGTAGAAAAATTTCTGTTACACAATTTAAAATTTTTTTTAAATTTTTTATGTTATATTGGAGTATGGCCAATTAACAGTGTCATCGTAATAGTTTCAGGTGGACAGTGAAGGGACTCAGCCTTACATATACAGGGATCCATTCTCCCCCAATCGCCCCTCCCATCGAGGCTGCCACACTGAGAAGGGTTCCCTGGGTCATGTCACACAATTTTACATGAAGCAAGGCTTCTCACATTGAGATGTGCATATGGATCATTGAAGGATCTTTATTTAAAAAAAAAAAAACACACCCAATTCAGTGGGTATTCTGGTTATCTGTTGCTGGGCAGCACCATCTCAAACACAGAGGCCTACAATAGCCATTAGATGAATAATCATTTATTTTGCTCACAAACCTGCATTTTGGGTGAGGATAGCTCACTTCCACGCTTGCTTATATGGGAAAGTTGGACACTGGAGTGGGAGCCGAAATCGCTTGAAGACTTACACTCAGTCTGGTGGTTGATGCTGGCTGTTGCCTGATATCCTAGCTTGGGTGCTTGACCAGAAACCCACACCTCTCCCTTCCATTTGGAGGCTTGGCCTCCTTACAGCATGGTGGCTGGCTTTTATTAATACCAAGTGTCCCAATGACACAGGGCAGAAGTGCATGGCCTAACTTCCAGAAGATACAGAGCGTCACTTCTGCCAGACTCTATTGGTGGGGATTGTCTTAATGATTTTCCCAGGTTTAAGGGCAAGAGCAGAGAAGGCAATGGCACCCCACTCCAGTACTCTTGCCTGGAAAATCCCATGGACAGAGGAGCCTGGTAGGCCGCAGTCCATGGGGTCATGCTAACAGTCGGACATGATTGAGCGACTTCACTTTCACTTTTCACTTTCATGCACTGGAGAAGGAAATGGCAACCCACTCCAGTGTTCTTGCCTGGAGAATCCAGGGACGGGGAGCCTGGTGGGCTGCCGTCTATGGGGTCGCACAGAGTTGGACATGACTGAAGCAACTTAGCAGCAGGAGCAGCAGCAGCAAGGGCAAGAGACATTACCCACATCACTTGATGGGAGGTTAACAGGAGGTCAACTTCTCCCTCTTAGCGCAGTCAGTAAAGAGTCTGACTGCAATGCAGGAGACCTGGCTGTGATCCCTGGGTCGGGAAGATCCCCTGGAGAAGGCAATGGCAACCCACTCCAGTACTCTTGCCTGAAGAATCCCATCCTCAGAGGAGCCTGGTGGGCTACAGCCTATGGGTTGTAAGAGTTGGACACGACTGGGTAACTAAGCACACAGCACAACTTCACGACACGTGGGGTTGGGCCCTTCCCTCCTCTCCAGTCTCTCCCCTCTGGCTCATTACCCTCCAGCACAGAACCCTTCTGCTTTCCAAACATGCCAAGGATTCTCCTCCCTCATGCTGTGAACATCTTCCTACAAAATACATTTTTGCACATGGGTGTATTTTAGTAGAATCAGTTCTTAGAACTGAAAGTACTGAAGAATAGGACATATATATTTAAAATTTTAGTAGATGTTGATTTTTTACTAAGTTGTTTTTGAAAAAGTTTATGCCAATAAATACTTCTAGGGCTTCCCTGGTAGTCCAGTGGTTAAGAATCTGCCTGCCAAAGCAGGGGACACAGGTTCAATCCCTGGCCCAGGAAGATCCCACATGTCTAGGGGCAACTAAGTCCATGAGCCACAACTACTGAGCCCACACTCTGCAACGAGAAGCCCTCACACCACAGCTACAGCGTCACACCTGTTTGCTGCAGCTAGAGAAAGCCTGCAGGCAGGAATGAAGAGCCAGCACAGCCAAAAATAAATAAAAACAACTTACAGCAATATCTATATAACAAGCACTTATATAAAGTTTCCTGCATGCTAATTAGGTAAGTGTCCTAAGGTTTTTCCAAATATTAACTCACTAATATATGTGTCTATTTCTCTATACCTTTGCTAACTTGTTTTTCATTTTTGCTGATCTGATAAACAGAAAATCTTCCTATTGCAAGTTGCATTGCTTTGCAACTTGCAAATAGTATGGATGAACATTTAAAAGCGTTATGTTTGGTCTTATTCCTATGCTTGGTCTATTTTCTTTCTGTTTTCATCTTTTTTCTTTTTGTTAATTTTAAAGAGATCCATGTGTATTAGGGATATTAGCCGTTAATTTCATAGGTGACAAAATTCAATAATCACTTATTTACAACTCTACTATGTAAAAAATTTTAGGGACGTCCCTGGAGGTCCAGTGCTTAAGACTCCATGGTTCCAGTGCAGGGCGCCCGAGTTCAATCCCTGGTCAGGAACTAGATCCCACATGCTGCAACTAAAAACAAACAAATAAATAAAAATATTTAAAAAGTTCTAAAAGTTGTGGGGTTTTTTGTAAGTTTGGTGCAGCTCTTTTGATAACAGAACCTTTCTGTTTTTCAGACATGCCAAGGATTCTCCTTCTTCATGCTGTGAGCATCTTTCTACAAAATACATTTTTGCACATGGGTGTATTTTAGTAGAATCAGTTCTTAGAACTGGAAGTGCTGGAGATACTCAACTGACCTAAGAATTTTTTCAGCCTTTGTGTATTCCACTGAAAGTGAATAGTGGTACATTTTGCTGAAGAGAAAAACCACGTTTGATCACAAGGTCGTGGCACAGACCTCACTGATGCTATTTCTTGAATACTGCATATTATCTTTTCTAAATTCTGAAAAACTCAAAATTCCATAAAACATTGGTCCCCAAGGACTTCAAGTAAGCTACTGTGGACTTTAATCACTGGGTTTTTTTTTTTTTTTTCAGTTCACTTTTGGATGTGTTGAATTGAAGTTGCCTATGGGGTCTTCAAGTGTAAATGGCCTGCAAGCAGTTGGATATATGAGTTAGAAATTTATGGGAGAGGTGGGGTTGAAAAAAGCAGATTTGGGTTTATCAATAGTTGCATTAAAATCATGAGGGTACATGTCAGAAAGCATGTTTTGCTGGGAGAACAATGGGAACATCCAAGTTCAAGGGATGAATGCAAGAGTCCCTTGGAGGAAATGGACAGAGTGAAGAGCAAGGATGAACTGGACAGGGCGGAGGTGCCATCACTCTGGGCTGGGGCCATGAAGACGCGGTGCTGGAGCTGCTGGCTGCAGAGTTCTCAATGAAGTGATTGTTGGATATCAGAGTGGAGTTAGAATGTGTCTGTGTGTTGTTGGGGGTGGAGTAGGAAGGCTCTTTGATGTTTGCCTCTGTGTCCAGACTCAGGAATCAAGGCCCCAACATTCCTATTCCAAGCATCTTTTCATCAGGCCTCCTAAGCAGGGGTCTCTAGCCCTCCTTCCTCTGTGAAAGTTCAGTTAAATGGTCTGCAGCAGCAACATGGATGGACCTAGAGATGATCATACTAAGTGAAGTAAATCAGAAAGACAAATATCGTGTGATGTCACTTATATGTGGAATCTAAAAATGACATAAATGAACTTATTTATGAAACAGAAACAGACTCAAAGACACAGAGAACAAACTTGTATATGCTGAGGGTGAGTGGGGAGGGACTGAGTGGGAGTTTAGAACTGACGTATGCAAACTATTCAAACTATTATATACAGGATGGATAAACAAGGTCCCTCTGTGTAGAACAGGGAATTACATTCAATATCCTGTGATAAACCATAATGGAAAAGAATATGAAAAAGAATATATAGTATGTATAACTGAGTCACTTTGCACAACATTATAAGTCAATGGTAAACAAAATACATTAAAAAAAAAAATAAAGGATTCAGGACTTCCCGGCAATCCAGCAGTTAAGACTCTGCTGCAAGGCAGAGGTATGAGTTCAATCCCTAGTCAGGGAACTAAGATTACGCATGCCTCTCAATGAGGCCAAAAAAATTTTTTTAATAACAAAATGAAGGATCTGCAGGGACTTTCCTGGTGGTCTGGTGAGTAGGACTCCGAGATCCCAGTGCAATGGGCCCAGGATCGATCTGTGGCTAGGGAACTAAATCCTACATGCCGAAACTAAAAGATGCAGTGCAGCTAGAATAAATACATAAATATTAAAAAATAAAAAGTCTTGTGGGGAGGAGCTGGCCCTCACCACCCACGTGGGGCTGGAGGAACCAGAGACAGCTCAACTTCTTCCTGTTTATTCCTGCAGGAGGGCCACATCGGGACCTTCAACAAAGGCATTTAGAAAGTCCTTGCCAGTGGACAGTCACTTGCAAAGACGGGACTCCTGAGGCCTCAGGTCTGCCCCCCCAGCCAGCCCACTGCAAAACATGGTTGGTCTCTTGACAGAGAAGAAAAATCCACTTTTCATTTTCAGATGAATGCTCTCAGCCTTAAAATGTGCGCCTTTTGTTCATTCTCGTTCGCCTATATTTGCATAATACAAAAGTTCATTTTCAGAGCAGTGTGGAGGGGGCCTGTGCACAATTCCAGTTATTGTATACAAAAGCTGGGTGCCTAACTTTTTATCCAGTGAGAAAAGAATATATCCAAGATGGTATCGTGGGTGTTTCCTGGCGCTTACACTGGTGATGTCTTGTCTGTCTCTCAGGAAACAATGGACAATTATTTGGGATTTCTCAGATTTAGTTGCAGTACTTTGAGTTTTCATTTCCCATGGTTCTTGGCTGCTAAGAGGGTGAAAAAAAATGAGCTAACTTCTTGAATATTTTAAACAGTTGTCATTGGTTCTGATTTTACCTCCACTGGAAATATTTGAAAGTTTATAATGTTACTAACATCATTCTGTCAAACTAACATGAACTGAAGATTTGATGAAGATCATGACCCAAATACTTCCAGGTCTGAGCTAATTTCTGTGCACATACACACACACACAAATATTTAAAAAATGACTTTTCTTCCAACACTATTGAACTGTACATTGAAAAATGATTAAGATGATACATTTTATGTTTATTTTACCACAATTAAAACCAAACCCACTTCTCTTCCAAATCTTCGAAATTTGGAAGCATGCATTTACTGAAGAAAGAAGTACTTTTAAGAACTGCTGATTTCAGTTTGAGAGCCTGTGGATTTCTTTTCACATAAAGTCAGTGATTATGAAGGCTTAATTTAAAGTGAGCCCTTCAGATGTAATCTCTCTCTATATATATATTTTTTGAACTCAGAGAAACATTTTACTCAAAAACATGTAACGTTTCATGAATTTGTGCAGGAGCCATGTTAGTTAATCTTCTCTGTTTTGTTCTAATTTTTAGCATATGTCCTGCTGAAGTAAACACCAGATGTTATAACTCTAGACAAGATGACTTGGCATCACAGAAATACAGAGCAAGGGGCCTAACAATCACCTCGAGGTTTTCAAGTGTTTTTCTACAAATGAGCAAGTTGAATTCTAGGTTGAGTCAAGAATCTGGGACTAGCTTCTGAAGCCATCCTCAAAGGAGAACCACCTGATGATGGAATACAAGTAGAACCCTAAAAAGTCAAACATGCCTAAAAACTTTATACAAAAACAGTGATTCCCACAGCCCAAAGAAAATGTAACAGGGGTCCCATGCGCCACCTCACCTCTTTCTCATTCTCCAGACACAGCCACTTTTTTTGATAAAATTAGAATTTAATATTTAATGAAACATAATTTTTTCTAAAGTTACCTCCACTTTTTCATTTTATTTTTAAAATTTAATTTTAATTGGAGGCTAGTTACTTTACAATATTGCAGTGGTTTTTGCCATAAATTGACATGAATCAGCCATAGATGTACATGTGTCCCCCATTCTGAATCTCCCCTCCCAAATCCCATCCCTCTGGGTTGTTGCAGTGCACTGGCTTTGAGTGCCCTGTTTCATGCATTGAACTTGGACTTGTGATCTATTTCACATATGATAATATACGTTTCAATGCTATTCTCTCAAATCATCCCACCCTCGCCTCCTCCCACAGAGTCCAACAGTCTGTTCTTTGATCCGTATCTCTTTTGCTATCTTGCATATAGGGTCATTGTTACCGTCTTTCTAAATTCTATGAATATGCATTAATATACTGTATTGTTGTTTTTCTTTCTAGCTTACTTCACTCTGTATAATAGGCTCTAGTTTCATCCACCTCATTAGAACTGATTCAAATGCGTTCTTTTTAATAGTTGAGTAATTTTCCATCATGTATATATACCACAACTTTCTTATCCATTCATCTACCAATGGACATCTAGGTTGCTTCCATGTCCTTCAGTTCAGTTCAGTTCAGTTTAGTTGCTTCCACACACTAGCTACTGTAAACAGTGCTGCGATGAACATTGGGGTACATGTGTCTCTTTCAGTTCTGATTTCCTTGGTGTGTATGCCCAGCAGTGGGATTCCTGGGTCATATGGCAGTTCTATTTCAAGTTTTTAAAGGAATCTCCACACTGTTATAGTGACTGTACTAGTTTCATTCCCACCAACAGTGTAAGAGGGTTTCCTTTTCTCCGCATCCTCTCCAGCATTTATTCGTAGACTCTTTGATAGCAGCCATTCTGACCGGCGTGAGATGGTTCCTCATTGTGGTTTTGATTTGCATTTCTCTGATAATGAGTGATGTTGAGCATCTTTTCATGTATTAGTCATCTGTATGTCTTCTTTGGAGAAATGTGTTTAGTTCTTTGACCCATTTTTTGATTGGGTCATTTTTTTCTGGTTTTGAGCTGCATGAGCTGTTTGTATATTTTTGAGATTGTCAGTTGCCTCATTTGCTGTCATTTTCCTCTCATTCTGAAGGCCATCTTTTCGCCTTGCTTATAGTTTCCTTCGTTGTGCAAAAGTTTTTAAATTAGGTCCCATTTGTTTATTTATTTCCATTACTCTGGGAGGCAGGTCATAGAGGATCCTGCTGTGATTTATGTCAGACAGTGTTTTGTCTATGTTTTCCTCTAGGAGTTTTATAGTTTCTGGTCTTACATATTTAATCCATTTTATTTTTGTGTATAGTGTATAGTTTCATTCTTTTACAGGTGATTGACCAGTTTTCCCAGCACCACTTGTTAAAGAGATTTTCTTTTCTCCATTGTATATTCTTGCCTCCTTTGTCAAAAAAGGCAGACAGCCACTTTTCATTTTGTCTCCAAATTTCTGCTTATTGATTACTCATGGTTGAGTGATACCAGTTGTCTTATCCTGTAGAAGATGCAACGTGAACCCTCTTTTACCACAAGCAACACGTATACACAACCCCTCTTCTCAATAAGGTCATGTTGTACATTCACTTATCAATCCACACTTCCATTACTATGATGCAATGTGCCAGTTACAGCTGAGTTATGTAATACACTATGGTGACTTTTCATTTCTTGCATATCAGGATTATTTTTTTGGCACTTTAAAAAAACAAATTTAATACAATTTTTTAAAAGTTAGTTTCCATGTACAATAATTGACTCTTATTTCTCATGTTGCACAATTCATCCTTGAGCCAATCTTATACCCAACAGTTTGTGCCTCCCACATGCCCCTATTGGTAATCACTTGTGTGTTCTCTATACCTGCAGTCTACTTTTTTTTTTGGGGGGCGGTTATACTTAAGATCCTTCTTTGAATCAGTAATTCTTTTTCCTTTAGTGTTCTATGTGCCAATCACTTAACCCTAAACTCATCTTCAGCTGAGTTTTTTTTCCTCAAAATCTTCAAACACATCCATTAGTCTGTCTTGGAAACAACTCTGGCAGTCTTGACTGGGGTGCTCTCATCTGGACCAGTTGCTCTGGATGCTCTCACCTTGGTAGTCCCTTCTTTTGTATGTCCCACATCTTCCTTTTTCCTCACTTGGTTGAGGAATACCTCCCCAATAAGTTTTTTTTTTGGCTGCGCTGGGTCTTCATTGCTGCACTTGGACTCCCTGTAGTTGAGGTCCATGGATTCTGTTGAGTGCAGGCTTAGTTGCTCTGTGGTACGTGGAATTTTCTTGACTCAGGGATCAAACCTGTGTCTCCAGCATTGGCAGGCAGATTCCTAACCACTCGACCACCAGAGAAGCCCTTACTGTTAGTTTTGTAAAATGTCTTCTCCCCCTTTCCTAGTCCCACTTTCCTCCATATTTTTTTTTCCTTGTTTGATTCTCTCATCCTAAAGACTTTTTTCACATGCCTTGTGATCCTTGACTGTCTATACATATGTAGGGTGGGGACATGATGAAGCTGACCTGAGCAACTGGTTCATATGTTGACTGTGGCATTTCTGAAACCACAATTCTTTGGGTACTCCCTGTATGGCTGTCAAAATTTTTCACAGAATCTCTAATCTGCAAGTAATCTAATCTCAGGTAACCAAGCAAGGCAAAAAGGTTGAGGTTCTAAATATTCTTATCACAAATGTTCATATCCTCCTCCATATCAGTTCAGGTCCATGGGGATTAACTATAAATGGGTACAGAGAATTTTCAAGAGTACTCTAGGGCTAAAGGAGAGTACCTAGGGAAGAAACAGACTTGAATGCTCCCCCGCCCGTGTTTGGGGTTCAGATCTCATTGCAAAGGTGTGGTTGGTACCCACAGGATGGTGAAGAGGCTTGCTACGTTTCCCAGGCTACAGGTGGTCCACAGTCACGAGGCAAGCAGGGTGGTCAGGCCAAGTCAAGATGCTGGCTGGGACCGGGCAGAAGTAAATACCTCCACTGGGATCTAGGTGGTCCAAGGCCACCCACCTCCCACCCGACCACTGATCAGGTGGACGGGATATGTCTGTGTTTGCTGGAGAGTAAACACACAGGAGACCCAGCCTGCTGCCAGAAGGGTGGTCACATGACCAGTGCCACAAGCTAAGGGACTGTGCACCTCGGGGGCCACCCACACTGAAACCCCCTTCATGTCACTGACACATGATGGTATTAAACAAGAGGCAAACCTGGGACTTTCCTGGTGGTTCACTGGTTAAAAACCCACCTTCCAATGCGGGCAGGGGACACAAATTCAATCCCTGGTGGGGGAACTAAGATCCCATATGCCTTGGGGGAACTAAGCCCATGCCACAATTAGAAGCCTGAGTGCCGCAACTAAGACCCGACACAGCTAAGATTAACAAATATTAAAAACAAAACCCAAGAGGAAACCAAAGCATGCCAGAGCTGAGAAAGGAGAAAAGAAATGCTGAGGGTCCAGCTCACTGCCCGTGTTGGCCATCTTACCAGTCTACTGGGGCTGTTGAAACCAAGCACTACAGACAAGGTGAGGTAATTAGAGATGGATGGCTTCAGTTTTGGAGGCTCAATCCAGGGTGTGGGCAGGGTTGGCTCCTTGTGAAGGCTCTTTCAGCCTCTCCTTGGCTTGCAGATGGCCATCCTTTCCCTTTTTCTCGTCTTCTATAATAAAGGTAGATTTGGAGAGGAGAGGCAACATACATCACTACTGGCACACTCTCGACTATTTCTGGCTCTTCTATCCAGACACCCTCTCCTTTACCCTGTCTAGATAATAACAGGATCATGCTAGCGTGTTGGAGAGGCAGTCGCCAAGCTGTGCAGCAATGAAGCCAGCACCAGGGATCAAACTGTTTCTGGTTTAGACAGACTTTCAGTTAGTCCCACTTCAGGCTTTTATCCCTACTTCCAGACCTACCGAAGATCATGTTCATGACCATTTGGGGGTCTCTTGGAGGCAGGGGAAATATTAAGTTGCTTCTTGGCATTCCCTACTGCTTGTCGAGTCAGGTTTCTGGGGTCTGCTGAGGTTGCTTTCCTGCTCCAAATGTTACTGTTTGTTGTCTCCTGTTCTTTGAGGCTTTATAAATCAGTAAATACACCTTTTAGAGTAATTTTAACTTAAAGCAAGGTAGCAAAGGTAATACGGAGAATCCCCTCAAACTCTTCCTCCTAACAGTGCTATCTTCCATCACCACTGCACTTTGATCACAACTAAGTCAGCCAGCACATCACTGGCTAACAGACTTCACCAGTTTTTCCACTGATGTCTTTAATTAATTTTGGCTGTGCTGGGTCTTCACTGCTGTGCAGGCTTTTCTCTAGTTACAGAGAATGGGGGTGGGGGGACAGTTACTCTCTAGTTTTGGTGCACGGGCTTCTTTTCATGTAGAGCACAGGATCAATAGACGTGGTGCTCAGGCTTAGTTGCTCTGCAGCATGTGGGATATTCCCGGGCCAGGAATTGAACCCCTCCCCTGCATTGGCAGGTGGATTTTTTTTTTTTTTAAACCACAGAGCCAGAAGGGAAGCCCCAACTGATGTCTTTTTACTGTTCCAGGACTCAACCCAGGACACCATACCACATCACTGCATCTAGTTGTCAAGTCTCTAGAGTCCCCTCAGATATGTCTCTCCTGGTTTTCCATGATCTTGACACTTTGGAAGAGTCCTGGCCAGGTATTTGTTAGAATGTCCCTCTATTTGGATTGTGTGGTATTTTTCTCATGATCAGACAGGGGTTATGGTTTTGGGGGAAGAATAACAGAGTGATATGTCCTTATCACAGTACAGTAAAATAATAGACTGAGGATTCATCTCTAGCTCTTAATTCTTTAGCCTATTTAATACTTGATATCCAAAGCACATGGAATTCATTAGGAAACAAAATATACTAAATATAATGACACACTAGTGACTATTCTGTCAAGAAAAAAGGCCACTTGGTCATGTAAAATCAACCTGATATATCACTGAATCACATTTTAAGAAAGTCACTGCATTTCAAAAATTTTTTTCCTCTTTATTTAAACATAAAAGACATTTACAGCATGCAGGTCAACTTAAAATTATATGGCGTCTTCCCAAACCAATTATCTCTGCATGTATCTTCAAGCACTGAAAAGAAACCAACGTATTCCACAGGCAGACTCAGACTCTTCTATCATCTCCTGCCAAATTGAGAGTTACGTACAGTAGTTTTCTTAAATTAGGCAAATAATTTAACTGATCACCATGAATAAATATTACTTTCATTTCACTGAGTTTCTTTTCTGAACCATTTACCAATGCCATTCAGAGGAACATTAATTTATTCAGTCAAAAAGAAGACACTGTAAATTGAAATAAGTATCAATGTTCCAGATGATCAGAAATTTTCACTTATAAGAGTAAATGCTGTTTAATGACCTACCATAGCAAAAGCAGTTCAATTAAAACAAATTTATGAAATTCTCTGTACATTTTGTGAAAGTCTGAAACTATAAATAGAAAAAACCATGGAGATATTTTAAAAACCCTAACATTGTGTATTCTGAACCACACACTAGTTGCAATTCATTGTTTGTTACACAGCACCAATACCTGTGATACATCTTACAAGAAAGAAACTCCTATATTCAGACAAAAGAGAAAAAAATTTTCTGCTTCATTTAAGAATATTGCCCCCTAAAAGCAAGCTTTCATTTGAAAACAAAATACAAATGTCTGTGTGAATGCAGCCAAACATTTCTTCATTTAGAAAACTATCATCACCAACAGGCGGTAGCACTGTTTTTAGTTAACTGCATTGCTTCAATCTTGCCGCTCTCCAAGTTTTCATCTCAATTTTTGGAGTGTTTCTTTTGATCAAGCCTAAGAACAATACAATTATTTTAAAGGTTGTTGCAGATCAGAACAGCAAGGATTTTTGACTGTTAAAAAAATAAATAAATTTATCTTTTAAATCAAAATCATTATAAAAGTGGAAATTACAATAGTTAAGGAAATAGAAAAATAAGCCAATTATGATCTGAGTCTTCTGACTATGGCTCCAAATTTAATACAAATATCTGTGTATAAAACTTTTTCAAAAAGTTAATTCTGCCACCCAGATCCTAACACAGAACTTTACAGCTTTCTCCTCTGAGTAACTTTACATCCCCAGTCTTTGCAAATTTCTGCTAACACAGTGGCAGTCACCCACTCCCAAGTGGTGAAGCAAATATTGAAATCTCTTTCCCTATTATAGTTTCTAAAATAAACTGTTGACTTAGTTTAATCATCTGAGGAAGAAGTGGCAAAAACAGATACATGTAATTACAAAATTACCAGCTACCGCCAACAAAATAATTTGAGAATTATTAGTGACTTGCAAACAATTTACTACTCCTAGACTACATAAGAAGTACGTTATAGTGTATGATTTAGTGTAGCAGGTTAAAGACACCTCAGGGATTTTCAGACCACAATTTACCTATATATTTATAAATTCGCCATATATTTGTCCCATCCTTCCACATGTTTTCTCAATTTCCAAATGCTATAAATTTAGATCAACCAATACAGTACTAATATAAAATTTTTTAATCCTATAATATCCATATCTTAGTTCATTTCATTATATTGACAGATTATTATCCACTCAATTCTTATATTAACTAACAGGGTCACAAAGCAAGGTGTTTCCATTCCATCAAGCTATGTGTATACAGCACTGGGAAGAAGAGAAATGAATTTCTTTTTCAAACTTTTTTCTTAAACAAAAGCAAAAGATTTGCTTTTGATAGTATGAAATATTTCTATTCAAAATAATTCATCAGTAGGCATTTCACAAGATAATTAAGTAGCCTTGCCCAGTCTCAAGTGTCTAGTTAGGCAGTTTTAAAGGTTTCAGTGCTCAGAGAGTAGTTTTCAGAAGCAAACTTCAGAGATGATGCACATAATTTTAACTCTGAAGTCATTTCAAAGGATTTTTAAGTACAGTACTGACCTGATATAATTTGTGGGCATGTAGTGTTGTAAGTGGTAAAATTTAAGACGTTTAATCTAAAAGTTCCATTTCCCCTAAAATAAGGTATTATAAGAAAAGAAAAACAAGCAGTAGCAGCTAGGTAACTGAAACTGAGATTAAAAATAAACACAAACAAGTACAAAAGCACAGTCCTATATGATACAGTTAGCTTGGCACAGTGAAGACTAAATTTAAGACATGAAAGACAAACTGTGTAATAAATAGGGCCACAGTTATAAACTGTCGTTTTTCCCTCCTAAGACGCCAAAATTGCACTCTAGTTGTGTTGGAAAGCAGCAGAGTTTACAAGAAGAGTGGGTAAGAAACAGCTGTACAGGCCAGGTACAATTTATACACTAAAAACGTTGTAATTCTAGAGTTCCCAAGGGATACAGGCTACAGTCATTGAATTATGTCCTCTTCGTACTTCAATTACTTTTAACACCTAAAGATGGAAAAAAGCAAAGAAAATATTATTTATACAAAACCTGTGCTTGAAAAAAGAATGAAATAAAATATACCAATTAGTTTAAAAACAGTTAACCAACAGCTTTGACCACTTCCCCCAAAATTAAAAAGATTGCAACAATGAATGATTTTATTTCTTTTCCTTTTGTCTCCTAAGCAGAGTTGTCTAGGGACAGTACAGTATTGAAAGGAAGTCAACCTTGCATTTGCTTTTACTTACCCCAAGACCTATGAGTAAGCTGATATATAAATTACAGAGTTTTTTGTTTTAAAGAAAAAGATGGTCAATAAAATGCCGGCCAGTAGACAGTGTCAGTGACATTAAGTCAAGGACCACTAATTAACTAGCAATGTTACATACATGGTAGCTATGAAAAGCAAAAAGGGGTGGGGTGTACCAATAAGCACAAAGTACATGTGCTACGGAAGGCAACAATGAAATAAACAATCCCAGAGACTTCCCCTGTGGTCCAGTGTTAGGACTGGGCACTTTCACTGCTGTGGCCCAAAGTTCAATCCCTGGTCAGGAAACTAAAAATCCCCAAAACCGTTAGGTGTGGCCAAAAGAAAAAAAAAAAAGAAAGTAAAATAAAATAATAAAATAAAAGTAAACAATCTCAGTAGGAGTTACCTGGAGGCATCCTTGTAATCCACTGCCTATTTACCTGTGTTTAGAAAACCTTAACCTGTCCAAAGCATCATACAGCTAGAAGAACCAACCAGCCACGTAAAACTGGTACTACGAGTATCACTGTCATTTATACACTGCCATCTCTCCCCAGAATAAATCCAGTGTTTTGAAATGCTTTTCTTAATCATTAAAAAATCTCTATAAAGTAGTTATCATATACTCCTCAATCTGGGCTTAAGATTGATCACTCCAAGATTTTTAAAAATAATAACCATTATCCTTTGGACCAGAAATGAAACAAACCAGTACGTAATCATACTTTTATAGTTACTTCAAGTCTTGAAAACCTGTGTTAGCTAGGTTAGCCAACTCCCTCAAGTGCTTAAGCGCTGTCATTACACTGGATCAGCAATCTGCTGCTAAAACCTAGCTTTACTTAACAAAGGTCATGGACTATACTCTCTGCAAATAAGACAGGAGTTCAAAGTTCACATGTGAATTTTAATGTGAGGACAATATTCAAAACAGATAAAGTTTTACCTGTATTTATTTATATGTATCCTTTGAAAATCTTTTGCTCACCTTCAATTTCAGAAAAGACAGCTTGCATTTCCTCAGCATCTGCTCTGTACTAGTTGCCTTAACTTGTATAATTCTCAAGAATGACTTTCATTTTATTAATAAAGAGGCTCGACAAGTTATTAATCCAAAGGGGGAAAAACAGAGACAGGACAACCACTGTAATGTCTGCTGATGTGACACAATATTAAACACATACCACCTACAATGTAATCCTGTAAAAATGTGCATAAGAACTCAATAAATGCTTTTAATAAACAGGAAACAGAGGAACACAGCAGCTGCATCTAGAAATAAGCAAACACACCAGAGGTGGCATACGCTCCAGAAAATTGGCCTTTTCTATTTAGTAAGTCAATGTCATTAAACAAACAAACAAAAAAAGAGGGTGGGGTGTTATTCTAGCATTATGAGAGACTTAAGGCAAATAACCTAATGTAAAAATCAGTTCTGGATTATTCCCTGGTTTAGACAAGCCAGCTGTAGAAGACTTAAAAATCAGTAAGTAATCAGAAAGTTCCAAATATGGATTGCTGCAGCTGCTGCTGCTAAGTTGCTTCAGTCATGTCTGACTCTGTGTGACCCCATAGACGGCAGCCACCAGGCTCCCCCGTCCCTGGGATTCTCCGGGCAAGAACGCTGGAGTGGGTTGCCATTTCCTTCTCCAATGCATGAAAGTGGAAAGTGAAAGTGAAGTCGCTCAGTCATGTCTGACTCTTAGCGACCCCATGGACCAAAACCTACCAGACTCCTCCATCCATGAGATTTTCTAGGAAAGAGTACTGGAGTGGGTTGCCATTGCCTTCTCCGCAAATATGGATTGATATAATATTAAAATATTTTGTCAGTTGTGATAATGTTGAGGTCTATAGAAAAAGTTTTATTTCAGAGATAAATTAAATGGGTTGTAAACTTCATAATTTACTTTTATGCCTAAGAATTTTTAAAAGGAGTGAAAATAAGCAATAAACTGTTAAAAAGTAACTTGCTCAAGTTCATAAAAGTAAAAAAATCAGAATTCAAACTTAGGTGGACTCCAATATCCATTAACTCTTTCACTGTGTCACTCTCATTTGAAACCTCTATTATGTGGACAAAAAAATTGTATTAAATTTATGGAAATGTTAATTCACCAGAATGCTGCTTAATATTCTACTCAAATTGCAAGCCAATGTTATGCAAAAATGACAAAGTAAAAACAAGGGAGATTAAAATAAAACAATTTTAGTGTTTGTCAGAAACAAAACCAGTAAAGTATCTCATAATTACACTGTATTGTTTAGTTTCCTTAGTTTCCAAACCACCTACACACTTGGGACTTGCTAAGAATTAAATCTGATAAAATAATAGGCAGCTATAATTAGCCATGTTGTACTAAGAAAATATTCACAATATATTGCCAAGTTAAAAATCAGGCTATCAGCATATTCAGAATAGCATAATATACTGGTAGTATGTTATAGTTATTTTTATTTTAACCTTCCTAATTTAAAAGTTACAATATTTAACGAAAGTTCTAGAAGGATATATATATTGGGTGGTATTTCCAGATGATATTTATTTTCTTGGTTTGTGATAATTGTCTATCCTTCGACAGGGGTGCAGCTATTACTTGTATTTAGAAAGAAACAAGTAAGAATTCATAAATCAGTCAGAAAAACCACTCACAATAGTAAAAAGGCAAAGGATCCAGAAAAAGAAAAGTATATAAATGGGCCAATAAACATATGAAAAATTCAAATTCATTCATAAATCAATGAGATGCTTATTCCAGTCTACTAAACTGGACATTTAAAAACTACTGATACCAGCAAAGATACAACAAAATAGACAGTGTCCTTGGCTATAATTTAGCACACTCATGGAATAGCAGTGTGCTAATATGTGTCAAGAATCTTACAAATGTTCACTTTCTTGTGATTCCACTTATGGGAATCTTCTGGAAATAATCTGAAAGTAAGGAGGTATAAAAAGATGTTTCATTACTTCAAATTTCATACATGAAAATTTCAACACTGGAAAATTCCAAGTATGAAAAAATTAACATAATTAAATATACAGTAAATATGGTATTTACACTAGATAACAGTTAAGAGTTTTTAAAAAATGACCCAATATTAGGTTAAAAACAGTAAGAACATAAATTTGAATATGCAGATATTATGATCTGAATTATGAAAAAACTCTAAAGGAAACCATGGTAAGTTACTTTCAGAACCCCATATATAAAAAGAAAACATGCTACTAATGTTAGAATCCAAAAATATTTAACCACCAGTGGCTGAACACCTCCCATGGATAGCTGTGATTCAAAAGCCAGAGAAAGCTCACAAACCCGCGGGTGTCGTGGGGAGCTTACACCTGCTTGCCTCCTCCACCTCGCACAGCCACCGGCTGGCTGTTCTGAACAAATGCACCTCCTCCACGAATCGCACTTGGATGAGTTGGAGAAGCTGCTGGATGTTGCCCGGGACGAATAGGTTTAGCTAGTATGAAAAACAAATGCTTACTTTAGTCTCTTCTCTTTATTTACAACAAATTCCCAAAGGTTTTTTCTTTGGCTTTTTGTTTCTCAGCAAATCCTTCCATCTCTCTTTTTCTTTTCAGTTACACTCTTTTTGTCAAGGACCTATACAATCCTTAAAAATCTTACTGAAAGGTTAAATTTAATAACCTCTTAAAAACCTTATTCCTGTATCACTGCTTTACAATTAAAGCATGAGATGCTGGATGACATTTTCTTGCAAGTCTCTTCTGCTTTAATAACAGTGTTCTTCTTAGTTTCTCTAAACCTGACCAGTCTTGCTCACCTAGTTCTGACTTAGCTCCTTCCCCTGCTAAGGTGGCTTTGCCTCAACACTCTTCACTCCCAACAGTGCCACCCTCTAGTAAACTAGAAAATTTAACAAATACCATATGACAAATCAGATTACATTCTCAAGTAAATAAAAATGTTCAAACCAAAGTTTCATGGTTTTATCATGTCCTACTAACCAATCTGTGCAGAATGTCCTCTTCTGGCCATATTCTTTGACCTGACTGCTTCCTTTATACGATCTACTTCCTGCTGATAACGTTTGCGATCGCGAGATGCATTTTCTTTGGCTTCTTTCAGCGCAGACTCCAAAGCTTTCACCCTCTCAGCTGTAGCTCTGAGTCGCTTTTCCAGCTTAGGGAGCTCACAGCGAAGATCTGCATTATCACGTACCAGCTAAAGGTAGACACAGAAAACAAGGATTCTGGCTTTACTGATGATTTGAAAAAATATAAACATTTCAAAACTTCTCTTGGGGAAAAAAAAAAAACCCAGAAAAAACACTATATTTTATGTTAAGGTTTTCCCACAGCTAGTTTAATTTAGTCAGCAACATGCAGATAATACATATATCTATAAATATACTCACGTCTCCCCTCAAATATAATTTTATTCAATATTGAGGGGCTGGTGAGACTGTTCTTTCCCCCATGACAATACGTTGTAACACAGCATTAGGTCTCTTCATTAAGAGACTCATCTGGTGGACGTGAAAATCCTTTTAGATACAGTAAGATCCACAAGTAAACGTAAACTTAACAAGTCCTTAATAAGTGCTGAAAGAAAGGCTAAAATTTCCTGAATCTCACTCTAGTGCAAACATCAGGTTTACAGTAACAAAGGCATACAACAATTAAGTATGCCAAGGAGCTTAAAAAATAAGTAACTGAATCACATTATCAAGCCTTAATAAAAGAAAAAAGTAAACAAAACAAACAAACCCCACAATAAGTATTCCTCTTTTTGGCCATACTGCATAGCTTTCGGGATCTTAGGTTCTCCAACTAGGGATCGAATCTGGGCCCTCATAATGGAAATGTAGAGTCCTAACCACTGGACTGCTAGGGAAGTCCCTACTTTACAAAAAAATTGAACTGCCTTGTTATTTTATATATTTCACACTCTGAGGTATTAATTGTATGAAGACCAAAAAAAAAAAAAAAAAAAAATTAAAAACAAAAACAAAAACAAAAAACTCCTAGTATTTTAAAGACTCTCCCAGAGATTTAAAAATGACTATGAATAAATTAAGGAAACTGACAGATCTGAAGCCCTACAAAGAAAATAACAACCCATCTTTTCACTGGCCTCTTGATAAAAAGCTGTTGAAAATAGTAACTAATGTAAAAATTGCTAGTGGTTTATTTATATAATTGCATGACAGAGTAACAGAATGGCTCAGGGTATGAAAATCCTTAGCACTCTTAAGATTCAAATGCTTGCCACACCTCAGTTTTTCTGCAGTGACACTGGAATAGACTCTTTACTACCTGTTTGTGGACTTTGGTGAGTTGTTCCAGATTATTTTCAAGAAAGGAGATTTTCTGCTTCTGAGCAGCACTGCCTCCAGTGTCATCTGAATCAATCTCGGCACTCTAGAAAAAGATCAATCAATGCTATGAAAAAATATTACTGGATCAAATAAAAGGTCTAAGTTTAACTACTACCAAAACCGTTACGACAATGTAAAGTTATTTCACTTGTGAATACAATTAGACACAGAAAACACTACTGTAAAGCAAAAGGAGAAGGGGGTGGCAGAGGATGTGATGGTTAGATAGCATCACTGGCTCAATGGACATGAATTTGAGCAAACTCTGGGAGACAGAGGAGGTCAGAGGAGCAAGGTGTGCTGTAGTCCATGGTGCTGCAGAGAGTCAGACATGGCTTAGCGATGAACAACAAAAACAAGCACCACTACATAAATATCTACCCTGGTATTATTTTATTACCTTTTTAACCCTGGTGGCCAGGTCCTGAACAAAGAGCTTCCGCAGGTTGTGTAAAGTCTGAAGTTCTTTTGCCTTGAATTAAGAAAGCAGTATTTTTAGAAGCTGGTCTTCAAATTTACTAAAACCAGGGGAAGAATCCATTAATATTCCCCAATCCTATTTATTTCCAAGATTTTCTTACCACTGTCTCTTCCAAACCTTTCAAGTCTTGTCTTGCTTGTTCTCGTCTATCTTGCATAACCCTGAACAGTAAGAGAATATACAAATACAATAAATATGGGCTCAATTTTGAGTCCATAAGTTCTAGTTTTATTTAGTACAAGTATTCAAATATTTTTATCTGACAAGATCAATGCTTAAATTCATATATGAAAAAGATCTTATTTTGAAAAATTTACCAATCTTTAGCCTTCCAAAGAGATTTCTATATGCCTTATAATCTTCTAAAATCTATAGGTTATCAGGGAAGAACTGTCATATATAGCAATGGGAGAGATGAAAGAATATGTGGCAGAATTTAAGGAATAAGGAGTGGTTCTTTCTGAATTTTAGAATATGTATTATCATATAGCATATCAGAAACAACTCTGATTAAAGGAAAATTACAGACTATAAATTACTGAAGACAAAAAGAATGTGTTTTTATGCAAGATCAAATCTGACAAAAACAGTTTTTGTGGCAGATCCTGAAATCTAGATTTCTAAATGTTATGCTTTAGGTTTGTTTTTATGATGGATCTTGAAGTAATCTGAATCTTAATTATCAGTGAAATATAAGACCTTGCTTTCACTAAAGTACAAGAATGCATTGCATGTTTTTAGGTATAAAACAAACCAACTCAGAGGGTTTAAGAAAAACACGTCTTCGCCTACATAAAGTGAAACATTTATCCACTGAATATAACAGAGCAATACGTGCAATTCTTTAATTTAGTTTTTATTTTTAAACTTGAATCAAAACATCTACTCACGTAAGTTCATGTAGTTTTCTGCTCTTTTCCTGATCTGTAGCTTTCAACTTTTCATGTTCTACTCTCAGGCGTTCTTGCTCTAACATCATTTTCTGGTTTTGGCTGACAAAATAAAAAACACCTCACAAGATCAAAATCATCATTTTCTGAATGTTGTAATTAAAAATTTTCAAAGTCTTAAATTCTGTAGTCTCACCATTCACATATACCAGTTCTCCTCTTTTAGGCTGCGGTCCACTGAGGCAGAAAGAGGATATGGCCACATTCAGCCATATGGTATTTTTCAATTTGGTCTGAAACCATATCTTGATTTTGCATATTTCATTCTCCTGAATTCTTTCCCCAAATCCAATAACAAAAATTCCATGCCCCAAGCTTTGTCATCATTTTTTGTTACTCTCCTTTGCTTTCTACTCAAATCATGATTTGGTCAAAGACCTCAAATTTTTATCAATTCTATGCTATGTGTATGGCTGTGTAAGTAAGAAAAATATGTTTTACAAAAACTAAGACAACCACTTCTATTAAAAGAAACATTTTTAAAACCCACAATTTTCATAAAGTTTTTCTCAGGAATTCCCTGGTGTCCAGTGGTTAAGAATCCACCTTGCAATGGAGGAACTCGGGTTCAATCCTTGGTTGGGGAACTAAGACTCCCATATGCTGTGGGGCAACTGAGCTCTCATGCCTCAACTAGAGAGCCCGAGTGCTACAGACTACAGAGCCCAGACTCCCTACAGCCACGCACCACGATTAGAGAGGGCTGCATGCCCCAAACAAGAGCCAATGCAGCCTAAAGTAAATAATTATTTTTTAAAAACGTTAAGGAAAGGATCTGGAGAAGACAGTGACGTGTATCTGAAATAATGGTTAAAGTTGGGGATATTTTTTTTTTTTTTTTTACTGCATATTACATCAAAAGACCTAAGAAAATTTTTCAAAAGTTCCACTGGAACTAGAAGTTCCACTCACAAATGAAGATTCTTTATTCTCAAGTCAAAAA
The DNA here is from genome assembly GCA_917880005.1 of Nanger dama. Classification (NCBI taxonomy): domain Eukaryota; kingdom Metazoa; phylum Chordata; class Mammalia; order Artiodactyla; family Bovidae; genus Nanger; species Nanger dama. The sequence continues at coordinate 20,559,809 of CAKJTW010000023.1, forward strand.
TTGTTTCCAAGAAAAATGCAGGTTAGAAACATTACCCACCAGTGCGACCTTTTATGTCCTCCTGTCTAAACAGTTAAGTCTTTCCAAGTTAGTTTCTACTACATCAGAAGAAAGGAAAGCACACTTACTCTTGAAGATCAGTAATAAGTTTTTCTTTTGCCTCGACTTCATCTCTCAAACTACTAATTTGTTTTTGATGAGTTTCTCTATGGCTTTGGATCTGCTGTTCAACAGCTTGCTAAAATAATTGGGGGAAAAGGATTTTAAGTCAGATTAATCATGATTAATATGATGAATTAAAGCCATTAGAGTCCAATGTTACACCAAACTTACCTTAACTTCATTTGCTGTCTGAACCTTATTCAAGTGCTCCTTTTCCATTTCATGCACTTTCTCTGTTCAGGTGGGAAGAGAAAACAGAAGAGAGTTCTTGATACAAACCAAGGGGCAAATGGGTTTTATGAGGCTAGGTTCCTTAATGGGCTTTCTCTGGTGGCTCAGTGGTGAAGAATCCCCTTGCCAAAGCAGGAGACATGGGTTCAATCCCTGGGTGGGCAAGATCCCTTTGAGAAGGAAACGGCAAACCACTCTAGTAATCTTGCCTGGAAAATCCCATGGACAGAGGAACCTGGCAAGCTATAGTCAGACATGACTGACTGACTAAACAACTTTCCTTAACAGTACTTGACTTCAAATTACCCAAATGCCACATAGTAAATTTCAGTCAGTACATACTGATTAGTAACCATAGCTATATTCTCTGTATTGATATTACGTTTCTTTTTTTTTCTTTTTTTTTGCCATATTCTGGAATAGATGGGCTACCATATGTAGGGAAACAAGACAGTTTTCTAAGTCCCCTGCGTCAGGACATGTGCACACAGCACATGTACATGCGTGTGTGTGTGCGCGCGCGCACACACACACCCCCTTAGAAATTCCTAGATTGGGCACTTCCATATTCAAAAACAATTTCAAAAATATGTTTCAAAGCCACACTAAAATTTAATATTTATTATTCCAATTGGTCTGTATTCCTACTAGTGTATTCTCCATCAGTGTGAATATGTTTACTACAATTATACTGAAGTCAGTAACAGTTTATAACATAGATATAACTCATGAATAACTGCAAGAAAGTACCTTGTGCTCGAAGCTGGACTAGCTCTTCACTGAGTGAATCAACAGACTCCTCCAGCTGTCTTTTCTTTTGCTCCACATTTTGAAGATACTCAGTCAATGACTTGATTTTGGCTTCATGCTTTTGAGGAAAATAAACTGTTATGAAGTGGAGACGATGGATGGAGGCAAACCTCTCACACATACTCAGTTGTTCAGAATATTTGAGAGTAAACAAGATTTATCAATATATTAAACATAAAAACTTACAGAACAAGATACTTAAGACCAAAATGTTCAGGGGCAAATTTTTATGATAAAGAATTTAATCAATGAAATGGTCATCTGTGCAGTTTCTAACACTTACAAAATAAGGCACTTTAAAGGCTGATTTATGAAGTAATATTCTGTTATCTCCAACTAATATTAACCTCTACCTTTCTCCTCCAATTCCTATCCTGCTGATGGTCTCATCCATTTAGTTGCCAAAGCCATATAACTGGCCCTGCAGTTTTGCTTATGCTAGAATTATTCCAGATTCAATAGTCATCAGTCACAGCTTTCTAGTAAATTCCTATACTTAACATATACATGTCACCAAATATAACCCAGTTAAATCATTCAGGTTATCAAACTGCACCTAGAGTAGGAGAAGTAACTGAATTGACTGCTTGATGTTGTTACTCAACCTACAAAAGGTCATTTTTCTTAGAACTTTAACAATAAATAAAATTTATATGTGGCTATTCAAAAAAATGAGGAAGGTTTGTTCTGTAACACATACTTGAGAGATACGAAGCTGGCACGCTGCTAACTCCTTTTCATTTTCTTCCATTTTTTTGTTGCTCTCAGTTTGTGTGCTTTCTAATTGTTTGCAGCGTTTTACCATCGTTTTTACTTCTGACTTCATTTTGCTAATATAGAGCCTTGCAACAGTAAATTCTTCATCTATCATGCCAGTTCCCTCAGGCTGCTGTGAGAAAAGGAGAAACAGAAATGAAAGATAGAAAAGTCTTTTTTGTGTGTGTGTTTACCCAATTAGGTTCTAAAATCTTAAATAAAATTAAATACTTTTAATATTATTCAACATTTGTAGAAAGTTTGGAACTTTTATTAAATATTGTTTTTACTAAAGGGTAAGTAAAGGAGAGCTTAATTTTTGCCTTCCTTACCTTCTAAACTTAATGTTAACACACGCCTACAGGGAAAAACATAACATATAAACAAACAAAACAAATGAACTCTGCCTCTTTCAATTTGTGGATTTCTTCCTCAAAGGCGCTCAGTAAATTTACCGTTTATGTGTAAGTCCAGTTTAAAACTTAACAAACAAAGATGCTTAGGTGGCTGGAAAAGAATGACTTTTAAGTTCACTAAGGAGGAACTGTGGTCAGTGCACAGTTCAGTGCATGAGTTTCATTACAAAATTCCAGTACAATATTCAGTGTCAAAAAATTAGGAGCTCAGGTGAATTCCCCAGTGGTTGAGTGGTTAGGACTCACTTTCAATCCCTGGTTGGGGAACTAAGATCCCACAAGCCACACGTATGACCAAAGAAATTCTCCAAACCCAAAAACATAAAAATAATAAACAAAAAAGAGCCTGACCCTCCCACTAACATCTGGAACAAGACAAAGATGCCCATCCTCACCAGTTCTATTCAATATACTACTGGAAGTTCTAACCACATCAACCAGACAAGAAAAAGAAATAAAAGATATTCAAACTGAAAGGAAACAGGTAAAACTATCATATGTAGATAAACTATATATAGAAAACCCTAAAGAATCCACACAAAAACTAGAATTAATAAAATGAATTCAGCAAGGTAGCAGGATACAAATTAATGTATAGAAACTGTTTGCATTTCTTTACATTAATAATAAAATATCAGAAAGGCAATGTAAAAACCCGAGTATCCTTTAAAATCATATCAATAAACATATAAAACAGGAATAAAGCTGAACCATGGAGGCAGAAGACTTACATGCTGAAAACTACAAAACATTAATAAAGGAAACTGATGTTTATTCAAAGAAATGCAAAGATATTCCATGTTCTTGAACTGGAAGAATATTGGTAAAATGGCCATATTACCCAGAGTAAGCTATAGATTTAATGGGATTACTATCAAATTACCCATGACATTCATCATAGAACTAAATAATTCTAAAATTTATATGGAACCATAAAGATCTAGAATTGCCAAAGCAATCCTAAGGAAAAAGCAGGAGGTATAACCCCTCCCAGACTTCAGATAATACTACAAAGCTACAGTCAGCAAAAAAGCATGATACTGGCACAGAGAACCCAAAAATAAACCCACACCTATGGACAACTGACCTCTGACAAAGATGACAAGAACATACAATGGGAAAAAGTCTTTTAGCAAATGGTGTTGAGAAAGTTGGACAGCTAGATGAATCAATGAAGTTAAGACACTCCTTCATACCATGCATAAAAATAAACTCAAAAGGGCTTAAAGACTTAAACATTAGACGTGACACCATAAAACTAGAAGAGATTATAGGCAAAATATTCTCTGACAAATCATAGCAATGTTTTCTTAAGTTCAGAATCCTAAGGCAGCATAAATAAAAGCAAAAGCAAACAAATGGGACCTAATCAAACTTACAAGCTTTTGCAAAGAAAAGGAAACCATAATCAAAACAAAAAGACAATCTACAGAATGGCAGAAAATATTTGCAAATGATGAGACCATCAAGGGCTTAATTTTCAAAATATACAAACAGCTCATACAACTCAACAACAAAATAAACACCCCACCCCCATAAGAGGCAGAAGACTTAAACAGACATCTCTCCAAAGAGGAAATACAGATGGCCAAAAGGCACATGAAAAGATGCCTAATACCACTAATTATTAGAGAAATGCAAATCAAAATAGAATGCGGTACCACCTAATATTGGTCAGAACGATCTACATTAAAAAGTCTACAAATAACAAATGCTGGAGAGGGTGTGGAGTAAAGGGAACCCTCCTACACTGCTGCTGAGAATGTAAACTGGTGCAGCCACTATGGAGAACACTATGGAGGTTTCTCAAAATAAACTAAAAATAGAATTACCATATGATCCAGCAGTCAGTCCCACTTCTGGGCATCATCTAGTATTTGCCAAGAGGCAGTGGGGTGGCGGGGGGTGGGAGGGAGGTGGATGGAAGGAGGTGGGGGTAGTGGGTTGGGGGCGGAGGGAGTGGGAGGTTGGGATTAGCAGATGCAAACTAGTATATACAGAATGGATAAACAAGGTCCTACTGTATAGCACAGAGATATATCTTAAATATTCTGTGCTAAATCATAATGGAAAAAGTGTATGAAAAAGAATGTGTATCTATGTATAAACCACCCTGGTTTACAGGAGAAATTAACACAATATTGTAAATCAACTATACTTCAACTTAAAAATAAGGAGCTTGAGAAGAAAGAAGCAAACCTGTCTTTGTGTGCAGATGACACGATTGTTTAAAGAAAAACCCCTGGAACTAACAAGCCCTTATAGCAACATTACAGGATATAAGATTAACTTACAAAAAGTCAATCACTTTCCAACATACCAGCAAAACAAAGAAACAAGGGAATCTGAAACTAAAAATCTCTCTTTCTGATGTCATTCATATTATCACTTAAAAGAAACAGCCAACATAATACTGAAGAACAACAAAGTTGGAAGACTGACACTACCAACTTCAAGACTTACTAAAGCTACAGTTATCAAGATGACATGGTACTGACAAAAGAACAAATAGGTTATTGGAAAAGAATCGAAAGCCCAGGAATAGCATACACAAGTACAGTCAATAAATCTCTGAAAGAGGACAAAGGGAATTCAATGGAAAATGGACAGTCTTTTCATTAAACTGCTGGAAAAACCAGTCATCCACATGTAAATACTCATAGAAAAAAATGAACTCCCAATGGATCATATACCTAAATGTAAATTCAAAACCAAAAAGCTTCTAGAAGATAATAAATGAGAAAATCTAGGTGACCATGGGTTTGGAGATGAGGTTTTAAAGTGTAACACCAAAACCACAATCCATGAAGAAAGAATAGCAAGCTAGAATTCATTAAAAAGATAAGCCAGACTGGGAGAAATATCTGCAAAACACAAACCCAGTGAAGGACTATTATTCAAAACACACAAACAGAACTCTTAAAATTCAAGGTAAGAAAATAAAAGAGTCCAAAACGCAAATTAAACAACAGTGTGCTATGACTGATTCATGTTTATGTATAGCAGACAGCAACACAATACTGTAAAGCAATTATCCTTCAATTAAAAACAAAAACACCAAAACTGTGTGATAATGTCACATATCTGTTAAAAAGGCTCAAACCAAAAAAATGATGACATCAAATACTGGTGATGATGTGAATTAATAGAACTTTCATTTTATTGTTGGTGGGAGCAAAAAATGCTACAAGCCAATTCCAAACACAGTTTGGGAGTTTCTTACTAAGTTAATATAGTCTTAACCTATGATCTAGCAATCATGCTCTTAGTTATTTTAACCCATTGAATCAAAAACTTACATACTCAGAAAAACCTGCACATCAATGTCTGTTTACAGCAGCTTTAAACTGGAGGTAACCAAAGTGGACCTACATACAAAAGGGCTTCCCTGGTGGCTCAAATGGTAAAGAATGTGCCTGCAATGCAGGACACCAGGTTCAATCCCTGGGTCTGGAAGATCCCCAGGAGAAGGGAATGACAACCCACTCCAGTGTTCTTGCCTGGACAATTCCGTGGACAGAGCCTGGCGGGCTACAGTCCATGGGGTCGGAAAGAGTCAGACACGACTGAGCAATTAATACTTTCACTTTCTTTTACATACAAAAATGAAATGAGCTATCAAGCTAAAAGATGACATGGAAAAACCTTAAATGTGGATCACAATAAACTGTGGAAAATTCTTAAACAGATGGGAATACCAGACCATGTGACCTGCCTCTTGAAAAACCTAAATGCAGGTCAGGAAGCAACAGTTAGAACTGGACATGGAACAACAGACTGGTTCGAAATAGAAAAGGAGTATGTCAAGGCTGTATATTGTCACCCTTTTTATTTAACTTATATGCAGAATACATCATGAGAAATGCTGGGCTGGAAGAAGCACAAGCTGGAATCAAGACTGCGGGAGAAATATCAATAACCTCAGATATGCAGATGACACCACCCTTATGGCAGAAAGTGAAGAGGAACTAAAGAACTTCTAGATGGAAGTGGAAGAGGAGAGTGAAAAAGTTGGCTTAAAGCTCAACATTCAGAAAACTAAGATCATGGCATCTGGTCCCATCACTTCATGGGAAATAGATGGGGAAACAGTGTCAGACTTGATTTTGGGGGGCTCCAAAATCACTACAGATGATTGCAGCCATGAAATTAAAAGACACTTACTCCTTGGAAGGAAAGTTATGACCAACCTAGACAGCATATTCAAAAGCAGAGACATTATTTTGCCAACAAAGGTCTGTCTAGTCAAGGCTATGGTTTTTCCAGTGGTCATGTATGGATGTGAGAGTTGGACTGTGAAGAAAGCTGAGCACTGAATAATTGATGCTTTTGAACTGTGGTGTTGGAGAAGACTCTTGAGAGTCCCATGGACTGCAAGGAGATCCAACCACTCCATTCTAAAGGAGATTGGTCCTGGGATTTCTTTGGAAGGAATGATGGTAAAGCTGAAACTCCAGTACTCTGGCCACCTCGTGGGAAGAGCTGACTCACTGGAAAAGACTCTGATGCTGGGAAGGATTGGGGGCAGGAGGAGAAGGGGACGACAGAGGACGAGATGGCTGAATGGCATCACCGACTTGATGGACGTGAGTTTGAGTGAACTCTGAGAGCTGGTGATGGACAGGGAGGCCTGGTGTGCTGCAATTCACGGGGTCGCAAACAGTCGGGCACAGCTGAGCTACTGAACTGAACTGAAGTGAAAGAAGCCAGTCTGAAACAGCTAATACTGTATGATTCCACTTATATGACATTCTGGAAATGGCACAACTAGAGACAGTTAAAAAGATCAATGTCTGCTAGTGATTCAGGGGAGAGGGATAAGCAGATAAAGCACAAGCAACTTGTTAGGACAGTGAAATGATTCTGATACTGCAATGGTGGATCTATATTGTGCATTCATCAAAATCCAGAGACTTGTGTAACACAAAGAGTGAAACATAATGCAAAACAAGGAGAACTCCAGCAGCGCTTATTGATGCTGTTTAACAGGAAAAGAATTACACGCAAAACACAAGAATACTGAGGATCCATTTTTTCTTTTAAAAGAACCTATTTGCAAGTCTGACTTGTTTTCAAAATACTACAATGGTTTAATGACAAAAGTGGTTTAGATGTCTGGTTATCACTGGCTGTGCCATAAGACATAAGCCAGTCTTACTCTTTATTTTCTCTACCTTTACCACTTTTTCACTTACTAAATTATTTGGACATGAAATGGATGAAAAAAGTGAAAAGTGTTAGTTGCTCAGTCATGTCTGACTCTGTGACGCCATGGACTATAGCCTGCCAGGCTCCTCTGTCCATGGAATTCTCCAGGCAAGAATACTGGAGTGGGTTGTCACTTTCTTTTCCAATGAAATGGATGGACTTTTCTAAAAACAAGCCACAAATTTACAAAGAAAAATTTGAACGTGTTTCCAGCGTTCAGAATATGAAGGAAATCTGCTTTTTTTATCCCGGAAGATTCCAACAGAATGTAATCAATCTCACATACTTCATGACAAACACGACAGAGCAGGATGTTCAGACTGACAGTGAAGAAAGAGCAAGTCACATCATTCAATGTTTAACAACGCTTTTTTCTGTTCTGATCAGGTGAGCCAGCATTAAGAAACGACACAATTATGAGAATGAATCCTTGCCCCCATCAACAAACAATAGCTCGGAATAACAACAGAAGGAAAATGTGCTCCACAGTGAAAGCTTTTATTTCATTTCCAACTCTTGTTAAACAGGGCTGCTTAGCTGGCTTTCGCTACAAACTCAAGTATAAATTTGCTCTCCTTGTCACTATAATTAGACTTTAATTTAAAAAAAGGAAGTCCATACAAATATCTACTGCAACATACAAACCTTTCATGTTATGTGCATATTTTTTCAGTTAAGAGTCTAGTTTGTATTTTTGATCTAAGTTTTAAAATCTACCAGGTTGCATTTTTTTAAACTACACACTAGTGCTAAATATAACTAAGTATCTGCACCCTGAAAAAGATTATTAGAAAAGAAAAAATGTAACAAAATTTTGATAACTGATTAACTCTAAGGTTCACAATATTGTCCTGTTTACTACTGTATGTTTAAAAATTTTCCAAATATAAAGAATTAATTAGCAGTGCTCACCTTTTATCTTTTCAAACACTTACAGCAACCAGAAGCTAATTTACTTACAGTTTACTCCTGGAGCTATTGTTTCAATTACACACTTTCTGTGTAGTAATTTATTAACAATAATTTCTAAGTGCAAAAATCTTTACATAGAGAAGAAAACCAAACATGTAGTCCTGATAAGTGCTACTGACTGAGCATATGTCTCCTTGAGGACCCTTTATCCTCTCCCTCTTCCTCATCTATTTAAAATGAAGCCCATACCCTCTACTACAGATGGGTCTTGGAGGAGGAGATGATGGATATGAAAAGAAGTTATGAAAAATGAAAGCGTGAGTTCTATACAGATAATCATGCTTACCTTTACGTCATTGTTTCCCACAGCAATTCCTATTTCTGCCAGGTCTTTTAGTAAAGATGCCATCATCTCTGCTGCTCTTTTTTCTGGTGGTTGGTCATTTCCTTAAGTTTCTGAAGCTCAGCATCTATACTTGCTAAACTTGCCTAATAGAACAAAACACAAAAGGTACAGTGAAATCTATTAAATGAAAGATCAACTCAAATTTTGACAGGTATTTTCATTCAGTACTCACAAAACCATTATTTTCTGCTTTCATTTTCTTGAATTCTCTACTGAGTTCTGGGCTAGCTCTCAGCTCAAATTTAAAATATATTTTAGGCCTAAGAGGGCCATGGAAAGCAGCCATATTGTAGCTCCATCAAGAGCAGACAGTTTGTATTACTTCAGTAAATTTTTGAGATTGGATGTTTTCTACCTAGAAATGGAAAACTTTCAAATTAACTAGATTTGATTTTCATTTATTACCTTTGGAAACAGTGTGAGAAAATATATGTTAGTATGGAACTGATATGCTCTTCTAGATGGCTGGTGGAGTTTTATCTGCTTTTTATACAGTATTTAGTTTCTGAGAAGAATTCACCTGATAATTACTACTACTTTTGTACTATGATACATGCAATTATCCAGGAGATAGTGAAGTAGCATTACTATATGAATTTAATTACTATAATTATAAATTTAAAATAATAGCTGGCTTACCAGCAACAAAGTCACCACAATTTTGAAAATTCAACTGAATCTGGCTGCTTTAAAACTGTTAGTTGTGTCACAGATCATATGCTATATTTTAAATCCAAGTTATTGACTTTTAATCAGTGTCTTTTAGTAAAGATACCATTGTTTCAGCTGCTCATTTCTTCTGGTCATTTCCTTAAGTGAAAACCAGCAGACTGTGAGTTCACTCAGGTTGATCTACAATATACTACCAAGTCCAAATTATCAGACAATATCTCTAACAACTGAACAGCAATATTCTTAAGTATATAAAAAGATGCAGACCACTTCAGGTGTTTCTAACTCCTTTACCAATACAGTGCTCATACATAAACTGGGACACAAACAGAACAGTCATAAAGGCTGAAATCAGTGGCTAAGAACCAACTTACAGTTTACAGAGTTTTAAGAAACTCCTATCATTTGTCCAAACAGAAATTAGGTTTGCTAATAATGCAACTCAGTTAAGAGTTAGAAAGGTATTTTGATTTCCATGGTATTAATTATAACTTCAAGCTAAATGTAACTTGGGAGATCAAACAGGGAAAAGGAACTTCTCCAGGAGCAGAAAGGCTTTCAAAAATGTCATTTCATAGCACTGATTGCTTTCCTTTAAACACCTGATGCGATAAGGAAACAACTAGTGAGCACTGATCCAATGTCCAACTTTAAATATGAAGCTTCTTCTAAACAAGAAGCCAGCATTAACAACAAAACTTTAAGAAAAAGAGAGCTCATCCATGGTGATGCTCAAAATATCGCAAAAGCAGTCACAGTAGTATACTATTTCTGGCATCACTGCCAGAGGGCAGGGATTCTTGCCTTACAGTGATGAAAACAAAATCTTCATTTCCTGAAGCTATTACACTGTCCCAGAAATTAGAAATTTAACAGTGAACAAAATGTAAGTTACGTGAAGTCATATATCCTGCTAGTTTGCTTTTGTGCACATTTTAAAAATCATAGTCTGACTTGGCTAATAACTATACTGGGCAACTAGTAGTCAACTTTTTTTCTTTGAATAGTAGAATAATATCTGGAGTAGCCAATATGTAGCCAATTAAAATACCACTTTAATTACATATTAATAGACCTTTAGAAACTAAAAAATAACCCTCTTCCTCCACCTTAGAGCTTCATATATAGGAGAAAATAAAGTTGACACTTGAATTCTTGAAGAATCGATGTTATCAGTCTTAAGCTTTTACAGAAATAATTTACTCAGGTAACTTTTCAATTAAGAATACTTTACCAAAGTATTCAGAAAAAAAACTGATCCTACCGATTTCTGATTCAGCTCATCACTAAGTAATTCATATTCCTTAGTTTTGTCTTCAACTTCCTGAGACTTCTGATCATAGTTGACAGCAAGTTCTTCCAAGGCTTGTAAAACTTCCTTTACTTCTTCCTTAGAGGCATCATTTTCTGCCTGAAGGCGATTCAGTTCAGTCTGCATATTATCTTGATCTCTTCTGGTAGATGCCAGAAGCTATAGGAAGGAATAAAAATATCTATTTTATCCAAAGAACACTGAGTAACTGGTTTTTAAAACATATACAAGTAAAAAAAAAAAACAAAACTTTTTTATCACTTGCTCACCAAAAAGGAATGAAATGTGGACATTACTATACATGGTAATATTTATTCATTCAACAGATTTACTGAATACCTACTGTGTGCACATTCTGTGCTCAACACTGTGGGAGATGGAAAAATCTAGTGGAAGACAGATACACAAACCAATGTAATATAAAATGAAATGTTAAAGCCATAATGGAGACAGGACATGACAAAGTGCTTGGTAGTGTAAGGGGATATTTCTGGATGGGTATTCATGGAGGAGGAGGCTAGAATAGGAAAATTATTGTCAGTTGCACACTAAAAGAAAAAAGACACACAAGGCTCCTAACCATGCACAGAAAAAGAAAGAAATGAGTAAATGCTTTAAAAGTTTAGGTTTTCTTTGGGCAACAGAGGGTGGCATCTGAGCCATATCTGAGGAAAACATGGTATCAGCAAATAAAATCTAAACTGGAAGAAGCCAAGAGACTCTTAAGAGGATACTGAGATCATGTGAGTCAGTTGCTTTGAAGTAGGGGCATCTGGAATTTGTAGTTTTCTAAAGAGGCAGAGTGCTAATGCCACTTAGAAGTGGGAGCAAGGGATGCCAACTGTCCTGTAAAGTGGACAGAAGAATATAAATGAAGAATTATGCAAATGATACCAGTGCCCCTTGGAGAAACAATGCTACTAGAGTTGAAAAAAATAAGATGATTCAACCAGGATTAATTTGATTGATGGTAGACATCTCCTGGGCTTTCCTTGTAGCTCAGCTGGTAAAGAGAATCTGCCTGCAATTCAGGAGACTTGGGCTCAATCCCTGGGTTGGGAAGATCCCCTGGAGAAGGGAGAGGCTACCCAACCCAGTATTCAGGCCTCAAGAATTCCATGGACTATATAGTCTATGGGGTCACAAAGAGCTGGACACTATTGAGTTTCACTTTCACTTTTCAGACACCTCTTACTGAAGTTATAAGTCTTGCTCCAACCTCCAGAATGAACCTCAAACAAAGGACCACTTTTCAATTATCCCCCATTCTTAAATTGAAGAAATTGGCTGAAAACCACTAGACCATTCAGGCATGATCTAAATCAAATCCCTTATGACTATACAGTGGAAGTGAGAAATAGATTTAAGGGACTAGATCTGATAGACAATGCCTGATGAATTATGGATGGAGGTTCGTGACATTTTACAGGAGCCTGGAATCAAGACCATCTAAAAGAAAAAGAAATGCAAAAAGCAAAATGGCTGCCTGAGGAGGCCTTACAAATAGCTGTGAAAAGAAGAGAAATGAAAAGCAAAGGAGAAAAGGAAAGATATTCCCATTTGAATGCAGAGTTCCAGAGAATAGCAAGGAGAGATAAGAAAGCCTTCCTCACTGATCAATACAAAGAAATAAGAAAAAAACAATAGAATGGGAAAGACTAGAGATCTCTTCAAGAAAATGAAGGATACAAAGGGAACATTTCATGCAAAGATGGGCTCAATAAAGGACAGAAATGGTATGGACCTAACAGAAGCAGAAGATATTAAGAGGTGGCAAGAATACATAGATCTGTACAAAAAGATCTTCACGACCCAGATAATCACAATGGTGTGATCACTCAGACTCACCTAGAGCCAGACATCTTGGAATGTGAAGTCAAGTGGGCCTTAGGAAGCATCACTACGAACAAAGCTAGTGGAGGTGATGGAATTCCACTTCAGCTATTTCAAATCCTAAAAGATGATGCTGTGAAAGTGCTGCACTCAATATGCCAGCAAATTTGGAAAACTCAGCAGTGGCCACAGGACTGGAAAAGGTCAGTTTTCATTCCAATCCCAAAGAAAGGCAATGCCAAAGAATGCTTAAACTACCACACAACTGCACTCATCTCACATGCTAGTAAAATAATGCTCAAAATTCTCCAAGCCAGGCTTCAGCAATACGTGAACCGTGAACTTCCAGATGTTCAAGCTGGTTTTAGAAAAGGCAGAGGAACTAGAGGTCAAATGGCCAACATCTACTGGATCATCAAAAAGCAAGAGAGTTCCAGAAAAACATCTATTTCTGCTTTATTGACTATGCCAAAGCCTCTGACTGTATGGATCACAATAAACTGTGGAAAATTCTGAAAGAGATGGGAATACCAGACCATCTGACCTGCCTCTTGAGAAACCTGTATGCAGGTCAGGAAGCAACAGTTAGAACTGGACATGGAACAACAGACTGGTTCCAAATAGGAAAAGGAGTACGTCAAGGCTGTATATTCTCACCCTGCTTATTTAACTTATATGCAGAGTGCATCATGAGAAACGCTGGGCTGGAGGAAGCACAAGCTAGAATCAAGATTGCGGGAGAAAGATCAATAACCTCAGATATGCAGATGACACCACTCTTATGGCAGAAAATGAAGAACTAAAACAGCCTCCTGATTAAAGTGAAAGAGGAGAGTGAAAAAGCTGGCTTAAAGCTCAACATTCAGAAAACTAAGATCATGGCATCTGGTCCCATCGCTTCATGGGAAATAGATGGGGAACAGTGGAAATAGTGGCTGACTTTATTTTTGGGGGGCTCCAAGATCACTGCAGATGGTGACTGCAGCCATGAAATTAAAGAACATTTACTCCTTAGAAGGAAAGCTATGACCAACCTAGATAGCATATTCAAAAGCAGAGACATTACTTTGCCGACTAAGGTCCGTCTAGTCAAGGCTATGGTTTTTCCTGTGGTCATGTATGGATGTGAGAGTTGGACCGTGAAGAAGGCTGAGAGCCAAAGAATTGATGCTTTTGAACTGTGGTGTTGGGGAAGACTCTTGAGAGTCCCTTGGACTGCAAGGAGATCCAACCAGTCCATTCTAAAGGAGATCAGTCCTGGGTGTTCATTGGAAGGACTGATGTTGAAGCTGAAACTCCAATACTTTGGCCACCTGATATGAAGAGTTGACTCATTTGAAAAGACCCTGATGCTGGGAAAGATTGAGGACAGGAGGAAAAGGGGACGACAGAGGATGAGATGGGTGGATGGCATCACTGACTCAATGGACATGGGTTTGAGTAGACTTCAGGAGTTGGTGATGGACAGGGAGGCCTGGAGTGCTGCGGATTATGGGGTGGCAAAGAGTCAGACATGACTGACTGAACTGACTGCCAAGTAAGGTAAAATGAGGGTCCAAAGTGACAAACTAGAGAGAAGAAACTTGAAAAAAAAAAGATGAAAGTGAAGATCACAGAAATGATAAACAGGTCAGGGGAGGGTAGAAATGGTAGAGTAAAAAATAATCTTATTCACTGACATTCTCATTTCTATGATAAAAATCATACCCTAAAGTATGAATTACTAAAAACAAAGCCAATGTGATTCAGAAATAAGTCTTTTCTTTAACAATTCCTTTGGACATGTATCGGTGTTAAAGTGTTTTTATACTCCTTCCTTCATCATTTCCATGTGGAAATACTTTTCATAAAGGGAGGGGGAACCTAAAGTTACTCCAGTCCAAGGATCAATAAGAAGTATTTGGGGGAGAATAAGACAAAGCAGCACTGTATAAGGAAAGCAAAAGACAGAGTTAAAAACCCCAGGAGACGTATATTAAAGAATAAATGCAAAAAAGAAAATCATCCTCTCCCCTCCAATTAGACTTAACTCAAACCTAAAAAAAAAAAAAACCAACCCCCAAAAGCCCAAAGAAGTCACTCTTTGCTTCTGTCTGTATGATGTACTGCTCCCATAGGATATCCATGGTGAAGCATGGACATACTCAAAAAATTTTAAATGTACTATATGTTCTGAGCTCTGTAGATGCCTTCATCTTTTAAGTGACAATGATTAACTATACAGCTTTTCTGGAAGCAGTATTCAATTTACCTCTTCCTGATCCAGCATTTGTGTCTTCAGTTTTTCTACCAATTGACTCTGTTGATTAATTTCTTCATCCTAGAATTTTCAGTTACAAGTTAATAGAATAGCTCACAACCTGGTTCTGTTTCCTAACACAAACTGTAAGATTACTACCCACTCCCCAGTATTTAAAAGTTGTTTTCTCCAAACTGGACAGAGCTTATTCTAATCTCTTATCTTAGAAAGATGTTGAAACAAATGGAGCTTCTTTCAATTATCAGTAACTGTAATATCCTTATCATACAAAAAGAAAAAGGCTTATGTTTATGAAAGTTATTCACAAAACACTTGAAATGCTAAAAATAATAAACATGTTTAAAGCTATTACTGAAAATAATGCCATGCAGCCACTTCAAACCTATCTACCATCCCTGTTTAAAATACATTAAAAACATCACCTACTAAGAAAAATCAAAGACAACATCAGAACAATTTTTTCTAGTCTCTTAACTGTTGTTTTCCCCATCCTTTTATTTGCTTCATAACTGTGCTATTTTTCATACTACTGATATCATCAAAGTAGAAGATGGTATTTCCACTTGATTCTGTTCCCTCAGTCTAATCTCTTACATCATTTTTATCATTAGCGCCACAGAGAGTTGATTCTAAAAGGTCATTTCATTAAGACTCTCCAAGGACTGCATCAAATTTCCTTTTGAAAGTTATTTTAGCTTGAAGAGAAGGGGAAGAAAGGTATGCCTTATACATAGTTTCTGCACAGAAACAGAAACCGTCATTTTATATTTTTGTTAATACAATGATGTTGAAAAAGTTAAAAGAAACCTAGGAATATGTACATAGGTCACGATGACCCACTAATACTAAAATTAGAAAATAAAAATATGTCAATAATATTGTAAAACAAAATAGAACACAAATAATAGTTACCTTGTCATCAAGTTGTTTGTACAGTTTAGCAATTTCTTCTTCACACTTTCTCCTTTCAGCATCAGTAAAGTTTCCAGTAACTCCAATTGTGGCTGCTGGTTTATCGTTGGTAATAGTAATATCCTTATCCACTGCAAAAGCTTCCAAGTTGGCTTCTCTTTGTCAAACTGTTCATCAATAGGCACTGTCTCTCCTAAAATAAGACAAGAGAATGGTTAATAAAACCCACCTGTCAAAAATTAATTTTAATTTTATTCAATTTCAGTAGCTCTTATAAACTTTATCTGCTCAGTCCCTGAGATATGAAAGGCTGGAATTATCTTTGACTGTCCCCTTTATCTTCTAAAGCCAGTCATCAAATCTTGTATTTTTAATCGATTTCATCCTAAGCTAAACATCTTGCCATCTTGAGACACCGCTAGCTGGCCTCTATGCCTCTATTTATTATTCCAGGTAAAAATCAGAATTTAAAGTAAAAAATTGTATTCATTTTTATTTGATGATCCCTAATACGTTGTTATTTTCATTTATATCAGAGTCTCAAATTTATAAAATAGCTCTGAATCTCTATTCCACAAACTCTAAACAACAAATTCAGTTATTACCATTACGCCATCGGTTGAGTTCATTTTCAAGCCACTGAATGGTGTTCCGGAGGGTCTTATTTTTTTCTTTTTCTCTTTCATACTTCTTTTTCCACTGTTCTGCAGTTAACTCCACATTGACACAAACTGTGTTCTTAATTGTTTTGGCCCTAAGACAAGTAGTTGGGGGAGAGGGGAAGAATGTGACTTAATTATTTTCAATTGATATCTATATCTCTGTAATATAAGCATATCTGGCTAGGTAATTTAACTATTCTTGTCTAGTTATCTCTGACTAAATTCTAGGAGCTGTACTTAGTATAGTGTTTATTCACAATCCATTAGATTTGGGTCAGCTGCAACACCTCTGAATAGCTTTAAAAAAAAAAAAGGCAGCAACATGATAAGAAGAAAAACTATGGGCCCATTATTTTTCTAACTCACTTGTAAGGCAGAATTAAGAAAAGCAATTATCAATAACAGTCAAATCATCATTATTGATTTTCCTCGGCTAACTACCTCATATACAGTTATCCCATTATTTGAACAGGTCACATATGTCAATAGGCTTAACATACAATTATATCCCTCAGATTTTTGCTTTATTATCTGATTCAAATGTTTAATACTGAACTGAAGCTTCTCATATAAATCTGACTCGAGTTAACACTTGACTTGAATGTTTTCCAGCACACTAATAATACATACTGATTTGAATATATCTATCCTGAAACTTACCTAGATTTAATAAATGAAATGCCTATCTACATTTAGACTTTATTATTTTCTGAACAAAAACAAACCTCTGACCAAACAGAAGAGTAGATTTTGTTTCAGATTCATTGTACGATGATGGAGAGCAGCAAATTACAATAGTGGTTCTACAGTTCCCACCTAAGGAATCTTGAAGGATTCTCGTCATTTTACTATCACGATATGGAACATATGTCTACATATAAAAACAAACAAAAAACCAAAGAAGACAAATGGGTTTCTCAGTAATAAAATATGTTGTAGTTATTAAAATGGGAATTAGGATACACACACTAATACTATAAAATAAACCCCTAAAAGACAACTTATTCATACCTATTCATCCAGTGAATCCCTCTCACTCACATCCACACGTATGTAATGTTATCTGTTTAACTTCCCATTAAATAACAGGGAAATAGAAAACAAGTGTACTCACACTACCCTCAGCCAAAGCAGAAATGACATTTCCAAGAGCAGAAAGGGACTTGTTGATGTTCTTAGCTTCATCCAGCACAGCACCTTCAGCACCAGTTTTACTAACCTATACGTAAGATTGCAAAAGAATAAAACAAAATGTTTCAGTGATTCTAATTTTCCTAAAACGTTCAGAGGTCATCAATAACTAGTAAAAAGAAAAGGGAAATCTTCAAGACTTTGTTTGCCAGGTATTTACTCTAGTAATAGTAAATGGCACCCCACTCCAGTACTTTTGCCTAGAAAATCCCATGGATGGAGGAGCCTGGTAGGCTGCAGTCCATGGGGTTGCTAGAGTCGGACACGACTGAGCGACTTCACTTTCACTTTTCACTTTCATGCATTGGAGAAGGAAATGGCAACCCACTCCAGAGTTCTTGCCTGGAGAATCCCAGGGACGGTGGAGCCTGGTGGGCTGCTGTCTATGGGGTCGCACGGAGTCGGACACGACTGAAGCGACTTAGCAGCAGCAGCAGCAGAAGTAATGAAAGTCACTCAGTTGTCTCCAGCTCTTTTGCGACCCCATGGGCTATATAGTCCATGGAATTCTCCAGGCCAGAATAGTGAAGTGGGTAGCCTTTTCCTTCTCCAGGGACTCTTTCCACCCGAGGATCAAACCCACGTCTCCCGCATTGCAGGCGGATTCTTTACCAGCTGAGACACCAGGGAAGCCCCAGTATTTACTCTAAGCTATCAGTATTTATTAAGTATGACTTTTGCAAGACCTTGGGTTTTTTGCATGACAAAAATGGGATTAAGGAGATACCAAATTTTATTTTTAGGTGTGCTCATGAAATTAACTTACTTGCATGTAGATTTGTATTGACAGCTTACTAATTTGTTAACCCCCTTTGATGCACTGGGAAAATGAAACTAAAACACTTACTAAAGCACAATGCTGATGTTGTGATGGTTAGAGAGAGACTGAATTTACATATATCAATTTTATACAAGCAAACTTGCTTCTATTAAAAAATGTAAAATACAGAAAGATATCAGAATAATATGTCAGTAATGATGCCTGAAGAAGCAGCTTCTCAGTATCTGCAAAATTAGAGATAGACTTTGAAGGATGTGTGCAAGATTTTTGTGTAGAAGGGAGCAGGTATGTTATTTCAATCAGAAGAAAAAACAAATTAGCAGAACAAACAACAAAAAAGGTCACATACGTCAGTATTAAGACATTTGAACTCATTTTGATTGTGATATAAATCAGAATCAGATTGCATAGGACTATAATACAATAATTAAATAACCCTCCAAAAGGAGTACGGCAAAATCCAAAAGGATTAATTAATGGGCAGTTTTTAGAGGGAGGCCATTGTCAGTGTGAATAAAATAGACACCAAAAATTAGGAAAAGGATACCTAGTAAAATTCTTAATGACATACATTCAACACATTATCAATGAAGTATACACCTACGTCAAGGATAACACTTATCAGCAGAATTGGATTATGGCCTAAGTGACAGTAATTTGCAATGATGAGACACTGGTATAAATGCTTATAACTCTCAAAAAATACTACTAAACCCAGTTTGACACACATTTTCAAGATTTAACAAATGAAAAATACATAAGCCCAAATCTGAGCTGAAGTCCATTAAAAATGCTTCCATCGGAATATAAAGATTTTACCTTTTCACTACCAGCTAAATCCACCAGATAAAGTTTTCCACTCAGCTTTTGTTCCGTTTGCGTGTTCTCTTGTTTTACATTAATAAGAAATATACTGTGACTCCTAGAGCTATGTTCATTCATATCTACAAAGAAATCACATAACCAAATATCAACAAACAAGGCTTTCCCTTACTAATAATTTCTAAAGCATTATTTCACCTAAGAAAAATCAACTTTAAAGCAGTCTATACCTTAACTAGTATTACTAAATATGCCACTTACTTGTAACTGCTACATGTCTGTTAGATTTTCCTTCATCTATGGTGTCCATAACTTCATCTGGACTACATACAAAACGCTCTGTGCATCCCTGTAAAATAAATTTTTTAAGAATGTCACCACTCTTTAAAAAATGTTATTATAGGGCTTTTCTAAACATTCTGAATTATACCTACCTTTACATAGGGAACTCGATTTTTATCTTCATGAACTGAAAGATTGGTCTTTGAAACTGAAAAAGAAAAATAAGTAATATTAACATTTTCCTAACTGCTAACACTGGCTGTGAAATAGTTAATTCATTGTTTCTCTCCCCATGCAGTCTAATAACAATGAACTTAAAAAAAACATGAAAATATCACTGCAAAAGCAAGAGCCTATAGAACTAAGACTATAGAGAATTTTAGGTCCAGGCCAACCTCTGCCACTCATATTCTGAAAATAAGAACACTGTCAGACTGGTTCTGTGGTCTGCCAAGGACAATGTGTCTGATAGCTGAGAAAAGACAAGAGCATCGGACTCAGGCTCCGGAACTCCAGTCCAATTGTCTAATTACTACCTATGAAGCACCCACAAATATATCCTTTAAATAAGTTAAAATGGACTCAATCGAAACTTTGAAAGAAACATTTTTCAATGTTTCCTGTAATTCAAGTCAGTTTCATATAGGTTATCGAGAAATGGCCTCACATTTACAACTAAAAACAGTAACTCGAAGAGCAAGAATTTAACTTACCATCTAATAGGTCCCTTATCTTATCCAAATAAATCTCAAAATATGAAACCTAAAGGGCAGAGGAAACAAAGGGGGGGTGGAAATCAACCATTTAAAATTACAAAGTAATTTATTTACTTATTCATCAAATATTTATTCCAGCCTAAGTGCCAGGTACCAGTGCCAGGGACAACTGAGCTACAGCTCATATTCTGATGGGAAGCCTTAAAATCACTCAGCTCTTTTATGTAACTAAAGTGCATTTTCCACTAGGTATCTTCATCTAAAATTGAGGCTTCCCTGGTGGCGCAGAGGTTAAAGCGTCTGCCTGCAATGTGGGAGACCTGGATTAGATCCCTGGGTCGGGAAGATCCCTGGAGAAGGAAATGGCAACCCACTCCAGTATTCTTGCCTGGAGAATCCCATGCACGGAGGAGCTTGGTGGGCTACAGTCCATGGGTCGCAGAGTCGGACACGACTGAGTGACTTCACTTCACTTAGGTCTAATCAGTCAGAACTTTTGAGCTTTGTACCAAAACAAACTCCTTTATCTTAAAGAGGAAGCAGCTAAGGCAAGAAAGACTTGGCTTACTCTTTTACTATGTCAGAGGAAGGGTCTGAGTTTACTAATTCTGATAATCTTTCAACTACACCTGCCCATAATTTTTAAAATATTTTTAAAGAAAAAATATTGAACAGAATTATTCTAGATATAAAATAAAATACCACCTTTCCCCAATATTTTACCTTAATATGAAATTCCAAATTTTCATCCATGGAGTAAATATAATTAAAAATATCTTGCACTATTCTTGGAATAATTCCCATGCCTTCTGGATCATGAAGTTTACCCTAAACAGAAAACAAAACTAGAGGTCCTAAATAAACTGTAACATACAAATTAAAAATCAAAACTTTTAATTTATAATTCATAGTCAAGAGAGGATAGGAATTCTAATTGTTGCTATTTTTTTGGTGAAAAAATGCGGCTGTACAAATACCTAAAAACACCAATTCAACTGTTACATATTTTGGTTAAGTTACATATAAATAATGTATGCTAATCAGGTTACCAACTGATCTTAGCCTTTTCTTTAATCATGAGATTCAGATGATGCAATTTGTGAATAAACACATTCCAGGAAAATGTTTGTGAGTTGCTCACCATTTAAATCTGCATCATTCTACTTCAAGTCAAATTCATCCAAGTGCTAAGAATGTCTTTGTTACCTGACTTTAACATGATGAAAATAAATGAGTGACTCCAAAATAAGCAATCATTTACTTTACATATGTAGAATGCTCAGATAAATGATAAAAGCAGACACTCTGTAGCAGAGGCAGGTTATAGGATGTTTTCTAGAAGCAAAGCTCAAGCAGGTTTACATTCATTATTAATAGCAGCGCTGATAATTTTGGAGCCCTTATCATCAAAGAGGGACAAGTACCTGGCTAGAGGTCAGGAAATGAGACAGATGCAGAGACACGACCAAGGAGAGAAAGAAAAACCTAAGTGCTCCAAATGAACTGAAAACACATAAACATTAAAAATTTCAAAATTCCCATTATAAAGGGGACAGAGAATTTTTATTTAATTCCTAAGACATGCACAATTTTGTGGTTATATAGATAAAACAAAGCTCAATATGATTTCATATATACAATTTCTATTCAAACTCAGGAACTGATTAGATTCTAACCATGTTACTTGTATATAATTTGCATGAGACAAAGCAGTGAAGAGTAAATAAAGCTGTTTAAGCATGATAAAATGTCACAAATAATGAATGAATACACTGTATGTGCTGCAAACTACATCCAAATACTGATTAAAAAAATATTACCTCCATTGTGTGTGTCTTCCCAGAGGATGTTTGTCCATATGCAAATATGGTTCCATTGTAGCCTTCAAGTACATCTATGAGAAAATAAGAGATTTAATACACCAGGGGGCTTTTTTCCTTAAGCAAGACCATTAAGGGAAATTAGTAAGAATATATAATAGTAATTTTCTTAGTGAGGATTCACCTAAGGAATTCCTTTCTCTTTAGCCCAAATTACTGTCTATTGTCAGTAAGAAACAAATTTTAAATTCCATTGCTTATAATCATCTCTCCTGTCAATGTACATCTTAGATGTCAATGCAACAGTATTCTACAGCTTTACATGACCTAAAAGGAAAAAAAATGCTCTGCCAGTTTATATACAGATATGAACTAGCTTTTAGAAGGAAGACTGATCGGTGGCCTACTGGTGGTTAAAATCCACAATATTCCTCATTATACAAAGTATAACAAGCCCAGTCCCACCTCAAAATCAATTATCAAGAGAGTTTCTATGGAATTAAAAAAAAAAAAAACACTACACAATTTTTTTTCTAGCCCTTTGTGTATCCCCAAGACCTACCATTAACATTTAAGTAGCTTCTTTTACTAGGCTAAGGAGTAGTGGTGGAATTTGAGTGAGCAAGGTGACTTTTGGTTTCCAGTTTTGGGGATTCAGTTTGTTGGGGACTTTTAAAATTGTTTTCCCTTGTTTTCGTAAAAAGAAAGGTACTATAAAATCTATACTATTTTAGAGGAAGCCAAAGTACAAACTGAGGCCTCTGCTGGAAACAGCAGATGGTAACAGTGGAAAATAAATTTGTAATAAGCAAGCAAATCCTTGTCTTTTTAAGTTGATTATTTATAAAAAGAAAAAAAGAAAAAGAAAAAAAAGGTCCCAACACTGGTCACAACTAACTAGATATTATATTTGCTATAGAAATATTTATTTATAAGAAGGTATTAGTACTTACTTCTCTGGGAAGATTTTAAGAGATCTCAAACATTTGAAACTTTCATTTAGTATGTTTCCAGTTTCATAAAGAGAAGCAAAACAATTTCAGGAATTACATTTAAAACAGATTAAGATTGCAGTATTTCTGTTAATAATTCTGAAGACAAAATCGTCTGGGGTAAAAAGAAGCACTAGACCCTTTCCAATCTACTTCTTATATATATAACTGATCTCTGTACATCAATGTCACACCCTCTGCAAAGATCTTTTAATCGATCACACAAAATCTAAGGATAAACTCTAAAATTTTAGTAGATCTACAAATGAATGTTCATCCATGCTATGATCCAATTACCTAGTAACTACCACAATAATTACTTAATAAATACTGGTAGATGAATGAATAAATGACTTTCCTAAGATCATATAAATAGCGTATGTCTATATGATATTAAAAGTAAATGTGTTGGGTGAAACACATTACATGAGGGCTTGTAGGATAATAAATGTATGCAATATGTTTGTATTTGGGACTTTAAGCAAAGCTTAAATCTTTTATATGATAACAGAGATTATGGAATAGTCAATCTTTAAATACTTACTGAAAACTATAATCTAGGCTCTCTGTCTTGGGAGCAAGGGATAGAACCAGAATTAGCTGATTTAGAGAGGCACCAGGCTATCATTAAAGTAATAACAGTGCTATCAATTAGAAAAATAATCCCTTCCTGCTTACCTCCAAATCCATTCCTGACTTTTGCTTTCTAGAGTAATTTGTCAGTAGTTTTTATAAAAAAGTGTAAACATACAGAAGAACAATGAATTTTATACTAAACAACCCTATAATCAGTACTAAGATTCTATCAGTAACATTTTATCATTTTACTGTTTGCTTTAATCATGTATCCACCCACCCATTTTATTTATTCAATGTATTTCAGAGACTTCAGTACATTTCCATCTAAATACTCCAGCATGCATACACCACTGGTTAGAACTCAATGTTTTGCAGTTTTGTTCTTTAGAGGTAAAATTTATACAATGAATATTTTAAAAGTATAGACCTTTACGTGAACCGTGAACTCCCTGATGTTCAAGCTAGTTTTAGAAAAGGCAGAGGAAGCAGACATCCGCTGGATCATGGAAAAAGCAAGAGAGTTCCAGAAAAACATCTATTTCTGCTTTATTGACTATGCCAAAGCCTTTGACTGTGTGGATCACAATAAACTGTGGAAAATTCTGAAAGAGATGGGAATACCAGACCACCTGACCTGCCTCTTGAGAAATCTGTATGCAGGTCAGGAAGCAACAGTTAGAACTGGACATGGAACAACAGACTGGTTCCAAATAGGAAAAGGAGTACGTCAAGGCTGTATATTGTCACCTTGCTTATTTAACTTACATGCAGAGTACATCATGAGAAACGCTGGACTGGAAGAAACACAAGCTGGAATCAAGATTGCTGGGAGAAATATCAATCACCTCAGATATGCAGATGATACCACCGTTATGGCAGAAAGTGAAGACGAACTAAAAAGCTTCTTGATGAAAGTGAAAGAGGAGAGTGAAAAAGTTTGCTTAAAGCTCAACATTCAGAAAACGAAGATCATGGCATCCGGTCCCATCACTTCATGGGAAATAGATGGGGAAACAGTGTCAGACTTTATTTTGGGGGCTCCAAAATCAATGCAGATGGTGACTGCAGCCATGAAATTAGAAGACGCTTGTTCCTTGGAAGAAAAGTTATGACCAACCTAGATAGCATATTCAAAAGCAGAGACATTACTTTGCTGACTAAGGTCCATCTAGTCAAGGCTATGGTTTTTCCTGTGGTCATGTATGGATGTGAGAGTTGGACTCTGAAGAAGGCCGAGTGCCAAAGAATTGATGCTTTTAAACTGTGGTGTTGGAGAAGACTCTTGAGAGTCCCTTGGACTGCAAGGAGATCCAACCAGTCCATTTTGAAGGAGATCAACCCTGAGATTTCTTTGGAAGGAAAGATGTTGAAGCTGAAACTCCAGTACTTTGGCCACCTCATGGGAAGAGCTGACTCACTGGAAAAGACTCTGACGCTGGGAGGGATTGGGGGCAGGAGGAGAAGGGGACGACTGAGGATGAGATGGCTGGATGGCACATCACGGACTTGATGGACTTGAGTCTGAGTGAACGCAAAGAGATGGTAATGAACAGGGAGGCCTGGCATGCTGTGATTCATGGTGTCGCAAAGAGTCGGACACAACTGAGCGACTGAACTGAACTGAACTGACAGACCTTTAACAAACACACACAAATAAAATACTCTTCTCTTTGAAAACCCCACAGTATGCATCTATAAGCAATAAAATTAGGCACCTTTAGAAATGGCTCTTGTTTGCCTTTTCAACTCTATCTCCCATTATCCTTCCCCTCACACTGTTTTTATTGGTAAAAATGGCTGAATTTGACCATTTCAGATGGTTCAACATCATAGTCATACCATTATGTATGTCTTCCCTCAACACGCACTATCCTTTCCACATGTGGACAGTCTTAGCCCACAGGCATCTATCTGGAGGGCACACCTCACTCTCCTTCCTATTCCTGTGCACCCTTGAGACTAGCTTAGGCTTTAATCTGGGTAAGAGTCCCACCCTATGTGTTCTTGTAGCACCTACATTTTATCCTAATACTGACCACTGTCTTCCTCATGAGCCTATAAAATCCTTGAGGCCAGGGATGTGTTTAACTCCTAGCACAGTGCCTGGCACTTAGGATGAACTCAAATACTTGTTGAATGATTATTATTAACACTAAAACAGAGAATCTCTCTCACCTTTCTAAACAGTCCCACCCCTCTATACTTTTGCCTTTCTTGTGAGAAACAGATGGATGTGGAACTATGGACAAATAATACTTTCATACTTTGTAAACAAGAGAAACACACTTGGCAAGTCAAACAATAGCTTACAACCTCATAAAAGTCACTTAATCTCTCTGAACTTCAGCTTTCTCATCAGCAAAAATGTCTGCTCAGGGTAAGGCTGTGAGCATTAGAAGTCATCATATAAAATTATTACTGCTAACATTTGAAAGCATTATATGTCAGGCTCTATGCTGTTCAGTCGTTAAATCATGTCTAACTCTTTGCCACACATGGACTGTAGTCCACCATGTTCCTCTGTCCGTGGGATTTCTCAGCTAAGAATATTGGAGAGGGATGCCATTTGCTTCTTCCAGGGCACCTTCCAGCCCCAGGGATAGAATCTGCAACTCCTGCACTGGCAGATGGATTCTTTACCACTGAGCCAGCAGGGAAGCCCTGAGGCTCTAATAATCTTTCATGTATTAATGTATTTAATCCTCACAAAACTCTATGCAAGGCACTATTTTATTCTCATTTTACAGATGAGAAAACTGAGAAACTGTGGCCTATAGTTCCACAGCTAGTAAGGTAGAGCTGGGAGGCATTCCAGCCAGTCTTGGCTCCAAAGACATGCTCTCTTAGCTACCACACTACATTCTCAAGGAACAGATGAACCAAAATAAACACATGGCAGGCTACATCTGAAAAATTAAAATGGATACCATGGCAGACAGTCCAGGGAAGGAAGCTATGGTGGGAAACTAGGGAATTGGAGGAGGCCTGGTAAGATGCCTGGCAAACAGCAAATGCTAAATAAATGACAACTACTTTACACCAGGGAAACCAACTGGTAGACATCACTCAGGTTCAGAACTCAAGAAATTACAAGTGGATAAACCATGTTCAAAAGAAAAAAAAAAATTTATCTAACGACTCTACAAAAATGAAAAGGTTATAGCCCTATACATAAGCTAAATACTTGTACATAAATTTATGAAACAACGCTACCCTGGTGGACACTGAGGGACCCAGAGAACACTAGCTGCTCTCACCTCACACCCAGCAGCTTGCTCCTTGAGTCCACATCTTGGGAGAAACACCAGCTCACCCAACACTGTTTTGATCCCTGCCTACCAGTTTCTAACCACGGCCCTCTACTTGATCTGTGTGGCAATGAGTGTCCCAAGTCCAACCTGTCATGATTTAACTGATTTTTCTGTCCTCACACCTCATCATTTTCCCGACCGTGTCACTCTCCTTAAATCTATGTATTTATTAGAAACTCCAACTCATTTGTATCTTGTCCAGGACAAGTCCTACCAGCTACTACAACCAGGCTCCTCCAAAGTGGTAGAGAGTTTCTGGGTGAAGATAAAAGGAAAATGTCATAGTCCCATGATATCTTTCTATAAATTACAAAGCTGTTACAGGGAGAGAGAGGCAGAAACCTTCCATTGTAACTTGTTTGAAATCTAATTTTATAGAGTCAAAGTATCTATATAGGTTATGAATTATCCCAAGTTCATTTGTGGCTAAGTAATTATCCTTGGTTCAGAGTGAACTAAGAAAGTAATTTCTTTTCTTAGAGGATAAAGGAAATGAACAGCAGTTGCTATCTATTATACTGTTTACTTCATACTAGGTCCTGAGTGAATACCTTTATCTTTTTAAATCCTTACACTATGCTTATTATAGAGGAAACAAAGATTTGGAAAGCTTGGGGGACTTGCCACAAGTCACAAAGCTAAATAGTGGCAAAGCCTAGACTTCAACCTCAGTTTGTCTGATTCCAAAGTCTGTGCTCTTAATCACATTGCTAAGAAGGGAACTGCCACTCAGAACTTGGTTCCAAACAGTAAAGTAGAAATCTTCTGTAAAAGGTAAAAAGTAAAAGGGATCAAAATGTTGAGGAAAAGGACAGAGATTAAAAAAAAAAAATGAAGTCATCTTAAGAGTTGTAAATAGTAATGAAATAGAATAAAAGGTAGAAACAAGTACCCTAAGATGTCAGGACAACAGACCAGAGTTCTGAGAAAGTAGGTATGAGCCTCTTAAGAGACTACATCACTGAGAATGTACAAAAGAGATAAAATCACTAGAACAATATGAGAAAGGTTAAGCCTGGGATAAGCAAATTTTACAAAAACAAAAACTAAGGCCCTAAAGAGAGCTTTTAAAATGTTCAGAAGAAGAATAATGAATGAGTAGATCTGCAATGCCTAAAAGAGATGACTATGTCAGTAAATGACATATTACCATTTTCTCAATATCATCTGCGAAATGAACAGAAAAAACACTGCTAAGAGGGAGTTTGGGATTGAGGTGGGTAGGATGGTCAAAGAATGGTTTTAAATGAGCTCAACTATCTAGTTTTAAGAGAATTACGTCCCAAGGACAAACATTTCACAAAAGTCACAGAGAATAGAGGTAAAAGAAGATGACTAACTTGCAAATACTACACTCATTTTCAAAAAGTGAAAAATGATGGATTCTGGGAACTGCAGACAAGTACACCAAAATTTCACTAAGGAAAAACTATGGCTGAACTAATCTCATTTACTGT
This sequence comes from Nanger dama, assembly GCA_917880005.1. Classification (NCBI taxonomy): domain Eukaryota; kingdom Metazoa; phylum Chordata; class Mammalia; order Artiodactyla; family Bovidae; genus Nanger; species Nanger dama. Next base: position 20,588,312 of record CAKJTW010000023.1, read on the forward strand.
CTGGTCACTCAACTAGTACATGAGGAAAAACCAGTCATGCATCATGATTTCACAAAAGGATGCAAGTTTTCCATCATATTCTTGAGGATATGTTGCCAAGCTAAGAATTAGACAAATGCACAGGAAAGAGAATTTTAAATTAGTTAAATATCCAGTGTGATTAAATAACCGCCAACAGCCATATTCCATTTTTAGAAGATTAGGCTAAGGACCAGAGGTCCATTAAGCACTTTTAAATGATTCATGGTAATACTTTCCAAACTCCAGTGTGCTTAATGACCTTAAAAAAAAAAAAAAAAGCCTTCAATATCCTTGACACTGTAACAGACTTATCAAAATAGGCTGATAGCAAATTTAGATCCCTAGTAATACAACTGTAAGAACAAAACTCAAAATAGGATTGTGAGCTAAAATGACAACTTTAAAGGGTGGCACGCAGATTTTAAAATCTACAATACTCAAGTGCAGACTGGGTCTAATGCTGGCTGGAGTGGATATGAAAATGATTCATACATTTAAACTGCCTGTGAATTCATGAATCAATAACTTTATATTATTAAAAAAACTAAAGTAATCTTATGCTGTACTGATGACAAAACTACACCAAAATCGAAGAATGTAGCATAACTGCGTCCCTGACAGAAAGATCTATTTGGAAAACTATTTGATGCTTACAACAAAAGATAATGCTGTCTATCCCTCTTTCTTGCAGTTGTTTATAGAATCCCAGTTAATTCTCCCTCCTGTCCACCATCTCACACCGATCCCATTCCTGCTGTAACCCTTGGTGGTTTCACGTCTAAGTAGTGAGTGATCCCATTACTAGATGTCCGAATACTAGATGACATCCTGGCCTCTCAGATCCTTACCCTAATTTTCTCCACAGTCTTATCCTTTTCTCCTTTAAATACCAAGTCCATGGTCACACTCCTTTCATTACCAACTGCACTGCCTTCCGAGCATCAAGTATTCACTTCCTTTTACTCCATTACCCTGATTTCAACAAACCTTTCACTCCACTGAGACTATAATTTTACCACCTTTTTTCACTGTCCCATAGAAAATCACCTCCTTCCCTAGCAACCTGCATCCTTCTCCCCCCTCAGCCAGCTTAGATTCCACAGTTCACCATTAGCATCACTCTCCTGACTACATCTCCTGCCCTCCTCTCCTTCTTGTGTACTTCCTGGCAAACTCACAGGGACTGGGTAAACCCACAACTCGATAAACTCAACTCTGGCAGCTAACCTCAAGTGCGTTGTAAATGCTACCTGGCAATCTTGCCACATCTCCCCAATCCATTCACTTCATACCTTTTCCTCACACTTCCTCCCCCATCCCCCCTCTCTGTTAACAACTCTGTTCCCTGTATGAGAGACAAAATGGAATTAATATGAAATGAACATTTTCCTTCCATCACAGGTATGGACCTACTTCTACCCATACACTCTGTTTCCTCCTGTTACTGGATAAAATGTCTGTGTTCCTACTTAATCCTAACCTAACCACCTGATACTGAATCCCAATCCCACAAGCTCGGTGAACAATACAAGAAGACAGATGCTACCTCAATCTGAGAAGTATTTTTTAACAATTAGAGCTGTCAAAGTGAAACAAATCATTTCACAAAGCAACAGTTATTTAATCATCAGATCCTTTTGGTATATTTCTGCACTTATTTTTATAAAGTTTATTAATAAATCCAGATAATCACAACGCCCTCTCAGCTCTAAGATTCTGTTTTTAGAAAATATCTTAGCATAGGTTAATGGTATTAATAGGAATGTACACACTTTTCTCATCTTTGGCACCTCTGGTAAATTTCTCAAGAGTCTCATTTGACTACAGGGCAAGTCTCTGGGCAAGGAGTAACAGTGGAACAGGAGAATGACAGGCTGCCATTTCCTATTACTTTATAGAAACTTGTCTAGTAATTTTGTCTTCATTCTCATGCTGCTATATTTCTAGAACAGCTTCCTTAGAAACTCTCTTGGGAATATTTAATAGAACTGCATATTCCAAGGATATGTGTACATTACATAAATTTTTCATGAAATTTGAGCAATAGAGTTTAACTATATTTGACCTTTTATTATTTGAACTTCTGCAACTAACTAAAAGGAAAAGGAAGGTAAAATGAAAAAAAGAAAGCTGGGTAAATTGAAGAGATCACAAACAAAACTGGACTTATTGCTGGGATGACTTAGTAGGTATAATATATTTACCTTTAACAATCTTCTTTGCACAGTCATTATACACTTGCTCTTGAGATGTGTTTGACTGGAACACCCGGTCAAATGCATAAGGCTTGGACTGAAAAACAGAAACAAAAGTTTCAACTACACAGATTAAATGTGAACAGACATTTCTAAGCTCCTTTAAAGACATCACCATATATTTAACCTTCAAAACAGGATATCTACTATGCATCACTTAGAACCTTTCTGGAAAAGTCCTTACTGAGGGCCCAGGAACAAACCCACTAAATAAACTCCACAAAACCAAGTATGTCTGTTTTAATCTTTGTTGTATTTCCAAGGCCCAGCACAGAAACTAAGTGTTACTATGGTGGGCACTCATACTGTTGAGTGATATTTACTTAATGAGTGTCTTCTCTGGCAGACAGACTCTATTTTCAATACTAACTCATCCTGCAGATAAGGAATTAGAATCGTGAAAGGTCCAAATATGTAAATGACAAAATTAAAATTCACTCTCAAGTCTCCTTTCAGTTCAGATTTCCTTCCATTATCCTATTCAGCTTTTCAGTGCAGTGCAACAGCATTTCAACCGTTCATCCATTGAAGTATTTATGGAATGCCAGTTATGCTGGACACCACACTACAAGGATGACCATGACAGATTCACTCTCTGCTTTAGTGGAAATAACAGCAGGGCAGATATCAGACAAATAATTAAGTGACTAGAATTCCATCCTGCACAACAGGGTACTTCAGAAGGGCTATGACAGTACTTAGGGGAGAACCTGAGACTGGGGAAGGCAGAAGAACAGCAGAGAATCACTCTGGAGAAGGGAGGTTAGCAAACCGAAGAATAAAGAGCACACCAACTGTCAGTCTCGTCAATGTTTCTCATGAGAAAGAGTGAGTGTGGGGAAGTACTCCAGGCACTGCGAACAAGATGCTTAAGGATCCCGAGGTTGAAAGGAACTTGGATAGTCAAGAAACCAAAGGATGTTGTTCAATTTCAAGTACAAGGATGCACAAATCAAATTTCAACATGGTTAAAAAGGCAACGGATATTTTAACATTATTTTTAATAGTTTTATTTTGTGGGTCCCTTAAAGGGCCTAGAGAACACAATTTGAGCACAGCTGATACAGCTTGGGACAGAGCCAGAGGCATGAAATGAAAATCAGAGAGTATACTATCCATGCAAGTTAAGGAAGAATTTTCAAGGAGGAAGTGACTATCTCATACATAGTGGAGAGGTCAAGGCAAAATTGAAGACTCCAATGACAAAGATCAGATTGGAAAGAGGTGAGAAAAGAACAGTGGCTACCTGAACAGAAATCTAGCTGTGGCTCAAAGAAAGCTACGTTTTATGATGGGCAAGATCCGAGCAAGTTTAAAAGCTGGCAGGAACAATTAGTAATCTGGGAGAGAAAGTAAGTATCTAAAGATGAGAGGGAGCATGAGGGTTCTCAGAACTGAAAGTAAGTGTGTACCAGCTCTCTGCTGCTGCTGCTGCTCCTAAGTCGCTTCAGTCGTGTCTGACTCTGTGCGAGCCCATAGACGGCAGCCTACCAGGCTCCCCAGTCTCTGGGATTCTCCAGGCAAAAGTACTGGAGTGGGGTGCCATTGCCTTCTCCGTGCCAGCTCTCTAGTCTCTTCTAAAGTAAAGGAAGGGAGCTGGGCCCCAAAATAAATAATCATAACCCCAGAAAAAATCCTTCACCTTGTAGAATACTGCCTAGGGTCTTAGCTAAAAAGATCATAGTTTTTAGAAACTATACCCCACAATTCCCCTCCCCCAAAGCTTGGAATAAGACTAACAATGACACAAACAGCCTCTAAAGGCCAAAGCCATTCCCAATTCCCCTTCTGGCCTCCCACCAGACAGGCTGGAAACTAACCACTTGCTACCCGAGTCTCTTTGTAACTACTGGCCACATGACCCAGCTCTAGACACTATGAAGTGACAGTCTGCTGGGAGGTGTCCGAGAATCACTTCAGCCAAAGCTGCCCTTCCTCCTTTCTGGGATGAATGTCTGGAACTGGAGCATCCATCTTGCAAACAAGTCAAATATGATGATAAGTCAATAACTAAGAATGACAGAGGGTAACAGAGTCAGTAAGAAGTAAAGGTCCATCTCCAGACTTCCTATGTGAGAAAAATAACCTCTTATTTATTTAAACCACCATTTGTTTGTTTGTTTTCTCTCTGCAGCTGAAAGCATTCCTGAAGGATATACTCAGGTGACCTCCCTTTGGCATCAATTAAATGTAGGCTTCTCAATGTCTGATTATTCTTTGGCTATAACACACATAAAGTGTCCTTCTGCTAAGATTCCGAGACACTGACATTCAAATCTACAGGTGTGGCTAATAAAAGACAATCTACTATTTCACTGATGGCACAAGATGTATTCATGATAATTCTGAAAACACAAGTATAAAATAACAGAAACAAACTATATTTTGTTTTATCAAAAAACAAAGTATTTTTCTTTCTTCATTTACTCAGCAAACATTTATATATTTCTAAATCTATAAGGTATGAGAACTGATGCTGAAGCTCTAATACTCTGGCCACCTGATACAAAGAGTGACTCATTGGAAAAGACTATGACGTTGGGCAAGATTGAAGGCAGGAGCAGAAGAAAACAGAGGAGATGGATGGCATCACCGATTCAGTGGAAAAGAGTTTGAGCAAATTCCAGCAGATCGTGAAGGACAGGGGGCATGCTGGAGTCCATGGGGTTGCAAAGAGTCAGACATGACTTAGTGACCAAATGACAACATGGTATGAGATATTGTAAGCGAGTAACACAATTTTAGAAATGACATTTAATTAGTATGAGAGTAGGGCACAAAGAACAACAGAGGAGAAGGCTGGATAAATTCTCGAACAGTAAGCTAAGCACTTATATAGGAGGACTGAATATAAGTGATCAGTAATGTTAACTGAATTGAAACAGAGACAGCCTCCACCATTAGCGAATTCACGAATAATTCTAATTTTGCTTGAAGAAACAAGTTAATCAGTAGAAGTTAGGTAACAGTATAACAACTGCATCCTTCCAAAATAAGACAAATGATATTTTATTAAAATAAACATTTAAACGATAAAAAGAACAAACACCACTGAAGTCCTATCTTCAGTTTTAGATCGACTTAAAAAAAAAAAAAACTGCTCACAAACATTTAAAAAGAGATATGCCAAAAATAACAGGTTAATATAAAGTCTGCCTCAAAAGCTGATACTTTATGCAGCTGTTTATTCAAGTATCACCTCACACCAAATATGCAAACTACCACTGTATTAAGAATAAGAATATGAGCATGCAGATATAAAGATAATAAAGCTGGGATTGAGTGACTTTTTAAAGTTGTTGTCGGTGGTTTAGTGGCAAAGTTGTGTCTGAAGTTATACCACTGTTAAAAAACTATCTTCAGTGCTTAGTATTAAGTTGACAAAATAGCCTTACTTTAATTCCAAAACTGAATTATAATTTTCTTATATAAAGCAAATGTGATCCTGGCTTCCTGGATGAAAAATGAGACTTGTAAAACATAAAAACTATTTCTAATGGTCTATAACAAAGGTACATTCCATAACTAATAATCTTTCAAATAAATTAAACACTCATGATATAGATATCCGTATCTTTAAAAATTTGGCCCTTGGTCTTGAAATATACGTTATGCAGCCTTTAAAAATGTATATCTTCAAAAATACTCCAACACACAAGATGTATTCACATCTAACTTAGACTTCAAGGAGACAAAACCAAACAGGAATGTTTATTTACCTTAGATTTCTTAAGTTGAGTGGTTCCTATCTGAATCTGCACAGACCAGGCTGAACACCAAATTTGGTTACAAAGGACACACTTCTGGCAGGAATATGTCTTTCTCTGGAATTCTGAATAGTGATTTTCAGATCACATGGGATTACATCATATTAGATTTTCCTTACTTAGACACTGATTGTAGGCTAACATTCTGCAGCTGTAAAGGTATATTATGATGGATCCTTTTTTCAATTTTCATATATAAGGTAATCAGGATCGAACATCAAATCATCATTCATTTGAGGGGAAACTGTGCTGTGCTGGAGGTAAGAACTAGGTCTAATTTCAATGAACTACATCAGTCCATTTGGATCCTGGTGACTTCTACAGTATACCAAATAAGGAATGATAGTAAAGATAGTTGATGCAAGTATGCATGTTTCACTTTTATGATGCATAAACAGATGAAGGAATAACTTTTCTTATTGACTTCTTTTATTCGGTGTTTTCAGCTGGCTCTTTTGAACTACCGAAGGTGTTTCCCTTGTGCCCCAGTTTTTGTGGATCACAAGTTTGCTTATCTAAAGCAAATAGTTTTACCATATCACTGTCAAAGATCTTCAAAAAATAACACATTTCTATTTCATTCAATATGTGATATGTATAGCTCTTCACTGAGCATTTAATTAGCCTCCCCCCAAATCTGTACAAAGGCTGCAAAGCACAGAAAAGCACTGCAAGATTACACAGCCATGGGGTCACATCACATTAAAATCACTGACTACTTGAGTAACAGGAAAAAAGTTTGGACACTATATTGGAAACTAAACTTAGATGAAAATCAGAATCCTAAAAATTACCTTCTTTGTGAGCACTGATTATACTTACAATTTGGTAACACTCTAAAATACTTTTTAAATTTTGATTTAACCAGAAGGCTGTGTACAAAATGTTTTCAAATTATTTCAGACAATTTAATTTTAAATGCTGCACTGCAGCAATTCCTTCTTAATCTATTTACTTTGAATCAGGGTCAGTATCCAGTAAAATGAAGAAAAACAAGAGATGACTTTACCTAGAGGTTTCTATTTCCACTTCTAGCTGCCGTTACAAATTCTCAGACAACTTTAAAAGAAAAAAATTAAAGAATGCACTTAAAAATTTTTTAAAAAGAGATCTCAGAGTAATTAATGACTTCTATATACAAAAGACTGGTTTCTGAAAGTAATGAACTAAACATGCTGCCTTACATTTTCTAAAGCTATATCACACTTAGTTGTCATATACTTCTGCTTATACTTAAAAACAAAAAAAAAAAACCCAAAACGACTAAAATGCTTACCAGTTTATCTAAAGGCCAACTAACTGTACATTACTGATTTATGACTAAATTACTTGTCCATGATGTTTAATACCACCACTTGAATTAACTTAATTACTAAGGAAACCTAAGTAAGGAACTTAAAATAACTTTATCCAAAGGAAACAACCTAAAATAAATGTGTGCTTCCTGTGGTAATTATTTTCTTTTAACTCTTTCCTCCTATCTTATGTCATATTTGGCCTGCAATAGAAGGCTGTCTTCTAACCTAATCATAAAACATTTTGTGAATCCTAAATCTTATCATTACAACAAATAAATTTTCATACTACTATAGGTTTGTGTAAATACTCACACACACAAAAAAATCTGAAGAAATAAAACAGCCTTAACACAAATCTGAAAGGAAAATAGCTAGCTTGGTTATGTCAACCACTGTAGAGGCTGAGTAATCACAAAAATTCTATGAGAAACTAATAGCCTACTAGGGTTGGCCAACTCACAATCCAGGCCTAGTGAGCATCCTCTAAAATCATGTGAAATATCTCATCCCGAAGAAAAAGGATGATTAGTTTCGTGCTTAACTTCTTGGACTCTCCATGATGTCATTTATAGCAAAGGTTTTTCTGTGGACTTGTTAACAAAGAACCAGCCTGACAGTCTGCACACAGTAAGAGCTGGCAGTTATTAGGAACCTAATGACTTGTTTGCCAAAACCCTCCCAAGCAATGTGGAGCTATGACATTAATTTTCTAGAGCTGAACTTGGAAACTTTCACATAAAAATTCAAGGAACTTGAGTTCTGTCTTACATATCAATGCTTCTAACCTTCAATGTTCCATCTCCTGTGATATTTCTGTCCCATTTCTACATTAAGATATTTAAACTTAGGCTAAATGGAAAGGCGAAAAAGTTAACACTAAAATTGGGGGCGGGACAGCAATGTAGAAAGATGGCATCAGCAAGAAAGAGGAATTTAATTTTTGTCAGAGTTCACTGTTCTGTAGGCAGTTATTTTACTCTCCATTTTAATCTCCTTGAATTGGGAATTATTTTCAAGACCTTTCATGTTATGTTTCATGTTACAAAAGACATTATCTCACCATCTTTGTGATTATCGAAGTCATTTTTCTTCAAGGCAGATCCTAATTGTAGAAGTAGGAATCTGATATCAACAAGAAATCTAGTTTACTGATCAAATTTATATATATATATTTTTTAAAGTTTGCTTTTATACACACATGAAAAGTTAACACTCTTTCCCGGAGTGCTAACCACATAAAACCCAGTGAGTCTCTTGGTTACTTATTTAACCCAACGTTGATCGGAGATCCGTTGGTGGATGAGACAAAATCGAGCGCTTCGATTTCAAAAGAAAACTACTTTTACAGCCCTGGATTCGCCATTTGTGACTAAACTCAAAAAGCGGGTCGGTTGAACACTGAAGGTACCAGCATAACTCCGACTGTTAGTTACGGTTTTCCTTCTCCCACGGAGGAAACAAGACGGCCTAACGCACATTAAAGATTTCTTTTAAGACTAAATATCATTACTATTTAAAGTTCGGTAAGGCAGATCCCAACGTTCTCGGCCGAACTCTGATTTCTTTTATGAATGATAACTCTGAGGGGAAGGGGTCCGACACACCGACTGCATCTACATCAGAACCTGCAGGCGCACAGAAAGCCGGCGAACGAGCACTCAACTGGCTCCCCGACGGCTCCACCCGCGCCCCCAGGTAGGGAGTGCCCGGACCCAGGGCGGGTGCCTCCCGTCCTCGGCGCTGCAGACCGGGGTGGGGCGACCCCGGAGCACCCGACGAGGCGCCGAGCCCCTCCCCTGGGCCGTCGGACCCCACTGGGGAGGCTAGGGCGCCCCAAAGCTCGCTCTCCGCTCACTCTCCACTTCTCCCAATTCCCGGGGCGGCCGGGCCCGGAGGAGGGAGCCTGGGTGGGGGCAGGGGCACTCACCGCGATCATGACCGTGTCTTCTCCCTGAAACTTGGCGATGTACTTATCGCCGCGGTTCACCTCCGACTCGTTGAGCGGCCTGAAGCGACACATCACTTTGATGTTGCACTCGGCCGGGTCCGCCATCTTCCAGGCTGCCGGGGCCGGAGGCCGGGAGCCACTCCCCGCCGCTCAGTCTTGGAGGAAGTAGGCCGAGCCGAGGGGGCTAGCGTGGCGAAGGCCGAGGGCCCGCGGTCCGCGGCGTCGCGCTTCACCGGCGGGGCGGCCGGGACCTGGGCGGCAGCGCCCGGGCCGGCACGGTCACCCACAGGCTCACTTCCGACCCATCATGGCAGCCATGGCGGCGGCGGCGCCTCCTCAGCTCCTCCCTTGACTGGCGGGGCAAGTTGCTGGGCTGAGGGATCCCGGAGACCGGGAGCGCGAGCCCCCTCGTCTTCCTAGGAGATAGCAGGCCGAGCCCACCTTCAGCCTGCCCGGCTGTCGGCTCGCCGGCTGCAGCCTGACCACTCCTGAGGCCGCGGACGGGCGGCGAGATGGGCGGCACGGACGGAGAACTGCGCACGCGCAGCGGACCGGCGCCCCGGCGACCAATCCGCGGCCGCGCCGCTGCTCCACGCCGGGGTTGCCGGGCCAAGTTACCGGACGCGCAAGCGCAGAGTGAGCTATCGCCCCAGCAGAGGATTCCACGGAGTTAAGCGATGCCCTAACGTTTTTTTCTGTAGAGGACAAGGGACCTTGTTAAAAGTGCTTGACGTTGTAGTTTAAGTAAAAAACTATATTCTTGTTAGGATGTGTTCGCTTTCTGTTTTGTCTGGAGATACATTGATTTCTAGCCCACCTTTTTAGAGCGCTTTGCCAGAAAAAAAGATTTGAATGAAGGGCGGGACGTGGCTTATGGTTCATGCGGTTGCTCATTCCTAAGAGAGGGGGTTGGGGGACAGGAATAAGAAAAGGAAGTTTCGTCTGAGGACTAGAAGGTGCTGAAGAAAAGTGCAACAGTAGGGTAAGGTGGGAGAAGACCCCCGGGGAACTGGCGGTCCCAATGACTCCGTAATAATCCTATGGAACTCATCGGTCTCCACATCTGGAGTGTGAAGACAAACACTGCAAAGACAACTAGGACCGCTAATCCTAGTCCCCGATTTTTATTCGTAAAATGGAAGAGTGTAGGACTTACCTAGTGCTCCAGTAGTTAAGAATCCGCCTTGCAGTGCAGGGGGCAGGGGTTCCATCCCACGTGGAGAAACTAAGATCCCACCCAACATACTGCTGCAGTGTGGCCAAAAATAAAAAACAATTTTTTAAAAAATAGAGGCGTGTACTATTGTTGTTGTTCAGTCGCTAAGTCGTGTGGGACTCCAGCCCCAGTCTGAAGCACACCAGCCTTCCCTGTCCTTCACTATCTCCTGGAGTTTGCTCAAACTGATGTCCAATGAATCAGTAATACTGTCCAACCATCTCATCCTCTCGCTACCTTCTCCTTCTGCCCTCCATCTTTCCCAGCATCAGGGTCTTTTCCAGTGAGTCAGCTCGTCACATCAAGTGGCCAAAATATTTCAGCTTTAGTCCTTCCAATGAATATTCCAATGAAAATTCAGGGTTGATTTCCTTTAGGATTGACTGGAGAAGACTCTTGAGAGTCTGCTGGACAGCAAGGAGACCAAACCAATCAATCCTAAAGGAGTGTACCATGAGAGCCTCCAGTTCTCTGTCCTCCCCTGATCATGCTAATGCCTGCAGAAATGAATCCAGAGTCTAAGATTCAGGTTTATTGATCCACAGCAAAGGGGGAAGAGTTCACACCTCAGGCATCTTGGGACATCTCACCAAACACAGAAAAGGATGGAGTTGTTACAGAACTTTGGGGAAATTGTGGAGTTTAGGTAAATTTAAGTGAATCTGTATTTTGATTGGTTCCAACAAAGCGGTGCTGTGTGATACCAGACCTGGACTACAAGTGGACCCAAAAAGTCGTGTTTCCTTTCAACTACAAAGTTAAGATAGATGTGGAGTATTGTCTCCAGAAACCCCTTTTCCACAGCTCTGCACCTGGCTTGAGAATCAATTGAGGCTACCTCTGTGTCTTAGACTCTTAGGTAAGAATGGAATGTTCTCTTCTTGCTGAGGTAACTCTGGGTGGCAGTTTCTGACAGTCTATGATATTAGAGAACAACGTTCTCAGTAAGAAAGCATTAGTCGAAGAAGGTTGTTGTAGCCGGTGGGTCACCAGTTTTCAACCTTTGTAGCAGGATCTCATTAAGGTTCTGTCCTTAGTCTTCTGCTCTGTGCTGTTGGAGCTCACTTCTTCAACAACTGCTGGGGTCTCTTCTCTATAGCCCTGAGCTTTTCACCTAAGTGACCTTCCTATCTTTCAGCTGTGTGCAGGCCACCTTGTTTAGGATGCTTTCCCTTAACCTCAGATTTATTAGTATTCCAAAGATGAAATTACTCCCTGCTAATACTGAGTGCAGCTACTCAGCTCTCCATTTTGATGATCAGCATCAACATTCTTCCATACTTCCAGGCTTAAGTACAGTTCCAGTCACCTGTAACTCCACTGTTTTCTTCATGTGAGAGGTGGGAGGGGGGTTCAGGACAGGGGACATGTACACCCATGGCTGATTGATGTCAATGTATGGCCAAAACCACTACAATATTGTAATCAGCCTCCAATTAAATAATTTTTAAAAAATCTACAGAAGAGAAACATGGGAGTCTGTGTACCTGAAGTTCCTCAACTTCCATTCCACCATTCCCAGTTGTTCCCCAACTCAGAAGATCTGAGCAATGATTGTTCTAGAGCTGTGATTTTCAGACTGCTCCATGGAGCAGAGGATACAAAGAAGTGACTCAGGAGGTTTCACAGGTCTGATGAGAGAAACGATGTGGATGGAAGGGCTAAGCTGTGAAGCTCTGGGGAAGCTCTGCTGTTCAGCGTCCTTTAGTTGCCTTTCAACTCTCGCCTCTTTCCTCTTTGTGCACGACAGATTCTGGAAGCTCAGGCTTTATGTAAACAAAATCCAGAAAGGGAAGTATATGCGAGAACTTTCTGCTTTCGAATCTGACACATACCCCACTTCTAGGCAAGTGAGTACAAAGAGCCTGACTCTACACAGAACCAGGAAGGAGAAAAGGCTATGTGAAAAACAAAATGTTTCTTTTTCTTGCTTTTTGGCCACACAAAGTGGCTTGCAGGGTCTTATTAATAGTTCCTGATGGGGCCTGAACCTGGGTCCTAGCAGTAAACACACTGTTTTAATCACTGGACCACCAGGGAATTCCCAAAAACAAAATATTTCAAAAATTGTTCCATCACACAAGTGAGGAATATCAAACAATAGGGTTTAAGTAATATTTTCATAGAGAAACAAAAGATTGATTTTTAAAAATGATTCATCTCAGTTTTTGTTCCAAATATATGAAAGATCAACATTATTCAACATGAACAGTGAGACAGTAGGTTTCCTTGAGAGTACAGTTTGAGACTCACTAACATAATTTTTTTCCTTATGAAAATATGAGTGGTATTTCACCTATACAGATTTAGAACATTAAATCTCCATTGTGGAGGTAGCCTCCAAAGACGGTGCTCTAGTGACCCATGCCTACTTGTATCTTATTGTTGTGCAGCCATTTTCCTTGAATCTTTTTTTTATCTATTTATTTATTTGGCTGTGCATGTGTGCTAAGTTGTTCAGTCATGTATCACTCTGTGCAATCCTATCGACTGTAGCCCACCAGGCTCCTCTGTCCATGGGATTCTACAGGTAAAAACACTGGAGTGGGTTGCCATGCCCTCCAACAAGGGATCTCAGGTCTATAGTTGCAGCACTCAGGATCTTTGTTGCATCATGGGGATCTTTCGTTGTGGTGAACAGACTCTCTAGTTGCGGCATGTGGGCTTAGTTGCCCTGCAGCAGGCAGGATCTTAGTTCCTGGACCAGGGATTGAATACAAGTCTCCTGCATTACAAGGCAGATTCTTAACCACTGGACCACTAGGGAAGTCCCCACTCTCTTCTTGAATCTTGGTAGGTCTTTTAACTCACTTGGAACCAATACAAGGTGGTAGAAGTATGATACTGCATGCTATCTGAAACTAGGTGAGAAGTCTTGTAGCTTCCACTTAGGTCTCTTGAAACACTCTTTTGAGGAATATTAACATGCCACGTGAGAAGACCAATTACAATGAGAGTACCACGTCAGAGTCAATAGACCCAACTGATCCCAACCTTCCAGCCATCCCCACCCAGGCATCAGACAAGGGAGGAACCTTGAACTGTCCAGACCAGCACACTCGACAGTTGAGTACCAGTGAGTAATCCCAATTGGCACCCTTGGAGCAGAAGAATCACCCAGCTGAGGCCTGCCCAAATTCCTGACCCATGAAATCATGAGATGTAATAAAATGGTTATTGTTTAAGCTACTCAATTTCTTTTTTTAAAAGTATTCATTTTTGGCTGTACTGGATGTTCGTTGCATCATGTGGGATGTTTCTTTGAGGCCCTCAGACTCAGTACTTGTGGTACATGGGCTCAGTTGCCCCACTGTATGTGAGATCTTAGCTCCCTAACCAGGGATCAAACCCATTCTCCCACACCAGAAGGCAGATTCTTAATCACTGGGCTCCCAGGGAAGTCCCTAAGCTACTAAGTTTCAAAAACTTGTTATATAGCAAAAGATAACTGGAGTATTTACCTACAGCTTGGAAGCTAAACTTTATCTCCTGGAAATAGTCCTATAAAATATTGCTTATTATAATAGATGCATTTAGGTTGGATTACATTGTAGATTAATTTTAAATAGTTGGAGGGGGTCTGAGAATATAACGACTGTTTATGACATGCTGGAGAAGACTCTTAAGGGTCCCTTGGACAGCAAGGAGATCAAACCAGTCAATCCTAAAGGAAATCAGTCCTGAATATTCATTGGAAGGACTGATGCTGAAGCTGGAGCTCCAATACTTTGGCCACCTGATGCAAAGAACTGATTAATTGGAAAAGGCCCTAATGCTGGGAAAGAGTGAGGGCAGGAAGAGACGGGCAGGACAGAGGATGAGATGGTTGGATGGCATCACTGAATCAATGGACATGAGTTTGAGCAAATTCTGGGAGATAGTGAAAGACAGGGAAGGCTGGTGTGCTGCAGTCCATGAGATGTCAGAGTCAGACACAAGTTAGTGACTGAACAATTGGAAAATTTGTTTCATATTTAATGAAACAAATACATACCTATTCCTGGGATTTCCCTGTTGGTCCAGTGGCTAAGACTCCATGCTCCCAATGGAGGGGCCTGGGTTCAATCCCTGATCAGGGAACTAGATTCTTTCACCTTCTACAGTATTACTAAATATTGAGTATTTTGTACTCAATAATACCCTGTGTTCACAGTAGATGCTTGTTTGTTATTGGTTATCTATTTTATATATATAGGTCCGTCTAGTCAAGGCTATGGTTTTTCCAGTGGTCATGTATGGATGTGAGAGTTGGACTGTGAAGAAAGCTGAGCACCGAAGAATCGATGCTTTTGAAGTGTGGTGTTGGAGAAGACTCTTGAGAATCCCCTGGACTGTAAGGAAATCCAACCAGTCCATTCTAAAGGAGATCAGCCCTGAGTGTTCTTTAGAGGGAATGATGCTAAAGCTGAAACTCCAGTACTTTGGCCACCTCATGCGAAGAGCTGACTCATTGGAAAAGAATCTGATGCTGGGAGGGATTGGGGGCAGGAGGAGAAGGGGATGACGGAGGATGAGATGGCTGGATGGCATCACCAAGTCGATGGACATAAGTTTGAGTGAACTCCAGGAGTTGGTGATGGACAGGGAGGCCTGGCGTGCTGCAGTTCATGGGGTCGCAAAGACTCCGACACAACTGAGACTGAACTGAACTGAACTGTGTGTGTATGTTAATTCTAAACACCTAATTTAACCTTCCTCCCTCCCTTTCCCCTTTGGTAACTTTGTTTTCTATATCTGTGAGTCTCTTTCTGTTTTGTAAGTAAGTTCATTCGTATCTTTTTTTAAGACTCCACATATAAGTGATATCATACTATATTTGTCTTTGGCTTACTTTGTATGATAATCCCTTCATATTTCTAAATAGCATTCTTTTACTGTTGTTTATTGGTTTATTATTTTTATTATTAAATGAAGTTCTAACTCCTTTACACTGCCCTTCATCAGAATCAACACACACATTTTCTTCCTTTTCATCTTTCCAATGTATTTGTCACCATTTTAAAATTAGTAGGCCATGTGTACATTCGAAGTAATCATTATTCATAGCTTAGCCATGTAGTATACCATTATTACATTTCTTGTCTTGTACAACTTTTTGTTGTTCCTGGAGTTAATAATTGCCTTATTTTTCCCCAGTTGTTTGCTGATGATGCATTCTAAATCTTCACTGGAAGAATAAAGCTACTCTTGACAGTTTGAAGGCATTTGTCCACTGTCTTCTAGCTCCTGTTGTGGTAGAGAAGTCTGATTCTTCCTGAGCCTGATCATTTGCGCATGATCTGCATTTTTCTTCCAGGCATCTTTTAGTATCATTTTATCTATACTTCTCTTTTCTTTCCTATTTTCCATTTCCTTGGTTTTTGTTCTCCTTTTTGAGAGATTCTCTCAACTTTACTTTCAACTCTTCTGTTGGTTATATATGTATATAGACATAATTTTCTGAATTTTTATTCTGTAAATGGATTTTTAGTGAAATCAGTTCTTGCTTTCTAGAACAGTATCTTCTCTTATTCTGAAACTCTGTTTTGGTTTTGGTTTTCTAAATATTCTCTGTGATTTGTTGTGGTCCCTGTCAGTCATGTTAGAGGATTTTCTCAAACATGTGGTGGGCCTTGGTGTCCTAATATGTTAAGTGAGAAACACTCAGAAGCTCTGTACACGTGAGCAGAGTTTGGAGACTGATGGCTTTCACCACTGTGGGATTGGATTGGGCAGGCCCTATTTCATCAGAAAAATTCTAAGTTGTCATTTTAGGTACACATTTCTTTTTCTTTTTAAAATATTTATTTATTTTTAGTTATTTAGTTGCAACAGGTTTTCTTTGTGGCATGTGGGATCTAGTCCCTTGACCAGGGATCGAACCCAGGTCCCCTGCAGTGGGAGCTCAATGTCTTATCCACTGGACCACCAGGGAAGTCCCCACATTTCTTTTTCTGTTGGGGGTGGGGAGGCTTTTCTGGGTCTTTCTCTAGTTCGGAGAGAAGGGGCTGCTCTCTAGTTGGGGTGCATGGGCTTCAGTGGTTGTGGTGCAGGCTTTAGTTGCTCTGTGGCATGTGGGATCTTCCCTGACCAGGGATCAAACCCATGTTCCCTACATTGGCAGGCGGATTCATATCCACTGCACTAGGGAAGTCCAATGTAGACATTTCTTTTGGACTGGTTTCCTAAGAGAGGAATTCTCCAGTTTCTTATGAGGTCAACATGAGTCTGGTGGCCAGTTTTCATCAGGGTGAGTCAGTTTGAGGGATGTCAACATTCAGTTTGTAGACTTTGTTTCCCTGTTTTCAGTCAGACTCACCCTTCTTTTCAGTTGAGTCTGGTGTCCCCGAATCCACAGATTTCCTGGTTCAACTTCTCCACAGTGAGCATCCTTCCCTCTGTTGTGCTGGGAAGGCTGCAATTCTGGCCCTTTGGTTGGGGGAGTTGCATTTTAACAGATCCCTATATAAACTGCCAAATATATTTTCCTGTTTTCAGCTTTACAGCCCTCCCTCCTTGTGTCTGCAAGCTTCCTGGTAGTATTCTGTGTGGAAAATGACTGACTTCTTGGCTTTCTGCCCTGATAGCGTAGGTTTTAGCCATCTTCCAGCTTTTAGGCAGTTACACACTTCCAACGTTTCACTGAAATCCTGTTTGCTGATGATCTTTTCTCAAGTTTTCTCTACATTTGTGGCTTTAGGTTTTTGTATTTCTGTACTGATACTTGACTGGAGCATCAGGAGAAATCAAAGATTACTGTGAATATTTCACCTCCCATATTTGACTCGCCACCATTAAATGGACTCTAGGGCTTCCAAGTGGCTCAGTGGAAAAGAATTTGCTTGCCAATCAGGAGACAAGTGTTTGATCCCTGGGTCAGGAACATTCCCTGGGGAAGGAAATGACAACTCACTCCAGTATGCTTGCCTTGGTAACTCCATGCACAGAGGAGCCCGGTGGGCTACAGTCCCTGGGGTTGAAAAAGAGTCAAACACAACTTAGTGACTAAACAACAGCAACAAATGGTCTCCAGCTGTTTAAGTCATAACCCCAGGTATTTAATAAGTTCCTGGCTGGTAGTTAGCTGTGACTCATTTTCTCAAACTATGTTTAGCTTGGTGCCCAGGATCTCCTAAGTGCTAATAAATCCTGTGCTGATAGAAACTGGAATTCAGTAGGGGCCCATTAATCACTGTGCTTAAGAGGGGAGGGATACAATGTAAATAATTTCCCACTGAGGATGTCCTAGTCTAGTGGGGGATTTAGAATAAGTATATATCACAGAAATAGGTTATGTAAAAGCAGGCAAAGGATACATATTTGGGGTAAACCTCCTGACACTTTGAAATCAATGTCAGGAACAACTGTCAAGATCTTTCACAGAATCTTCCAGAACATTGGGCTGGATAAACCATGGTTTGACCAGGTCTATCTTTTTTTTTTTTTTTTTAACTGGAGTATAATTGTTTTGGGCTTCCCAGATGGCACAGTGGTAAAGAATCCACCTGCCAATGCAGGAGACACAGGAGATGCGGGTTCAGTCCCTGGGTTGGGAAGATTCCCTAGAGGAGGAAATGGTAACTTGCTCCAGTATTCTTGCCTGGAAAATTCCACCAACTGAGGAGCCTGGCAGGCTATAGTCCATGACTGAGCAACTGAGCACATAATTGCTTTACAATGTTGTATTAGTTTCTGCTGTATGACAATGTTAATCAGCTGTAAGTATATATATGTCCCCTGACTCTTGAGTCTTCCTCCTACTCTCTCCATCTCACTCCTCTGGGTCATTACAGAGCACTGAGCTGAGCTCCCTGTACTATACGGCAGCTTCCCACTAGCTATCTATTTTATGCACAGTAATGTATATATTGGAGAAGGCAATGGCAACCCACTCCAGTACTCTTGCCTGGAAACTCCCATGGACAGAGGAGCCTGGTGGGGTGCAGTCCGTGGGGTCTCGAAGAGTCGGATACGACTGAGCAACTTCACTTTCACTTTTCACTTTCATGCATTGGAGAAGAAAATGGCAACCCACTCCAGAATTCTTGCCTGGAGAATCCCAGGGACGGAGGAGCCTGGTGGGCTGCCGGCTATGGGGTCGCACACGACTGAAGTGACTTAGCACAGCAGCAGCAGCAGCAGCAGCAGTGTATATAAGTCAATGCTACTCTCTCAATTTATCCCACCCTCTCCTTCCCCTGCTGTGTCCAAAAGTCTGTTCTCTATGTCAGCATCTCTATTCCTGCCCTGCAGATAGGTTCACCTGTAAAATTTTTCTAGATTCCATACATATGTGTTAATATACAATATTTATTTTTTTCTCTTTCTGACTTACTTCACTCTATATGACTGACTCTAGGTTGATCTACATCACTACAGGACCAGGTACATCTTGGTCATGTCTTCAATGCCCAAAGTTTCATTCTTGTTCAGAGTGACTCAATATTAACAATGTATTGTATTATAAGGAAAATATACATAATCGAGAAAGTAGAAACTAAAGAGTCTCTCCTGTTCATTCATGTATCTACTATGATGTGACAAGCATGACTTTTTAAATATCAGACTTATACATATTCTACAGTGCTTAAATTTTTTTTACTCCTTTTTAAAGGGACATATACACAACCAAGTCTGTACCCCCAAAGGATCCACACATTGATCCACAGGAAAGCCAGCAGGAATTTAACTGTGGCCAGTTCATTTGCTCAAGCCAGGTTAATTGAGCAATAATCTACCGTGAAATAAAAATGGTCATCTTTAATTCTGCCAAAGAATTTTGCTTTATGTCTTAGGTCGGGTTTGAGGGGGAGGTCTCTGAGGCTGAAATTTGCTTGCAGGGGGTTAATTGGGGCATGCTCTTGACAGCACTGCTTACAGAAGGGTTAAGCAGAGTTGACCTGTGATGCTGGCTCAAAGGAGGCCTCAACTGATTTTATGGGAAAGCTCTGGAGCAGGGATCACCTGTCAGAGTTGGTTTTTAAAAAATTATTGATTTATTTATTAGGACTTCCCTGTAGCTCAAACAGTAAAGAATCTGCCTGCAATGCAGGAGACAAGGGTTTGATCCCTGCGTCGGGAAGCTCCTCTGGAGAAGGGAATGGCAATTCACTCCAGTATTCTTGCCTGCAGAATTCCATGGACAGAGAAGCTTGATGGGCTACAGTTCATGGGGTTACAAAGAGTCGGATACGACTGAGCAACTAACGCACACATACACATTTATTTATTAGTGGAGTATAGTTGCTTTACAATGTTGTGTTATTTTCTGCTGTATAGCAAAGTAAATCAACCATACATATACATATATCCCCTCGTCCTTAGATTTCTTTCCCATTTAGGTCACCACAGAGCACTGAGTAGAGTTTGCTGAGCTCTACAGCAGGTTCTCATTAGTTACCTATTTTACTGTACATAGTATCGGTAGTATATAAATCCCAATCTCCCAATCCGCCCTACCTCCCCCTCCCCTCCCCCTTGGTGTCCATACATTTGTTCTCTGCATCTGCGTCTCTGTTTCTGCCTTGCAAATAAGTTCATATGTACCATTTTCTTAGATTCTGCATGTGTGCATTAATATATGATATTTGTTTTTCTGAACCTTGTATGACAGTCTCTAGAGCCATCCATGGGAGTTGTCCTAACTGAGATAGAGGGCCAATCACTGGCTACTGGCTACCCCTGGGGAGGGAACCTAATCTTAGATGAAGCAGCTTGCCCTGTGCAGGGCAGTTCCCACAGACATGGTGAGCTGCCATCAGCCTCAGGCAAAAATGGGGAACTTGAGAGCCTGAATGGCATATCACAGTATCCACTACACCAATGTTGTAAGGCACTTAGGAAGCCTTTATACTGTCTGTTTCTGCAAAGAAATACAGTAAGGAATGGTCAGTCTATGCCTTTCCGTCCACTCCTTTTTATCAAAAACACAACAGAAACCAAATCTCTGAATAGCAGAACTGCAAGGTAGACAACTCAAAATCCATTCTCAGTGAATACCTTCATGAAGTTCAGACACTTCCTGCCCACCTGCCTTTCAGTTCTGTTCTTTACTGTCACCCCACAAGACTAGAAGTCAGGACAGAGCCTATCTGGAAAGGTAATGCAATTTTCTCTCTTATTTTTGAGGTCCTGAAGTATGATAATTAACATGCAAAGGATCTGGTATTTTATCATAGGCATCTTATTTATAGACAGGCTTAATGTAGGAGCATCTTTAAGTCAAGAAAATGACATATCTCTCACCCTAATCCTAACCATGGTATAACATGTCCATTCCAGTTACGCCTTTTGCAGGAGTGTCCTACCTTTGGGCTTCAGGTGTACAAATACACAAAGTGATCAAGTAACTTACAATGGCAAAGCTGTATAAACACAATCTTTATAAGAGTTGTGGTCTTTTTCAAGATCCTGGAACTGTAAACATATTATGTATGGGTGTAATTTCCCAGAACTGTAAATATATCATGTATGAGTGATAATCAAAGAAAACTGGCAGTAAAATAGTGTATAATGGCTTGCTGGCTAGATGAACCTATTAGGTTTCAAACCTTTTATTCAACATTAAAATGGACGTGATTGTTCAAAGTTTCTAAAGGTGGTTTGTACATCTGCAGTTGGTGGTTCTCATACTCACGAGGATAAAAAGCTGTTGATGAATGAGGAAACCACTAGAAGGAAAATGGGGTGTTTCATTCAAATCAATAGTAAAAATAAAGCTTTTGGGGTAGGAGGAATCTGGCATTAAGCATTTTTTTGTTGTTGTTGTTGGCAATTCTTCATCTTCTTAGCTTTACTCTAAAGGTTATTTGGATGTATGTATTAAAAAAAAGGGACGAGTAACCATGCTGATATATTTGGTTGATTTAAGCAAAGACAAAATCAGCTCTGTTCTTTTTATGGAAGCATGCGTTTTTCCTATTAGTTGTCAGTGTAATACACAGACCATAGAATACTCAAATAAGGAGAACAGTTGCCAAGTTTCCATGTGAACTTATGTTATACCTAAGGAAAATCAAAGGTCTACAAAGCACTTTTATTTGAGTTATTCCTCTGAAAATTTAGAAGACTTGTAAAAATATTAGATGACACCAAAATGTAAATACTAACATTTACCATAAAATGGAATAAAACACACTTTGACTGATTTAGCAGGTCAAAATGGAAAGCGTAATAAGGTATCTGTAATCCACATGCGGTGGTAGAGCTGCTACGGGCAAAAGAAGTCTTGTGTCTATGCGTGCAGGGTCACTGCGGTCATATCCGACTCTTTGCAACCCCATAGACTGTGGCCTGCCCAGCTTCTCTGTCAGGGGTGGGGGGTTCTCCAGGCAAGAACACTGGAGCGTATTGGCCAATGCTGGTTGCCATACCCTTCTAGAGCACTATATTTCCTGCTGCCCTAGCCACCAACCCCCTGAATACCTGGAGCTGCCAGAACCCCTCTGACCCAAGCAGCTGCACCACCTCCACGCCTGGCCCTCATAGGGGCAAACCCAAGTCCTCCAGGGCAGCCTCGTGAGCTAAACCACAGTGGACGACCCACATGTAGAGGTGGAAACAGAGCCACAGTTGAAACCCAAGGACAGTGTGGCTAAGGAAGAAGACCCAAAACCTTCCCACCAGCTGTAAAGGTGCAGATTAAATCCACATGATCAACTAGGCAGACTCTGTGTCTATGGAATATATAATATGCCATTGAGAGCTCCCACAAAAGAAAACGACTAGTTCTGATAGCTGTGGACATTGGAGGCAAGAACACACAGGAGTAGGACCAGATTAGAATCTGAGCTGCCCCCACAGCAGGTCTAGAGATCAGCACAGTGTTGGAGGACATCCTCGGGAGAGACCAAGCCCTGAGCTTTGGAGTCAGTGCTCCCACTGACTCCAAGACCCTAGACTACCAGAGAACTGACCCTAGGGAGTATAAAATAGTGAGAACTCACACAAAGGAAACTTGAATACAAGACCCGGCATCATCCAACCACCAGTAGCACCTTGTGCAGGATGCCTCATCTAAACAACAAACAAAACAAAAATACAAACCAAATCATCAGCAGACAGGATTACCACCTCACACAGCCTTGCCCATCAGAGGAAAAACAAACAAACAAAGAAAAACTCAACACAAATCTCACCCTATACAAAGCTCACACAAACTACTGGACCAACCTTAGGAGGGCAGAAACCAAAAGGAAGAATGAATTCAACTTTCTTCAAGGAAAGAATTCAACTTTCCTTGAAGCCTGGGAAAAGGAGACCTCAAACACAATAAGTTTAAAAAATATAATGAAAAGGCAGAGAAATACTACACACGCAGCTTTTCCATTTTACCATTGGCAGGCTGAGAAGAAGCGCATGACTTATTGGCATCAGAGTACAACATGGGTCCTGACTACAAAATCTTCAAATCAACAGATGAAAGTAGTTCAAAGTATTTTCTGCTAAATTGGACTCACTGTAAAATAACTTGCTCTGCTTTTTTAGGCCTATAAGGAAAAGGTGTGTAAGATCTAGCCAAGCTCATATAGAACTCTCTGCTATCTCTCTCTCTTAAAAAAATTTTTTTAAATTATTTTTTGGCTGAACTGCACAGCGAGGTCTTTGTTCCCCAACCAGGGATCAAACTGCTGCTGCCTGCAGTCGAAGTGCAGAGTCCCAACCGCTGGACCATCAGGGAAATCCCACTACCATACATGCTCCCACACTCCCATACATATGTAACATGTGAACATATATGCATACATCTATAATGCATGTATTTGTGATATATATTTTATGTACATATAATCTGTAACCTGAGGTCCATTATATAGTTCTACATTATTATTGCCTACTTACTCCCACCTCAAATCCTAGTCCCGCGTCCCCTCTTTTAATAACCTTGCTGTTGTTCTTTAGTTGCTAAGTCATGTCCAACTCTTTTGTGACTTCATGGACTGTAGCCCACCAGGTTCCTCTGCCCATGGGATTTCCCAGGCAAGAATACTGGTCTGGGGGACCTTCCTGGTGGTACAGTGGATAAGAGTCTGCCTGCCAGTGCAGGGGACACAGGTTCAATCCCTAGTCTGGGAAAATTCCGCATGCCTTAGAGCAACCAAGTCCAGCAGCTGCAGCTGTTGAAGTGCGCGTGCCTAGATCCTATGTTCTACAACAGGAGAAGCCTGCGCATCTCAACTAGAGTAGCCCCTGCTCATCGCAACTAGAAAAAGCCTGCACAGCAACGAAGACCCAGTGCAACCAAAAATAATAAATAATTTTTTTTTAAAGAATACTGGACAGGGTTGCCATTTCCTTCTCCAGGGGATCTTCCCCACTCAGGGATTGAACCTACATTCCCTGCAGTGGCAGGTGGATTCTTTACCACTGAGCCACCAGGGAAATGCCCTTAATAATCTCTGGAAGAGCAGACAGCCAGTAACAGTCTGTCACTGCAAATCTTCAAGGGAACTCTTTCAATCACTGAATGAAGTCAGGGCAACCTCGTATCACTCATTGCTGTGTGTTTATTTGCAATCTGGACTCAGCGTGACAGTTGCTTTAGCTCAGCTGATGGGGAACAGAGAAGAGGGCGGACTCGAGCCTGAGTTTCCTGGCTCCAACCCTCGGGCACAGAATGGATTACAGGTATCCTCCAACCTCCAACATATCTCCCAGGACCAAGGTCTTCATTCAACAAAGATTTACTCTCCACCTAGTAGATACCAGGCCCTGGAGTTACAACAGAGAGAGGGGGAAAAAAAGGCCTGAAGCAGTTCAGTGCAAAATACTAGACCATGGGGATAATCGAGGTAGGGATCCATTTTTTCATGGACAACCGCCTTTCCCAGGACCATTTATTAAATAGTTAATTATTCCCCACTGCTGCATATTGCTACTGTCATACACCAAGGTCCTATATGCTCTTGGGTATGTTTCTGGGCTCTCTATGATTAAGCATTCTGTTGATCTATTTGTGTATTTCTTCAGTTTTAATTTTTTTAATTTAAAGCAAATTCTAAAAAATAAAAATAAAATTTTAAACTTACAGCAAAGTCAAAAGAACTGTATAATGAACAGGGGCATAGCTATCACAGAGATCCTGCAATTCACTGATGCTTTGCTATAATTTATTACGTATCCATCCAGCTGTCCATTACTCCACCCAACTATCCATTGATCCATCTTTGGTGTATTTCCAAATAAATTGCAGGCATCAGTACACTGTTCCCTAAATACAACACTACACTTTTAAAATAATTATAATTTTATATAGTAAGGTTATAGTTTTGCAGTTATCACAACTGAAATGTTCAATTATATGTCTAAGAAATTTTGATATTTAAAGTAATTTCCTATTAAGACTGAAAAATCAAATAGTTGGAAATTTGAAGTCTTGCTGGATCAAGGTAAATAGAGCTTATGCTCCTCCCAAATACAGGCGCTTGATTCTAGATCACCTGGAAGGAGAGGAGTTCAGATAACTTTACTCTGACTATCTGAGTCCCTGGGATCTTTACAACTGAGATATTTGTAGTTTCAAATATTCAGTTTCATGTGGCCAAAGGAGGAGGCGTGAACTTATCTCTGAGGGCAGACTATTCTCTTGTTCCTCTATTCTTAGAAAAACATGTAAATGGACTTTTTGGTAAAGAAAGATCCTATTTTATAATAAACATATCCAAGATAATGAGGAACTACACTGTTCTGAGTAGTATTTCCAACATCTGGGCTTTACATCCCTGCAAATCTGAGTCCTTCCATTCTTTTCTTTTTAAAAAAAATTTTTTTGACTGGGCCATGTGGAATGTTAGTTCCCCCACCAGGGAAGGAACCCATGCCCCTGCATTGGAAGCATGGAGTCTTAACCACTCAGTCACCAGGGAAGTCCCCTTCCATTCTTTTCTATAAAGAAATATGATTTCTTTAAGATCCTGTTCAGTTCAGTCACTCAGTCATGTCCGATTCTTTGTGACCCCATGGACTGCAGCATGCCAGACTTCCCTGTCCATCACCAAATCATGGAGGTTGCTCAAACTCATGTCCATCGAGTCAGTGACGCCATCCAGCCATCTCATCCTCTGTCATTCCCTTCTCTTCCTGTCTTCAATCTTTCCCAGCAGCAGGCTCTTTTCCCATGAGGGCAGGTCTTCATATCAAGTATTAGAAAGTCAGCATCAGTCCTTCCAATGAATATTCAGGACTGATCTCCTTCAGAATGGACTGGTTGGATCTACTTGCAGTCCAAGGGACTCCCAAGAGTCTTCTCCAACACCACAGTTCAAAAGCATCAGTTCTTTGGTGCTCAGCTGTCTTTATAGTCCAACTCTCATATCCATACACGACTACTGGAAAAACCATAGCTTTGACTAGGTGGACCTTTGTTGGCAAAGTAATGTCTCTGCTTTTTAATATGCTGTCTAGGTTGGTCATATCTTTTCTTCCAAGGAGCTTTTAAACTCATGGCTGCAGTCACCATCTGTAGTGATTTTGGAGCCCCCAAAATAAAGTCTGCCACTGTTTCCATTGTTTCCCCATCTATTTGCCATGGAGAGATGGGACTGGATGCCATGGTCTTAGTTTTTTTAATGTTGTGTTTTAAGCCAGCTTTTTCACTCTCCTCTTTCACTTTCATCGAGAGGCTCTTTAGTTCCTCTTCACTTTCTGCCAAAAGGTGGTGTCATCTGTGTATCTGATATTTCTCCCAACAATCTTGATTCCAGCTTGTGCTTCATCCAGCTCAGCGTTTCTCATGATGTAATCTGCATATAAGTTAAATAAGAAGGGTGACAATATACAGCCTTGACGTACTCCTTTCCCGATTTGGAGGCAGTCTGTTGTATATGTATAGCTGATATACATATGTATATGTATAGCTGATTCACTCTGCTGTACAGCAGAAGCTAACACAACATTGTGAATCACTGTACTCCAATAAAAATTAATTTAAAAAAAAAACAAAAAAGAAAATCTAAATATGAAATTACAGTTATCATCCAGTGAGTGGGACATTGAAAATGGTATGTATGTGGGTCTTTTTTAGGGGGTCAAGGGGAAGGGGAGAAGGAGTGGAGGGTTTAATAATGTCTCCAGGTTCATAAGTGCTTCCTGGGAGGTCCCCTGATTTTTAGTCAATGGAGAGAGCCCAGGCTTTCTCTCTCTCTCTCTCTCTTTTTTTTTTCTGTTGTGCTGGCTCACTGGGGCACAAGGGATTCTTTCTAGCTGTGGTGTGGGGCTCTGGAATGTGAGGGCTCAGAAGTTATGGCTTGGGTTTTTCTAGCTGCAGCATGAAGACTTAGTTGCCCAGGAACTGAACCCAAGTTCTCTGCATTGGAAGGCGGATTCTTAACCATCGGGCCACCAGGAAAGTCCCTAGCCCTGGTTTCAAACTCCTGTTGGATGAAGTTAATTACTTTCTTTATGATCTCTAATAAGTCAGCTCTCACGGTTACTCATCTGACCAATGAGAATGATTTGTACCATTTGAGCTATTGAGAGAATTCAACGATATCACATACAAAATGCCCATGTCATCAGATAGCAACAAGCACGTTCTGTCAACAGCTGGTTATTGATTTAAATGTGTCAGGAACACTATAAGTAAGAGACACTCTCCCATCTAGTAAGGAAAGCAGGCTTTATAATAAATGCTTGCATACATAGGCATCCAGTTGGTGCCATTCTACATTCATGTAAGAAGTCATTCCTTCAGTCTTGTGTGTACAGTTACATGTGAACAGGAATAGATGGTTCATTCTTACAGTTGTTCATTCGCTCAGTTGTGTCCAGCTCTTTGTGACCCTGTGGACTGCAGCATATCAGGCTTCCCTGTCCTTCACTATCTGCCAGTTTGCTCAAACTCATGTCCATTGTGCAGGTGTTGTCATCCAACCATCTCGTCTCCTGTCGTCCCCTTATCCTCCTGCCTTCTATCTTTCCCAGCATCAGGGTCTTTTCCAATGAGTCTACTCTTCCCATCAGGTGAACAAAGTATTGGAGCTTCAGCCTCAGCATCAGTCCTTCCAATGAATAGTCAGGGTTGATTCCCTTTAGGATTGACTGGTTTGATTTCCTTGCAGTCCAAGGGACTCTCAAGAGTCTTCTCTAACACCGAAGTTTGAAAGCATGGATTCTTAGGCACTCAGCCTTCTTTACAATCCAACTCACATCCATACACAACTACTGGAAAAAGCATAACTTGGACTAGATGGCCGTTTGTTGGCAAAGTAATGTCTCTGCTTTTTAATAAGCTGTCTAGGTTTGTTCTAGCTTTCTTACAGTGGCATCTACAAATAAAAAAATTATTTATTTGGTACTATTAAAGTCTGCTTCAATTTGAGAAATGCCTTTATGTTTTTTCAAATCAAATAAATAAAGACTTTAGTCAAGGTCAATCAACTAAGAAATAATTGTACTTCAGGTAAGAAAAATGCCTGGTGCTGGACACTATGGGGGATACAGAGAAGCATGAAACCTATGGCCTTCAGTAATCAGGTATTTAAAAAAATAAACCATTATGAGGAGTTCCCTGGAGGTCCAGGGGTTAAGACTCTGAACTTTCAATGCAAGGGACCTGGGTTCAATCCCTGGTCAGGGAACTAAGATCCCACATGCTGCACAGCCAGCCAAATATTAATAATAATAAAATTAACCATTACGAACATCTGACTTGGGAATGTTTGGGGTTTCTTTTCCCTTCATGTGATTGTGAGGTGTATTGTCTAGGTCTGGAGATTGATGAACAATTTGCTGTTCATCTCTGAGATTTACAGTCTATAAACTTTAAAATGGAAGAGTGCCTGATAGCTAATCCTGTTATATTTTATACAAAAGCTCATTCTACAATATAAAATATTATAACCAAAAAAGATCATAAGACAGGAAAATCAATGGAAAGAATTCTAACAGGAAAGAAGTCCTGATACCTGACAGCAGCCCATTTGAGACCTCTCTCCAGGCTCCTAGGGTTTTCCTAACTTCTTGGAGTGGATTCTCTGGAGAGCAGTGATGACACCCTCTCTTTCTCAGGGGTTGGGAAGTTTAAAAGAGACAATGGATGTGCGCACTTAGAGAATGAGAACTATTTAAATCGCCATCCTCTTTCTCTGGTGCAATCCGAAGTCACCCGTTTCAACTCTCAGCTCTTCATTCTGATTTCTACATGTTCCTACCTGGATTCCTGCAACCGCTCCCTTGCAGACTTCTTCCTTTATGCAGGTGTATTCATGCTAAGTCGCTTCAGTCATGTCTGAGTCTTCATGACACCATGGACTGTAGCCTGCCAGGTTCGTCTGTCTATGGGATTTCACAGGCAAGAGTACTGGAGTGGATTTCCATTTCCTCCTCCAGGAGATCTTCCTAATGCAGAGATTGAACCCAGGTCTCTTACACTGCAGGCAGATTCTTTACTGTCTGAACCACCAGGGAAACCCAATATACACCTATCCCTCCCTTTTGAACTTCCTTCCCATCTAGGTCACCAGAGAACATTGAATAGAGTTTCGTGTACTATACAGTAGGTTCTCATTAGTTATCTATTTTATGCATAGTATCCATAGTGTATATGTGTCAATCCCAGTCTCCCGATTCATCCCACCCACCCCACCCTTCACACCTTGGTGTCCATATGTTTGTTCTCTATGTCTGTGTCTCTATTTCTATTTTGCAAATAATATTATCTCTGCCATTTTTCTAGATTTATCCTTTTTAATTTTATTTTAAAAATGGTACCATCAATGAAGTGATACATCTTCATTTTTAACTGTGTTATGGTCTTCGAAGCCCTCTGTTAGCTAATCCTACATGAATTAGTTTCCCACGATAATAAAATACCACAGACTGGAGGCTTAAACAACAGAGACTTATTTCTCACAGTTCTGGAGACTCAAAGTTTAAGATCAAGGTGTCAGGGTTGGCTTCTTCTGGGGCCCCTTTTCTTGGCTTGCAGACAGCCACTTTCTCAATACGTCTTCACATAGCTTTTCCTCTGTGTACACACACCTCCAGGGCCCCTCTGTGTGTCCTCGTTTCCTCTTATAAGAACTCCAGCCAGATTTGACACGGGCCCATTTTCATGGCCGCATTTTAACTTCATCACCTCCAAATATGGTCACATTGTGATGTCCTGGGGATTAGGGCTTCATATATGGATTTGAGAGGGACACGATTCAGCCTACAACATTACCTGATGGTCTGATCTTTCACTCCACATCTTGCGCCAGCTGCACGTGCCTCACCCCTTTCTCCAGCATCCACCTTCAAGTTGCACCAAGGTTGGCACTTTCCCACTATCTTAAGGTCCATCAAGTTGACCTAGAGGAGAAACAGGTCACTTCTGCCCTATTGCCACCACCAGTCAGTGTGAGGTGTTGCTTAGAGCTGCTAAGAAACGGCTTTATTTATCTCTGAGCGAAGGAAGTACTTCTGAACACAGAATTGCCTTTCTTCTTGTTTGCCAAGCCATAAAAAGCAACCACCTATTCCTCTGAAAGTGCGCTACAATGACCTTTGTGTAGTTTATGCTGCTGTTTCTTTGGGGGCGCCCTAGACGGGATGGTCTTTCTTGATTCAGCTTGTCCTATCTGCATTAACAATAACATGTGTTGTTCCAGAGGCTCTTTTCACAGTGGGAGACTCTTTAAAGCAAGTTGCTTTGCCCTTTAGCTCTGTTTCTAGCCTCCTTGAAGGCATTCTTGCTTTCTGGCAAAACATGATGTTCCAAACCCATCCTGATTTTTCTTGCCCCAAGACATGGAATCTCCAGGATTCTTTTCTTGAAATAGTAGAGAATAATATTAGGTACCAACAGTTGTAATAAGAAAATAAATACGATGCCATTGTTGTGGGGCCAAATTTAATTGTGAAAGAACTAGAAAATGTGTTTTTTTTTTTTGTTATTGTTTCAGCTGTGCTGGGTCTTCGTCGCAGCACATGGGGGCTTCTCTAGTGACAATATATGCTTTTTAAAGCCAGAGTTCATGCTAATTTTTCCATCTCAATATATGTTACTATCATCTCTTTTTCTTATCAACAGGGAGTTTCATCTTTGCATAGCTAAGAAAGGCTACTCCTTCGCAACAGGGACAATCTCATTCTAACTGCTGAAATTCAATTCACCAAAACCACTCCCGGGGAACATTAGCTCTTCCAGAATCATCTGATTTGACTTATTACTCTATTTAATTATTATAACTGAAGGATTCTGAACTTTCTAGGGCTATAGATCATTTCCAAAATCATGAGTGCTGTCAGAGTTACAATACCCAAGCTTAAATAATTTTCACTCTGTTTTCCCAGGACCTTGGGAGCACAAGTCATGAAAATTTTATCTTGCTTGAAGGTTTTGCAGATGACTCTCAATTCTCATTCAAGGGCTTTGTGTCATCATCATTTGGGGTTTCTTAAATCATCCATGGGAAATAGATGGGGAAACAGTGGAAGCAATGTCAGACTTTATTTTGGGGGCTCCAAAATCACTGCAGATGGTGACTGCAGCCATGAAATGAAAAGATGCTTACTCCTTGGAAGGAAAGTTATGACCAACCTAGATAGCATATTCAAAACCAGAGACAACAAAGGTCCGTCTAGTCAAGGCTATGGTTTTTCCAGTAGTCATGTATGGATGTGAGAGCTGGACTGTGAAGAAAGCTGAGCGCCGAAGAATTGATGCTTTTGAACTGTGGTGTTGGAGAGAGTCCCTTGGACTGCAAGGAGATCCAACCAGTCCATCCTAAAGGAGATCAGTCTTGGGTGTTCATTGGAAGGACTGATGCTGAGGCTGAAACTCCAATTCTTCGGCCACCTCATGCGAAGAGCTGACTCACTGGAAAAAACCCTGATGCTGGGAGGGACTGAGGGCAGGAGGAGAAGGGGATGACAGAGGATGAGATGGTTGGATGGCATCACCGACTCAATGCACATGAGGTTGGGTGAACTCCGGGAGTTGGTAATGGACAGGGAGGCCTGGCGTGCTGCAATTCATGGGGTCACAAAGAGTCGGACACAACTGAGCGACTAAACTGAACTGAACTGAAATCATCCAAAGGCTGAGTGCTCTGAATCATTCACATGTCTCTTTCATAACATTATAAACTGAACGCTTCCATTTTCAGAGCAGGCAATTTACTTCTATTGGTATTTCTTTGGTAGTTTCCCAACACTGAGGCCAAGCGACTTAACTGAGAGCCCAGCCACATTCTCAACTGTGAGTTTCCATTTCTGTGAGTTGCCCAGAGAAGAAAGTGCTACTCAGCTTGTCAACACATTTATTAAGTCTTTATGATACTCCTGGCCCGAATAGGTATAGGAAATAGAGGTTTGGAGAGGAGAACCATTTGTTTCTTTCTTCCTAGGCCACCTCCAAAAGCTAGCCTAGTCTTTCAGAGCGAAGGATGCAGTGCGGTACTTCTCTGAGGACCAGTTCAGCTCATCAGTTGTTCCGTGAGAACAGGGTCAGCCCTTGCAATGACTCACTGCTTGAATCTGGCCTCAGATCCATCAGCAGTGGTCCTGATTGTGTGTTTGTTATATAGTGGGAGGAAAAAGAAAGGGGAGATGGAAAATTAAAAGCAAAGTCAGGAAGTGAGAGGACCACAGACAGCCAGACAGGCTCTTCCTGGAGGGATCAGCACCCACATCTGGTCTGGGGAGGACTCCTTAGACCACCCTGAAACAGACTCAGGACCCCAAGGTGGGAGCTATTTTCCCATCAGGGGAAAGCAGGAGTTCAGGCAGCTGCTTTCACTAGTGCTGCATCTTTCCGGGATCAATACCCCATCTGCCTGAGGTGTATTTCCATTCACTCCAAGTCTTCAGGGAACAATAGAACTGGTGGGGTTCCCAGGTGCCTCGGTGGTGGAAAGAAAAAAAAAAAATTGCCTGGAATGCTGGAAACACATAGGAGACATGGGTTCAATGCCTGAATCAGGAAAATCCCTTGGAGAAGGAAATGGTAACCCACTCCAGCATTCTTGCCTGGAGAACTCTGTGGACAGAGGAGCCTGGAGGGCTACAGTCCATGGGATCGCAAAGAGACAGACATGGCTGAGCACGCACATGTGCAGAAGAACTAGTATCTCAGACATCAAAGAAATCATGTTTGCTTCAGAAACAAGTTTCAGCATCGAATCCTTTGGTATCTCCAGATAGTGATCTCTTCCTTGGATTTATTCCTTCACTAATTCATTGACTTAGCAAATATTTATCAGGATCTTCATGTGTACAGAGCAGTAGTTAAGAAGTTAAGGGATTAACAAGGACAAAATGTATTTTGTCCATAGGTAACGACAGGTATTATAGAGTGTGACAAACTCACGATTTAGGGATGAGTTCTCACAATGACATTCTCTGAATTGGAAGTCCATTCAAACAAAAGAGTCTGTAAGACTAGCCATCAATAGGAGTTATTCAATCTGGATGATAGGAACATATCAGTCTCCCCTGAAATATCCACCATAACTGTAACTTTATTTTGTGACTTGGGGAAACAGAATACAAGGTTGTGTTGTAATGCTGTAATGACAGAAGACTTATTATCTAGGGAAAAATAGTTGGGAAAAAAAAGTATTTGCAAATGGTACAAATGAACTTAATTACAAAACAGAAATAGAGTCACAGATGTAGGAAACAATCATATGGTTACCAGAGATGGAAGTGGGGAGGGATAAATTGGGAGTTTGGGATTGACATATACATACCACTATATATAAAATAGATAACCAATAGGACCTACTGTATGGTACAGGTAACTCTACTCAATACTCTGTAATGATCTATATGGGAAAAGAATCTGAAAAAGAACAGATATATGTATATATAAAGTTGAATTACTTTGCTACACACCTGAAGCTAACATAACATTGTAAATCAATTACACGCCAGTAAAAAATGAGAGAGGGAGAAAGAGGGGAAAAAAAAACTATTTGCCAGCATGTCTCTAGTACTGTCCAAGGAAGAGGAAATCATATACTAATATTCGTTATCTAGATGGAAATAGCTCCAGAGAGAAGGCTAATAACATTTGCACAGTACTTTAGTTTACAAAGTGCCTTCATGTACATTATCTCTTTCAACATTCACAATTGCCTCCAGAAAGTCAATGCTATTATCAAGTCTGTTTTATTGAGGAGGAAGTGGAGGCTGGGAAACTAAGTGACTTTCTAAGGTCACACTGCTTGGGAAGAACAGAATTACGGGCACTCTGACTTCTCAGCAAGCCTACTCTACCACCCCTTAGCTGTCTTAACATGCACCAAAACCCCCACCACCCTAAGTTAATGCATCATGCACAGCTTCCAGGCAATGCCCCCTTTCCTACCTGACTCTAGGCTCACCAAGTCTTTTTTTGTTTTTGGAGGCTGCATGGTATGTGGACCTGAGTTCCCCAAACGGGCTTGAACCCACATCCCCTGCAATGGAAACACAGAGTTTTAACCACTGGACCATCAGGGAAGTCCCTACACGTTTTGATCAGTAACTTGGCCTCTTGGGAGAGGTCAGCGTCCAGAAGATAATCATTGCACTTAGGACGAGCTTCATGGGTGTGAAACCAGTGTGGCTCTCTGGGGCTCTGTGCTAGGAAAAGCCACTTGGTTTAATGCTTTTCTGTCATTGGCTATTTTTTTTCTTTAATATTTTTTTTTATTGCACTGGGTCTGACTTGCAGAATGTGGGATCTTTGTTGCAGCATTCGAACTCTTAGTTGTGGCACATGGCATCTAGTTCCCTGACCAGGGATCAAACCCAGGCTCCCTTGTATTGGAAGCTCAGAGTCTTAGCCACTGGACCACCAGGGAGGTTCCTGTCACTATATTGAAATTCTTAACAACTTTTGAACAACATACAAATTATGTTGCTGGTCCTGAGTGCACAAATGATGGTTACCAGCTGGACTGGGTCCCTGGGTCATCAACCAATGCCTTGGGAGTTTAAGAGCACATATGTGGAATTTAGAAATGACAGGAGAGAAAGTGGAGGACAGTCTTGCTGGGGGAGAAGCTTTGAGAAAGAGTGGTGGATGAATAAGGCATGTTTTCAGGAATAAGATCTTTCTGCAGGCTTCCTCTCTTTGGTTCTTTTCAAAACATCACTGATGGAAGAGTTCTCACAGCAGGCCTGTATACTTACTCTTTCCATATCTCCAAAGCAGCCATGATTGACCTTTGACCAGCATGGCAGAATGTGGCCCCTGGAATCTTCTTTCCGTTAGCTGTAGGTAATTTAGTTACAGGTACTTGGAAAAATGGATTGTGCTCTACTGACTGGCTTGTCGGGTTGTTTTGCAAGATCTCAAGAGTGATGGGGACTTTCCTGGTGTCCCAGTGGTTAAGAATCTGCCTTCCAATGTAGGGAACACGGGTTTGATCCCTGGTTGCAGAACTAAAATGCTACATGCCTTGGGGCATTGCTACTAGTGAGCTCAGGTGCTCTTCAGCCCATGTATCACAACAGAGATCCCATGTGCCACAACTAAGACCCAATGCAGCCAAACAAATGAATCAAATTAAATAAATATTAAAAAGTGTTTGTCGTTGGAGTGATGATGTGCACCTGTGATCATGAGTCATGATTTTGTTGTCATGGATGGTTGTGCAGCAGAATGTACCTATGTGACCCACCCCCTGTAAAGGGACTGGGACATTCCACATAATCCCCAAGAGGTCAAACAGAGAGAACATGATGCTGTGTGACCTTCGAGGAATGGCATCAGAAGCTTGTGCTGAACCTCTCAGGACACACGGGTGCACACCTGTTTCCTGCTGCTTCTGCTCAGCATCCTTTGCTGTAGCAAATTTTAGTCACCAGTGTGACCTGCCACTGAGTCTCATGAATCCTTCTGGTGAGTCACCAAACAAAACAGTCTTCTGCTAACTTCAAAAATAGTTTGTGTTCCATGAAAAGATGCTCAACATGGCTAATTATTAGAGAAGTGTAAATCAAAACCAAAATGAGGTATCACCTCAGACAAGTCAGAATGGCCATGATTAAAAAGTCTACAAATAATAAATATTGGAGAGGAAGTGGAGAAAAGGGAACCCTCCTACACTGTTGGTGGGAATGTGGTGCACCAATGTGATACAGTATGGAGGTTTCTCAAGAAACTAAAAATAGAGCTACCATATTAGCAATCCCAATCCTGGGCACATATATGAACAAAACTTTAATTCAAAAAGATACATGCACCCTTATATTCATAGCAACACTATTTACAATATCCAAGACATGGAAACAGATGTCCAATGACAGATGAATGGATGAAGAAGGAGTGGTACATATATACAATGGAATATTACTTAGCCATTAAAATGAATAAAACAATGCCATTTGCAGCAACGTGGATGGACCTAGAGATTATCATACTAAGCAAAGTAAATCTGAAAAAGAAAAATACGATATGATATCATGTATATGTGGAATCTGAACAGTGACACAAATGAATACATCTATGAGTTACAGACATAGAGAACAGACAGGGTTGCCAAGAGGAGGGGAAGTGGGAGAGGGATGGACTGGAAGTTTGGATTAACAGATGCAAACTAGTATATGCATATATTAGTCATATATACGGATAAACAACAAGGTCTTACTGTATAGCACAGGGAACTATATTCAGTATCTTGTGATAGTTCATCAAGGAAAATAATATGAAAAAGAATATATATGTGTGTGTGTGTATATATATATATATATATATATGAGTTACTTTGCTATGCAGCAGAAAGTAACAAAACATTGTAAATCAACAATACTTCAATAACATTAAAAAAATAGTTTGTGAGCTATCTTCTGCCTTTTCAGTGATTTAGAGTCATGTGTTTTACTGCAATAAAGATATTGCAGTATCTTTTGCATCTGGATCATATAGGGTTCTTTTTTTTTTTTTTAAGTCTTTTAAAAGAACCCTATATGAATCAGATGCCATTAGACCATTTGGAGAGTATCTTTCATTTTGAAGACATGTGCACTTGCTAAAATAGACTTGGAACGGCTCTCAGAGCACATGCCTTTTTGTCCTCTTGGATTGATTACCGCCATTCTTTCTTCTCCAACATTCCAGAAGTACTGACTCATAGATTACAAGTGTTTCAAAATTCTGTCACATGCATCCCTGCCAACCACAGCTCAACGTGTCTGTCTTTGTGAAAACTTGGCCTCTAATGAGGTCTTAGGTTGATTTTGTAATCCCTTTAGTTTAAAATAAGAGTTGAATTTCCCTTATCTAGTGTTTGTTGATATGCTTGGCTTTTACAGTATCGGTTATTGTTGTTCAGTCGCTTGATCATGTCTGATTCTTTGCCACCCCGTGGACTGCAGCATGCCAGGCTTCCCTGTCCTTCACCATCTTAAAATATTGGTCAAGACTTATACAATTAAAAAACTTAAAGGTATATTTCAGTTCAGTCCCGTCACTCAGTCATGACCGACTCCTTGTGAACCCATGGACTGCAGCACATCAGGCTTCCCTGTCCTTCACCAAAGTATATTTAGAAAATGCCTAATGTCTAAGTCTTCATAGTTAATTTCTTTCACTCCATCTCTCCTGGACATCAGGGATGCTCTTATTGATCTACTTTATGATTTTAAAGCCTTTAATTAAAACCTCTTATTGAGTGTTGAAATATAGTTATATGTATTGGGTTGGCCAGAAAATTCACTTGGATTTTCCCATAAATCTTACAGAAAAACCAAATGAACTTTCTGGTTAACCCCATACATACCCCTTGCTTTGCAGAATATGTGTATTATCGTCAGTTGACTATTAAAAGCAAGTTTCTATAAACTAATCTTTATACTTTTATCATCACAGTTGAGGTCTGTATAGAATGCTCACTCATTGGCCTCATCTCTCTACCATCCTAGGAGTTAGGTGTTAAGAGAGGGGAATGAAATTGCCACCATCCTGTGTTAATTTGCTGGAGAAGCTGAAGTTCATTTTGCTATCTCAAAATTCAGAAATCTTCAAAGGCTCTCCATTTCCAAGCAAATAAAGTTTAAACTCCCCTGCTGTGAGTTTTAATATCTCCCATGATCTGGCCCCAGCCTGCATCCTTGATCTCATTCCTAACCATTTCCCAACACGGGCACTTAGCTCCTTGCTGTGCTTAGAACAATGCTGAGTACATAGCAAGGGTTCAATA
This sequence comes from Nanger dama, assembly GCA_917880005.1. Taxonomy (NCBI): domain Eukaryota; kingdom Metazoa; phylum Chordata; class Mammalia; order Artiodactyla; family Bovidae; genus Nanger; species Nanger dama. The sequence continues at coordinate 20,625,909 of CAKJTW010000023.1, forward strand.
AATGCATATTTTTTGATGGATTCTTAAAGATTAAAAACAAGATATTCTCATAGGCTATCCATAAGCTAAAACTCTGAGGCTATTTTAAAAAATATTCATAAGACAACTGGGAAAAGTTGAACTTTGACTAAATATTTGATATTGAGATTATTGTTACTATTTTTTTTCTTTTTTAAAAATTGAGGTAGAGTTGATACATAATATGTTTCAGGTGTACAACATGTTGTTTTGTTTAGTTGCTAAGTCATGTCCGATTCTTTGTTACCCCATGCATAGTGATTCATAATTTTTAAAGGTTATACTCCATTTAGGGTTTGGTTTAGTAGCTAAGTTGTGTCTGACTCTTTGCGACCCTATGGACAGTAGCCTGCCAGGCTCCTCTGTCGATGGGCTTCTCCAGGCAAGAATACTGGCGTAGTTGCCATTTCCATCTCCAGATATTCCATTTATGCTGCTAAGTCGCTTCAGTCGTGTCCGACTCTGTGCAACCCCATAGATGGCAGCCCACCAGGCTCCGCTGTCCCTGGGATTCTCCAGGCAAGAACACTGGAGTGGGTTGCCATTTCCTTCTCCAATGCATGAAAGAGAAAAGTGAAAGTGAGAGAAAAGTGAAAGTGAAGTTGCTCAGTCGTGTCCGACTCTTAGCGACCCCATGGACTGCAGCCTACCAGGCTCCTCCGTCCATGGATTTTCCAGGCAAGAGTACTGGAGTAGGGTGCCATTGCCTTCTCCGATTCCATTTATAGTCATTATTAAATATTAGCTATATTCCCTGTATAGCCTGTAGCTTTATACACAGTATAAAATACATAACCTCTACTGTCACTACTTTCAGGTGTGACAGTGGTAATGTATTTACTTTAAAAATCATCGTAGGGACTTCCCTGGCAGTCCAGTGGCTAAGACTCAGCGGGTTGCCAGGTCGCTGATGCAGGGGGCCAGGTCAACCCCTGGTCTGGGAACTGGATCCCACAGGCTGTAACCAAGACCCAGCACAGCCAAACAAATAAATATTTTTAAAAATCATTGTATTTTGGACTGAATTGTGTCTCCCCTCCCCCTCAAAAAACTCTGTTTTGAAGCCCTAACTCCACAAGATTGTACTGGGTTAGCCATAATGTTCCTTGGGTTTTTCCATACGATATTATGGAAAACCCGAACATTTTGGCTAACCCAATATTCAGAGATAGAGACTTTAAGGAGGTAATTAAGATCAGATGGGGTCATAAGGGTGGGATCCCATTAGAAGGACTATGGCAGGAAGGCCAAGTGAGGACACAGTGAGAAGGGAGGCCATCTGCAAGCCAGGAGAGAGGCCCCACAGGAACAAACCCGTCAGCACCTTGGCCTTGGATTTCCAGCCTTGAAGACTGTGGGAAAGTGAGTGTCTGCTGTCTGGGCTGCCAGGTCTGTGGCATTCGGTTATGGCAGCCTGAGCAGACTGTTACCCCTGTTTTTAAGACGACTACTCCTCTACTCCTGTTTATCTTTCAAATTTCATTGTAAATTTCCCTGTTTCCACTGTAGGGGGCACATGGAGCAGCCAAAAAAAGAGAATTCCAGAAACACAGTGTGAAGTACTCTTGAGCTCTGCTTGGTAAGCAGCTACACATACACACTCAGTTGCTCAGCTCTGTCCGACCCTTTTCAACCCCATGGACTGTGGTCCAGCAGGCTCCTCTGGAAGTCCACGGAAGTTTCCAGGCAAGAATACTGGGGTGGGTAGCCATCTCCTCCCTCAAGGAATCTTCCTGCCCCAGGGATGGATCGAATCTATGTCTCCTGCTTGGCAGGAGGATTCTTTAGATTCTTTACTACTGTGCCACCTGAGAAGCCCATCTTGGTAAGCAAAAGTTTATGCAAAACTTCTTCTCTATGTAAATAAGTTATAACCATTCATTCAGAAAACAAGACTGCTTGTTAATGGGGAAAGAGAATGCAAAGTCCACCTATAATAATAATAATGATGTCACAGCTCATATTCTAAAGAGAAATCTGGATTGCTTCTTGCCCAAACAAAAAAAAAAAAGAATACAAATTCAATGAACATCCTTTACACACAGAACTTTATACTCAGACTCTCTTTCAAGTCCTGCTTTCAGGTTTCATTTTTTAAAAATTAGAACCTGTTTGCCTTTTTGCAACACATTCTTTTCTATTTAAACCTAATGTTTTGACTCTTAGAGTCAATACCATGGACGATGAAAGAGAGTCTACGCCCAAAAGTTTTTATCAGGTGGATGAGGAAACTGCTCCTTTTGTTCTTTTCTGAATAGTGGAGGACTGTAATTCAACCAAAGTAACAAAAAGAAACCCAACTCCACCAAATTAAAACATAAATGTCCTGTTGCTGCAGTTCTGTTTATACAGTGCTTACCTTCTCTCTGCAAAGCACCGTGATACTGAAAGTGTGGTTCTAGGGATAAAACACAGTTTAACTGTAACTGTTAGACAGCAAGACAAACTAAGGGCTTCCTTGGTGGCTCAGTGGTAGAGAATCCACCTGCCAAGAGGGAGATGTGGGTTTTTCCCTGGGTTGGGAAGACTCCTGGAGAAGGAAATGGCTACCCACTCCAGTATTTTTGCCCGGGAAACCCCATGGACAGAGGAGCCTGGTGTGTTACAGTTCATGGGGTTGTAAAAGAGTTAGCCACAACTCAGTGACTAAAAAAAAAAAAAAAACGACAGATCCTGAAATAACTTTATCATGTTGCTTTAATTAGTTTGAGTTGGGGATCTCATACTCCTTAACCAATCCAGTACCATTGTTTTCTCTCAGTAATCAACAATGAAATCCTAATCCTGATGTCTTTTTATTTCTTTTTTTCTCTTTAATCACATGTCAGGTATGTTTAGCTGGCTAGAGGATCACAATGATCACTCAGGGCCTTGGATCCTGGACTGCAGAGTGAAAAGTAGCCCCAGTACAGGAGGGGTGGGCAGTGCACAGAGAGCTCTCAGCTTAGGGGTCACACAGAGCCAGGAATGCTTTCTGAAAAGTGTGCTTTGGTAGGGCTCCATAATTTGGGACATATCCTGGGACTCTAAGAAAAAGTACTTAGTTGCATTAAGAATTATCTTGTCTTTTGGGGAATTTTCTGGTGGTCCAGTGATGAGGACTTCTCGATTTCACTGCCAAGGGCTCAAGTTCTATCTCTGGTCCAGGAACTAATATTCCAAAAGTGGTGTGGTGTGCCCCCTCCCCAAAATTGATTATACATAAAATAAATAATCGACAAGGACCTATTATATAACACAGGGAATTCTACTCAATACTTTGTAATAACCTACATGGGAAAAGAATCTGAAAAAGGATACATGTATGTGTATAACTGAATCACTTTGCTGTACGTCTGAAACTAACACAACGTTGTACAACTGTACTTCAACATAAAATTTTAAAAATGTAATGGAAAGAATAAAGTCAACTGATTAGAAACCTTGAAGAGAAAAAAAAAGTTCCATAAAAAAAATTATCTTGTATTCTAAACCACCTTATACTTCCTCTCTTGCCCCTACTTGCTCCTCCCCATCCCCCAGGGATTCTCAACAAAGGCTGAATCTCAAGGATCCTTGAGACAAAGCCCTATTCACCAATTTAGTGGGAAAGGCAGCAATCTGGGCCTTTGCATAAGTGAAGAAAGTAATTGTTTGTGTGAATTTTTAACCTTTCAAATCTGTTTGTGTGGCCATGCAGACACAATCTCCCCCTTAGTTCTCAGACTTGAAGAACTGAAGAACATGTTTTTGTATCTTATCTCTGCTATTGTAGATCTCACCATGAGTCATTTTCTATTTGATCTCATTAACATATAGCCATGAATTTAGAAAAAAATTCTTCAGTGTACATAGTATTTTTGTCTTGTTTATTCTCTAAGGTTTAACTATCTGTCAAGGCCACACTTTCTTTTTTAATGTGGATCTTTATTGAATTTGTTACAATGTTGTTTCTGGTCTTATGCTTTGGTTTTCAGCATGTGGGATCATAGCTCCAACCTGGGGAGGAACTGCACCCCCTGAACAGGAAGGTCAAATGCTAACCATGGACTGCCAGGGAAGTCCTCAAGGCCACACTCTTGATTCTTATTCTTCAGCTCCGGTGGCATTTCCTAAGAACGTAACTGTCCTTGGCTTTTATTTCTTGCCTTCTTCTCAACCTCAGCAACATGCTTTTGAGAACAGGCTTTATCAAGAATGCAACTCACAATGCCAAGATATAACTCCCCCAAAGTACTATATAAAACCACCATAGGTTTAATCCAACTTTTCCCTCAAGGCTGACGGTCAAAGAAGTATCCTTACTTGGCCCTGACCGAACATTACCCACTGCTTTCTCTGAGAGGCAACTAATAAAATGAAAGGAACTTGCAGCTTCAAAGGACACAGAAGAGCTTGGATGAGATCCTGATGACCCAGCTATGTCTGATTCAGGTCCAAGCCCCCGGATCTCAGATTCTTGTGTTACTCCTGAGTTTGTGATCCCTATATACACTCCTCTGTCCCTTCTATCCAGAACATATCCAGGTTGTCATGTGTAGGTCCTAGGACCACTGAAGAGCCAGAACTAGCCTGTCCATACCCAGTATATGTACAATAACGAGCTTTGTCAAGGGCATTTCAGGAGCACTCACATTTGTGGCCTGTGTACCAGACTGCTCTTGCCTAAATGAGCTATTATTGCCAAATAAACTCTCCCAGGATGCTCAGTATGTTGGCCTGGTTTTCTGCAGTTATTTTCCAGGCTTTAGTCTTACATCATGAATCTGTGAGGGAACTGTTGACCGAAACTGCCCGCCTTGGCCAGGCATGATGATAATCGTTAGCAAGAGTTGTCTCATATCAGGAAGGCCTGATAAAGAACGTGGTGCTGCCACCGAAAACTAACTGGGAGAATTTGGGAGCGGGCAAAAGGACAAGGGAGGAGACAATGTGTCCTGCCCTAACCTCCCAGAAACCCTCCCGCTGGAATCCATCTTGGCTAAGAGACACAGGTACCACCAGGAAGGACCCCAAGTCACCAGATACGGGCCAAGCAAGCTGATCGGCCAAGAGACAACCCAGAAACTAACCCCGTGACCATAAACCCTGAGACTTCAAGCCATGTGGCAGTCCTCCTGGGTTCTCTCACTCTGTTGCTCTCTGCCCCAGATGCCCCTTCCCAATAAAGTCTTTTGCTGTGTCAGGATGTGTGTCTCCTTGTAAAATTCATCTCTGAGTATTAGACAAGAGCCCACTCTCAGGTCCCAGAAGAAAGAGTCCCTCTTCCTGCACTGAATCCTCATTGAGATTTTGTTTATTCCCCTTTCCTTCTTGAAGTCAAACACTAGCTTTTTTTTAGGTGCCTGGTGAGTGGCTCTCAGTCGCTTTCGTTTCTTCAGCTCATCGCTTTGTCCATGTGGGACTGTCTCCCCAGCTACAGCCTAAGTTGCCTGTGGGAAGGAACCCTGTGTGTGTTGTTTGGTGTCCCCATCACATCCTGCATGGGTACCTCTGATGACCAGTTAAAGGGAGATATTTTTCCAGTGGAAGAAAACAGAGGATATACAAAGAAATAAAGAAAACTTTTCTAATAGCTAAAGTACAGAGATAGCTAGAAAGGGAAACTAAAGAGTGGTGTTGGTTTAGTCTCTAAGTCATCTCTGACTCTTGCCACCTCATGGACTGTAGCCCACCAGGCTCCTCTGTCCATGGGATTTCTTAGGCAAGAATACTAGGGTGGGTTGCCAAATACACCTTTATTCCTTGGCCCACTAGAACCCTTCCTCATCTGAGAATTAATCTAGTTAAGTCCTATATTATAATAAATAAGATATCCAAGATTCCTATATTTTACAGTCCATTGTCTAAGGCATTTAATGTTTAATCCCACTTTAATTTCTATGTGACTGTTGATTGTAAAGGTCTGCTTTCACTACTCACTATAGCAGGAAACTCAGTTTTGTCCTTGGATAAGAACTGCATCATTCTCAAAATAAAAGAGTGTGTTGGGGGTGGGCGGAATTCCCTGGTGGCCCAGTGGTTAGGACTACATCCATTCATTGGAATCGTTCTTATTCAATACATGTTCATTGCAACACACATATCTTAGTAGCATAGTGTAAGGGTATATATTGGGTTCAGTTCAGTTCAGTCACTCAGTCGTGTCCGACTCTTTGCAACCCCATGAATCGCAGCATGCCAGGCCTCCCTGTTCATCACCATCTCCCAGAGTTCACTTAGACTCATGTCCATCGAGTCAGTGATGCAATCCAGCCATCTCATCCTCTGTCATCCCCTTCTCCTCCTGCCCTCAGTCCCTCTCAGCATCAGAGTCTTTTCCAATGAGTCAACTCTTCGCATGAGGTGGCCAGAGTATTGGAGTTTCAGCTTTAGCATCATTCCTTCCAAAGAGATCCCAGAGCTGATCTCCTTCAGAATGGACTGGTTGGATCTCCTTGCAGTCCAAGGGTCTCTCAAGAGTCTTCTCCAATACCACACTTCAAAAGCATCAATTCTTTGGCACTAAGCTTTCTTCACAGTCCAACTCTCACATCCATACATGACCACAGGAAAAACCATAGCCTTGACTAGATGGACCTTAGTCGGCAAAGTAATGTCACTGCTTTTGAATATACTGTCTAGGTTGGTCATAACTTTTCTGTATAGTTGATAGAACTATATAGTTGATAGAACTATATAGAACAGACCATTGAAACTGATCTGTTATGTGTAACATCAAAGCCAGGGAAGAGAAATCTACTCAGTATTCTGTAACAACCTGCATAGGAACAGAATCTGAAAAAGGATGGATATATGTATGTGTATAACTGATTTACTCTGCTGTGCACGTGAAACTAACACAACATTGTAAATCAACTATATTCCAATAAAAAGTTTTTAAAAGGCAGGTAAGAGCATTGACTCATTTCTCACAAAAGTGCGTTGAAACGGAGGACTGACTTTCTCTTCATGTCAATTTTAAAGCCCCTATCCAGATTCCAGCTCTGTGCTCTGGGTGAGAGTCAGTTTTTGTCACTGATATGGGTGAAAGGCTCATCACTATTTACCCAGGATGTTTCACAAGTGAACCATATCCAAGAAAGTGCTGGTAGAAATCAAAGATTGTTTGGAACATCCTGGAAGAAAGCTAAAGACATGGATGTAATTTTTAACCTGAGAAAACTTCCTCTTCATCAAACATAACAAGTTCTTAAATCATTATTTTTCAATATAGTCAGAGAAAGATCTTTTCACCTATTTAAGTTCACTCAACTTTCCTTTTTAAAAGTTGATTTATTTTTGGCTGTGCCAGGTCTTTGTTGCTGTGTAGGTTTTTTCTCTAGTTTCGGAGTGCAGGCTTCTCATTGCAGTGGCTTCTTTTGTTGCAGAGCGCAGACTCAAGGTGCGCGACTTCAGCAGTTGTGGCACCTGGGCTCCGCAGTTGCGGCTCCTGGGCCCTAGAGCACAGGCTCAGTAATTGTGGCCCATGGGCTTAGTTGCTCCACGGCATGTGGGAACTTCCCGGACCAGGGATCAAAACTATGTCTCCTGCATTGGTAGGTGGATTTTTACCACTTGAGAAACCGGGGAAATCCTGGCTTATATTACTAACCTTATTTTACAAATGAGGATGTTTGAGAGGCAGAGAATGGAAGTCAGCTAAGGTCACCAGGTCCAAGCCGAGGTTCCACCCAGCAGAGGTCACACAAGAGGGTCTCTCCAGGCTGCCAGCGGTTCCTGGAAAACAACTTCGGGGCTCTCACCAGGTGCTCTGAGCTCCAAAGCCAATGGGGCGGAAAGGACTGCTTGTGTGTCCTGTGTTCCTCCTCTCTTGTGTTCAGCCTCTCCTCTTCTCTCACCTCCCTGAGAGGCTCCACAGTTCCCATCTGCTGTCACTTACTTAGAGGGGATGGCTGAGCCTACAATTTCTTCCTGTTTATCTAGCTTACCTCATGCTATTGCTCAACTCTCATTCCCCAAATTCCCAGGAAGAACCCAAGAAGGAGAGAGAGCTGCAGTTAAACTCTTGCCAAGTTCCTAAGGCAACCTGTCCACCAGGGGAGGCAGGCCCCCGCCCGGAATCATCTGTTTCCTGCCCTACCTAATGGCTCAGGGTGAATCATCACTTTCTCAGCCCCACTGAGGCATGACTCCTCCCATCTCTTCCCAAATGCTCAGGCCGGCCTGATGAGGCTAGAAAACCAGCTGTTTCTCCTTTGCATCTCATGAATTTAAAATGACTGCATTAGGGCTCAAAGGCCCAGAGCCCACAAGCCTGAAATGTACTATGTTGGCCTTTGGCAGACACCAGAGGACCAACCCCTGCGAGCTCTAAAGCCCTGGGGCTTTCCAGGGCCTGGCCTCTAGAATGGTTAAAGAGGTACCTGTGTCAGCATTAGCCTTGTTTGGTGGTGCAGTGTTAAGTTCTGCAGAATGAATAGGACACACCACTCAGGACCCCAGTCTCCTTCCTGTACTCTGCTTTGCTTGCTCTCAGTAGGAAATGCTAAGTCCTGGAAAAATGGAGGTGGTGTCTCTGTGCCCCATGGGTGTCCAGCAGAGGGCTCTGCATGCAGTGGGTGCTCAATAGATGCTTATTAAGAGAAGGAATGCAAATAAATGGGGTTTCCAATGATTGCTATTTCTACTCAATAGCGAACAAGAGCAGCACCACACTCTGCAACAAATCCTTCTGCAGTAAACTTAAAATACTGTGTAAAATTCTAGATAACAAATGCACGTGCAGGCTTCCTGGTGGCCCAGGGGTTAAGAATCTGCCTGCCAAGGCGGGGGACACGGGTTCGACCCTTGATCTGGGAGGATCCCACAGGCTCTGCAACAAGAGAAGGCACTGCAATGAGAAGGCCTGAGTGTTGTAACTAGAGAAAGCCCACTCACAGTAACAAAGACCCAGCACGACCAAAAATAAATAATAAATAAAATTATTTTTAAAAATTGCACGTACTAGTCTGATCTGATAACTAGGAAGGTGGATGTTGAGTGAAGTTATGGTGTGATTACCATCAAACCTGGCAGACTAAAATTTGGTCCTTTTTGTTTGTACTTTGAAGCTCTACAGTCCAGGAGGAACAGAGATCTAAGAGGAAAAAGCATATCATAAGCAGTCATCGGGGACAGCTGATTTAGGTCCATCTGAGCTGACCTGAGACAAGAGCATTGGAATTGCTTTTTTTTTTTTTCCAAAAAAGGGACAGTACAAATGAACTTATCTACAAAACAGAAATTGAGCCACAAATGTAGCAAACAAACTTATGGTTTAAATTAGGAGGTTGGAATTAACATATATACACTACTACGGGGCTTCTCTGGTGGCTCAGCGGTGAAGAATCCTCCTGCGCTGCAGGAGACTTGAATTCAATCTCTGGATAGAGAAGAAGACCCTGGAGAATACTGCTCCAGTATTCTTGCCAGGGAAATCCCATGGACAGAGGAGCCTGGCAGGCTACAGTCCACAGGGTCGCAAAGAGTTGGATGTGACTGAGCAGGTACACATGCATTACTATATATAAAATAGGTAACTAATAAGGACCGACTGTAGAGCACAGGGAACTCTACTCAGTATTCCGTGATGACTTACATGGGAAAAGAGTCTAAAATAAGAGTGGGCAGGGAGAAGGAAATGGCAACCCACTCCAGTACCTTTGCCTGGAAAATCCCATGGACGGAGGAGCCTGGTATGCTATAGTCCATGGGGCTGCAAAGAGTTGGACACATCTGAGTGACTTCACTTTCACCATATTATCCAGTAATTCCACTCTTAGCTATAGAAAAAAATGAGAATGCATCCACACAACTTGTAAACAGATGTTTATAGTGGCATTATTCATAACAGCCAGAAATAAAAACAAGTCAAATACCCATCAAATAATAAACAAAATGTGGAATATCCAGACAATGGAATATTATTCAGCAATTAAAAAGTAATTGGGTACTGATACATGCCATGACATGGATAAACTTCAAGTAAAAGAAGCCAGGCAGGAAAAGCCACATATTGTGTGATCTGATTTGTATGAAATTGTTAAATCTCTATATGGAATTGTTAAATCTCTATATGGAGAAAGTAGATTAGCGGTTGCCTAGGGATGGGAATGTTGGGGAGAAGTGGGAGTGACTGCTAATGAATTTGGGGTTTGGGGGAGGGAGATGATGAAAATGTTATAGAATTGATTTTGTGGTAGTGGAGGTATTACTCTGTGACTATACTAAAAACTACTGAATTGTGCACTTTGTGTGAATTGTATGGGGTGAGAATGATTTATCAAGTTGTACAAATAAAACTTAATTTTTCTCCTTGAAAAAAAAATAAATGAATAATAAAATAAAATAAAATAAGAGTGGGCATATGTATATATGTGGCTGATTCACTTTGTTGTACACCTGCAACTAACACAACATTATAAATCAACTATAGTCCAGTAAAAATTTAAAAAAGAACATTGCATTTGCTCTGTGGCTGCAGACTGTTTCTGAGGGCATATGCAAAGCCAAGGGGCAGGGCCTCTGGAGTCCGGTGGACTGTGCCTTTTTCAGTCTGGAAAGGAAGAAGGGTGGGAAGTTGGGTGGGGTAAACAAAGGAGACTAAGATGCCACATTTGATGGCACATGCCAGGGCTGGGCCCCATGGCGTCCGTCTCTGCCCGAACACGTTCTCCAGCACCAGTGAGTGGATCCTAAGGAGAGCACTTATCTGAAATTTTTGCCAACAACTTCACCCTCGCTGGAAACTGAGAGGAAATATTCTAGGGAGGAGACGATTACATCATGCTGGCTTCCGCCCTCCTCCTGACTCTCAGGGCTGCGCCCTGTATTGTCACCCTGAATTCTGCAAACACCCACATTTCAATTTCCCTTCAAATGAGTGAGATGGAATAAATGGATTGCTTTATGTGCAGAGAGGAGTCTGATCCTTAAAGGACCTCATTGAAGGGGCAGCGTTTTTGAAAGTCATTGTGTTTAATGCGTTTTTATGTACAGACAGGCTTTCCAAAATCCCTCCTGGAGAAGGCCATTTGCAGCACTGTCTTTTTTAGGGGGTGGGGCCACTATGGGGCATGCAGGATCTTAGTTCCTTGCTGTTGTTCAGTCACTAAGTTGTGTGATCTGACCAGGGATCAAACCCACGCCCCCTGCATTGGAAGTACAGAGCCTTAACCACTGGGCAACCAGGGAATTCCTGCACCACGTTTTGAATATTGGTGTCATTGGCACAGGCTCCAAAGGAGTGACTGAGGATGAGGTTGGTGACAGAGACCACAGGGGACTTTCCATTGCAGAGAGGAGGCGGGTCTTTGCATGATGGCTTAGAGATGACTTGGACCTTTTATTTCACCTTATTTATTAAAACTACTAAGAGTAACGTCACTAATTAGTGGAGAAATACAAATAAAATTACAATGAGGTGCTCACATTGGTCAGAATGGCCATTGTCAAAATTCCACAGATAACACATGCTAGAGAGGGTATGAAGAAAAATGTACCCTCCCACTGTGTTGGTAGGGATGGGAGCTGGTGTAGTCACTGTGGAGAACAGTATGCATGCACGCTCAGTCACTCAGTCGAGTCTGACTCTTTGCTACCCTATGGACTATAGCCTGCCAGGCTCCTCTGTCCATGAACTTTTCCAGGCAAGAATACTAGAGTGGGTTGCCATTTCCTTCCAGGGATTTCCTCCATGGGATCTTCCCAACCCAGGGATCAAACCCCCATCTCCTGCATTGCAGGAAGATTCTTTACCACCGAGCCACGAGAGAAGCCCTGGAGACCAGCATGGGAGGTTCCTTTAAAAAACTAAACATAGAACTCCTATATGATCCTGCAATCCCAGTACTTGGCATATATCTGGAAGAGACAAAAACCCTAATACAAAAAGATACATGTACTCCAATGTTCATAGCAATACTATTTACACAGTCAAGACATGAGAGTATCCATTAACAGAGGAAGGAGAGGAATGAATAAAGATGTGGTACAAATATACAATGGAATATTCCTCAGCCATTAAAAAAAGGATGAAATAATGTCATCTGAGCAACAAGGATGGACCTAGAGGTTATCACACTAAGTGAAGTAAGGTTCAGTTCAGTTCAGTTCAGTCAAGTCTAACTTTTTGTGACCCCATGGACTGCAGCATGCCAGGCCTCCTGGTCCATTGCCAACTCCTGGTGTTTCCTCAAACCATGTCCATTGCTTTGGTGAGGCCATCCAACCATCAATCCTCTGTCACCCCCCTTCTCCTCCTGCCTTCAATCTTTCCCAGCATCAGGATCTTTTCAAATGAGTCAGTTCTTCACATTAGGTGACCAAAGTATTGCAGTTTCAGCTTCAGCATCAGTCCTTCTGATAAATATTCAGGACTGATTTCCTTTAGGATGGATTGGTTGGATCTCCTTGCAGTCCAAGGGACTCTCAAGAGTCTTCTCCAACACCACACTTCAAAAGCATCAATTCTTCAACACTCAGCTTTCTAAATAGTCCAACTCTCACATCCATACATGACGGCTGGAAAAACCATAGCTTTGACTAGATGGACCTTTGTTGGTAAAGTAATGTCTTTGCTTTTTAATATGCTGTCTAGGTTGGTCATAACTATTCTTCTAAGAAACAAGCATCTTTTAATTTCATGGCTGCAGTCACCATCTGCAGTGATTTTGGAGCCCCCAGAATAAAGTCTGACACTGTTTACCCATCTATTTGCCATGAAATGATGGGATCAGGTGCCATGATCTTAATTTTATGAATGTTGAGTTTTAAGCCAACTTTTCACTCTTCCCTTTCACTTTCATCAAGAGGCTTTTTAGTTCTGCTTTACTTTCTGCCATAAGAGTGGTATTATCTGCATATCTGAGGTTATTGATATTTCTCTCTCAATCTTGATTCCAGCTTGTGCTTCTTCCAGCCCAGTGTTTCTCATGATGTACTCTGCATGTAAGTTAAATAAGCAGGGTGGCAATAGACAGCCTTGATGTACTCCTTTTCCTATTTGGAACCAGTCTGTTGTTCCATGTCCAGTTCTAACTGTTGCTTCCTGACCTGCATACAGATTTCTCAAGAGGCAGGTCAGGTGGTCTGGTATTCCCATCTCTTTCAGAATTTTCCACAGTTTATTGTGATCCACACAGTCAAAGGCTTTGGCATAGTCAATAAAGCAGAAATAGATGTTCTTCTGGAACTCTCTTGCTTTTTTGATGATCCAGCATATGTTGGCAATTTGATCTCTGGTTCCTCTGCCTTTTCTAAAACCAGCTTGAACATCAGGAAGTTCATGGTTCACATACTGTTGAAGCCTGGCTTGGAGAATTTTGAGCATTACTGTGCTAGCGTGTGAGATGAGTGCACTTGTGTGATAGTTTGAACATTCCTTGGCATTGCCTTTTTGGGGATTGGAATGAAAACTGACCTTTTCCAGTCCTGTGGCCACTGCTGAGTTTTCCAAATTTGCTGGCATATTGAGTGCAGCACTTTCACAGCATCATCCTTTAGGATTTAAAATAGCTCAACTGGAATTCCACCACCTCCATTAGCTTTGTTTGTAGTGACACTTCCTAAGGCCCACTTGACTTCGCATTCCAGGACATCTGACTCTGGGTGAGTAATCATACCATTGTGATTATCTGTGTTCATTTCAGGGCAAACCATTGAATATCACAGTAATCTAAGTCTATGCCCTGAGCAGTAGTGCTGAAGCAGCTGAAGCTGAATGGTTCTATGAAGACCTACAAGACCTTCTAGAACTAACATCCAGAAAAGATGTCCTTTTCATCATAGGGGACTGGAAGGCAAAAGGAGGAAGTCAAGAAACACCTAAAGAAAAGGCAAATTTGGCCTTGGAGTACAGAATGAAGCAGGGTAAAGGCTGATAGAGTTTTGCCAAGAGAACGCACTGGTCATAGCAAACACCCTCTTCCAACAACACAAGAGAAGACTCTACACATGGACATCACCAGATGGTCAATACCAAAATCAGACTGATTATATTCTTTGCAGCCAAAGATGGAGAAGCTCTATACAGTCAGCAAAAATAAGACTGGGAGCTGACTGTGGCTCAGATCATGAACTCCTTATTGCCAAATTCAGACTTAAATTGAAGAAAGTAGGGAAAACCACTACAACATTCAGGTATAACCTAAATCAAATCCCTTACGATTATACAGTGGAAGTAACAAATAGATGCAAGGAATTAGATCTGATAGACAGAGTGCCTGAAGAACTATGGATGGAGGTTCATGACATTGTATAGGAGACAGGGATCAACACCATCCCCAAGAGAAAAGAAATTTTAAAAAAGCAAAACGGCTGTCTGAGGAGGCCTTACAAATAGCTGTGAAAGGAAGAGAAATGAAAAGCAAAGGAGAAAAGAAAGATATACCCTTTTAATGCAGAGTTCCAAAGAATAGCAAGGAGAGATAAGAAAGCCTTCCTCAGTGATCAATGCAAAGAAATAGAGGAAAACAACAGAATGGGAAAGACTAGAGATCTCTTCAAGAAAATAAGAAATACCAAAGGAAGGTATCTTTGTATTTCATCCAAAGATGGGCACAATAAATGACAGAAATTGTATGGACCTAATAGAAGCAGAAGATATTAGGAAGAGGTGTCAAGAATACACAGAAGAACTATACAGAAAAGATCTTCACAACCCAGATAATCATGATGGTATGATCACTCACCTAGAAGTAAGGTAGAGACAGTCAAATATATGATATCTTATACTCAGAATATAAAAAAATTACAAATGAACTTATTTATAAAAGAAAAATAGACTCACAGACATAGAAAACAAAATGTTGGTTACCAAAGAAGATGGCTGTGGGGGAGGGATAAATCAGGAGTTAGAGATACACACTGCTGTATATGAAATAAATAAACAACAAGGACCCACTGTATAGCACAGGGAACTATATTCAATATCTTGTAATAACCCATAGTGGAGAAGGATCTAAAAGAATATGTGTACATGTGTAACTGTACACCTGAAACTAGCACATCATAAATCAACTATACTTCAATTTTTTAAAAAGTATTGATACTGAGTATAAGTTGTGATGATACAGCAGCAGCCATCACATACAACACTTTATGTTTCAAAGTACTGAGGAATTACAGCATTCCTCTCTTTCTTTAACCCCACGAAGAATCGGCACCCTCTCTGTGTCCCAATGGAACTTACATCCAGCTGGGATGAAGCCAAGAGGGCACTCAGGTTACATGAGGTCCTGAGCTTGAATCCTGATCTCTCACTGACTGACTGTGAGATCCCAAACAATATTTCATTCTCTGAACCTTGGTTTCAGTTCAGTTCAGTCGCTCAGTCATGTCTGCCTCTTTGCGACCCCATGAATCGCAGCACACCAGGCCTCCCTGTCCATCACCAACTCCCAGAGTTCACTCAGACCCGCGTCCATCGAGTCTGTGATGCCATCCAGCCATCTCATCCTCTGTCGTCCCCTTTTCCTCCTGCCCCCAATCCCTCCCAGCATCAGAGTCCTTTCCAGTGAGTCAGCTCTTCGCATGAGGTGGCCAAAGTACTGGAGTTTCAGCTTTAGCATCATTCCTTCCAAAGAGATACCAGGGCTGATCTCCTTCAGAATGGACTGGTTGGATCTCCTTGCAGTCCAAGGGACTCCCAAGAGTCTTCTCCAACACCACAGTTCAAAAGCATCAATTCTTCGGCGCTCAGCTTTCTTCACAGTCCAACTCTCACATCCATACATGACCACTGGAAAAACCATAGCCTTGACTAGACGGACCTGAGTCAGCAAAGTAATGTCTCTGCTTTTGAATATACTATCTAGGTTGGTCATAACTTTTCTTCCAAGGAGTAAGCGTCTTTTAATTTCATGGCTGCAGTCACCATCTGCAGTGATTTTGGAGCCCCAAAGAATAAAGTCTGACACTGTTTCCACTGTTTCCCCATCTATTTCCCATGAAGAGATGGGACCAAATGCCATGATCTTCGTTTTCTGAATGTTGAGCTTTAGGCCAACTTTTTCACTCTCCACTTTCACTTTCATCAAGAGGGTTTTTAGTTCCTCTTCACTTTCTGCCATAACGGTGGTGTCATCTGCATATCTGAGGTTATTGATATTTCTCCTGGCAATCTTGATTCCAGCTTGTGTTTCTTCCAGTCCAGCGTTTCTCATGATATACTCTGCATAGAAATTAAAAAGCAGGGTGACAATACACAGCCTTGACGTACTCCTTTTCCTATTTGGAACCAGTCTGTTGTTCCATGTCCAGTTCTAACTGCTGCTTCCTGACCTGCCTACAGATTTCTCAAGAGGCAGGTTAGGTGGTCTGGTATTCCCATCTCTTTCAGAATTTTCCACAGTTCATTGGTTTACTTATTGGTAAAGATAATGATAAAACTGATCTCAAAGAGTTATTCTGGACTTCTCTGGTGGTCCAGTGGTTAAGAATCCATCTACCAGTGCAGGGGACATAGGTTAGATCCCTGGTCGGGGAAGATCCCACATGCCAAGGAGCAACTAAGCCCGTGAGTCACAACTCTAGAGCCTGGGAACCACAACTACTGAAGCCTGCATGCCTGGAGCCCATGCTCTGAGACAAGAGCAACCTCTGCAGCGAGAAGCCGGCGCACCGCCAGCTAGAGAGTAACCCCCACTTGCCGCAACTAGGGAAAAGCCCACGTGCAGCAACGAAGACCCCATGCAGCCAAAAACAAATAAATAAACACTTTTGAAAAGAGTCTGAGGATTATGTGAGATCTCAAGGGAGAAGTGAGGCTTTCAATAAAATACTTGATGGGAGAATTAACTACACTGTGTCATCATTCATGGGTCACATGCCTCAAGGGCAGTGTAACCTTCCTGCCAGAGAAGGAGTGGATCTCACTCACCTCTGCATACCTGGCACCCCGCCAGGGCCCCACCCATTATAGCCCCAAATAAATGTAACTGAGTAAGTGAGTGAGTGAGCCGGGAAGCTCACATTGCTCCTAGAGCCACTGGGTTGACCTGCGTCATCAAGAGCTCGGCTGGCCTGGAGAGCTGAACTTCGAGGTATTGGAGCAATCCATTAAGACAATGACAGTGACCTTCAGAGTGAAGGCTCCGACCATTTATTGCCGTTGTAGAAGCAAGAGACTGAGCTGGGGTGCAAGCTGGTGCCTCCGGTTCCATTTTCTTTTCTTTTTAAAATTTTTATCTGTTTCATTGCTTTTGGCTTCACTGGGTCTTTGTTGCTATGTTCAGGTTTTTTCTAGTTGCAGCGAGCCGGGAGCTACTCTTTATTGGGGTGCATGCGCTTCTCATTGCAGTGGCTTCTCTTGTTGCAGAGCACTGGCTCAGTAATTGTGGCACATGAGCTTAGTTGCCCTGCGGAACTGGACCAAGGACGGAATCTGTTCCCCTGCACTGGCAGGTGGATTCTTAACGACTGGACCATCAGGGAAGTCCTGCTACCCCATTTTCCCATGAAAAGCACCAAGCGAGGGTCAGGAGTGGCAGCTCTTTCTCTCTACTGGGGGAGCCCTAAGAAGAAGGTGCCTGCAGCTTTATGGACCCAGGACTGGGATGGGGGCAGGCAGATAGAGGGGAGGAGGTGGGGAAGAGTTCTGAATACTAAGTCAGCACAGAGTAAAGCTGTGTTCAAGATTCCTCCATTAAGAGGGCTTAGCTGTCTCCTGAAGAAGACATCTGCTGAAGCTCTTCAATAAAGATGCCTCTAGATAGGGGTGGGAATGCAGACAAGTGTAAGTGCAAGGCTGGCCGGGGCATGCAAGTCCTTGACTGCAGCTCCCTTGGAGGCAGCAATGAGCCCTGGAAGGCAGAGCCTAGGGTCAGGCCTAAAAACCACATGTGGGTGCTTGGCCAAGAGCCTAGACTCTTCCTCCAGTTTGTTACATCAGACAGAGAAAGCTGCAGGAGATGCAGGGAGTCCGCCGCCTTGTCTAAGTTGACTTCGTCTCGTAGGTGCAGAGCTGGGATCGGAATAGAATTCTTTTGGTTCTACCTTGATTATTGTGCACTGGACCAGAAGTGGGTAAGTGAGCACTTGTGGCCCCTGACATTGAGGAAGTTGCTTCAGCTTTGGGAGGTCATCCATCCCAAACCAGAATGAGCCGTCGACTGTCAAAGTCTGTTGGTGTAGGCAGAATTTTGGCCCCATTACCTTTGTCCCCAGGGCTATGCCTGTGTACTCCATTATACAGCAAAAGGGACTTTGCAGAGGTAATTAATATTATTAATCAGTCAACCTTAAAATAAGGAGATTATCCTGAATTATCTAGATGGGCCCAATGTAATTCCATGAGTTTTAGCAAGAGAGGAAAGCAGAAACTCAGAAAAATGCAGCAGAAGTTAGACTGGTTGGAAGCTTGACGAGGCTTTGATGCACTGGTGCTGGCTTTGAATTCGGAGAGGATGGTGAGCTGATGAAGTGGGGTGGGGGTAGGGGGGCCTCCAGAAAGTGGGAATAGCCCCTGGCTGACAGTTGAACAAGACACAGGATGTCTGTCCTAAAATGCAAGAGAAGGAACTAAGTTCTGTCAACAACCTGAATTGAGTCTGGAAGCAAATTCTCCCCCAGGGCCTCCAGATAAGAGCTCAGGCTGGTTGACCCTTTGATTTCAGGCTCTTGAGACTCTAAGCAGAGCATCTGGTAAAGCCTACCTGGAGAGGTGACTTAAAGAAATTGTGATAATAAGTGGGTATTGTTTGTCATAATTTGTAGCAACAGAAAACTAATGTGAGAGCTTAATATATAACTAATAAGGACCTACTATACAACACAGGGAACTCTATTAAAGTACAGTGTAGTGACTTCTATGGGAAAAGAATCTAACTAAAAGGAGTAGAAACATGTATATGTATAATTGCTTCACTTTGCTGTACAGCAGAAACTAACGTGGGCTTCCCTGGCAGCTCAGCTGGTAAAGAATCTGCTTGCAATGCAGGAGACCCCAGTTTGATTCCTGAGTCAGAAGATTCCTTAGAGAAGGGATAGGTTACCCATTGCAGTATTCATGGGCTTCCCTGGTGGCTCAGATGGCAAAGACTCTGCCCGCAATGCAGGAGACCTGGGTTAGATCCCTGGGTTGGGAAGACCCCTGGAGGAGGGCATGGCAACCCACTCCACTATTCTCGGCTGGAGAATCCCCATGGACAGAAGAGCCTGGTGGGCGACAGTCCAAGGGATCTCAAAGAGTCGGACAGGACTTGGCGACTAAGCACAGCACAGAAACTAACATAATATTGTAACTATACATCAACTATACTCTGGTAAAAATTTTATTATTATTATTATTATTATTATTATTTTTAATTTATTTTTTTTATATACTCGGGTAAAAATTTTAAAAGCACAGTGTGAGGACCCATCTTGCCCCCTCCTCCTCTTCCTCCCTTCACTCCATCTGGTAACCACTCCCTTGGTCAGCAGGTCTGGAGATGGGCACAGGCTGTTGCCAGGCCCAGCCCACATGTTCCTGAGTGTAGTGTAGCTCAAAGTTCACTTTACGCTTGCGGGCTAGGAAGGCTCTGGGACTATTTCTCCAACATCAGGAGGCTTCATGATGGTGTCTTTAGCCCTTCTGTCTGGGTGATATCCCAGTGGAAAGCGTTCAGGTCAAGGTACTAGAGTTGCCAGGTAAAATACAAGGTACCCTGTTAAACTGAAATTACAAATTAAAAAAAAAACACACAAAAATTTTTCAGTTCAGTCGCTCAGTAGTGTCCGACTCTGGAACCCCATAAGTCGCAGCACGCCAGGCCTCCCTGTCCATCACCAACTCCCGGAGGTCACTCAGATTCACGCCCATCGAGTTGGTGATGCCATCCAGCCATCTCATCCTCTGTCGTCCCCTTCTCCTCCTGCCTCCAATCCCTCCCAGCTTAGTACGCTATAAATATTGCATGGGACATACACTTAAAAAGAATAGATAGATGATTTAAAGTTTGCCAACTCCACAAGCAGCAGACAGTAAAAATCACGGTTTTTTAGAGCAGGTAACACTGACCAGGAAGGCACTGAGTCATGACGTGAACTCGATCCTGCGCCCTTTTCTGAGATCAGTGTCCTTTTGTTCCTGCTACAGTCAAATCTGATGGCAGGAAAGGATCTTATATCGGGTGTTCACACTTTAGTGGGAATTCTTGTCAGCAAGGGGTGTCTGCCTCTTTAATGTTCTCATGTGGAGTGAAAGACCCTGCCTCCGGTTAAAAGTGAGGTTAGGCATCACTGAGCAGGGGGAGATAGATCTTCAGTCTGAGGTCTTTTCCAAGGCAGGAGTGCTTTACTGAGCAACTACCATGTGCCAGATACTTCACGTGTATGGGCTCAATCAAGCCTCGTGATAACCCTGAAGGTACATGTACTATTGCTGTTGTTCAGTCGCTAAATTGTGTACTGTAATGTACTGTAGATGAGAATAAATGCTGAGAAGTCATTGACTCCAAATCGCAAAGCAGGAAAAGGACAAGGACAGAATCTGAAGACTGATCTGACGCTAAAAGTTCATGTCTTTTTTCTGCCTCCTGTCTTGAGAAGGAAATGGCAACCCTCTCCAGTATTGCCTGCTAGATCCCATGAACAGGTGAACCTGGTGGGCTACAGTTGCAAGAGTTGGACATGACTTAATGAGTAAACCACCACCAAATACTATTTATCTTTTTTCCCCCTGAACTCAGACCCAGTAGCCATATACTGATTCTATGTACCAGCAAAGATGACCATGCCTATCTGAGGCCATCTGTAGGCTAAAATGCTAACCTGTAGGGTTAAAGACAACATGCAGAATTACATAAAAGGAATCGATCTCCCCTAATAATACATCCTTACAAACCATCTATTGGACACTTATTAAAAGAAAGGTAGAAAACAATTATAAAGGACATACTATGTGCTCAGGATGATTCTAGATGCTTCACATATTGTATACCTATAGCTGCCTTATGAAGAGTTACTATTACTATCATTTCCACTCCATTTTGGATAAGGGCATGCAGGCACTGAAAGGTCAAATCACTTCCTCTATTCACCGGGGCAAGTAAACCGGTGCACGGATTTCTGACGCAGGTAATGGGAACCAACGTCCCCACCAAGAACTACCTCCTCTACTGCTTCCTGTGGGCGGGGTCTCTGAGGCACGCCCCTTCTCTCATTAATCCTCCCCGCAAACCTGTTACGTAGATTCCCTGCTAGCTCAGATGGTAAAGGGTAAAGCTTCTGCCTGCAATATGGGAAACCCGGGTTCGCTCCTTGAAGGAAATGGCAACCCACTCTTTCATTCTTTTTCTTAATTCTGGAGTTCGGAGTGGAAAATTGGCAACTCGGCCTGAAAGAGAGTATGCCAGGCAGCTGCACAACTAGGATATAAAAACCACAAAACCGGGAGCAACTTGCTTAATCTGAACTTGGATGGATGGGTGTGGCTGGGGGAGGGGTGGCCCAATGGTTGGAATCCAGGCCTTAGCCTCCCAGGGTGGGAATCGTGTTGCCTAATCATGACATCACTCAAGCCATTCCCACGCCTCTGGCCCACTTTTGAAATTACTTAGCAATGCATGCTGAAGCCAAAATGGAAATAAATGACTGCATGACTCAGACTGTTCATCTCTGTTTTGATAACCAGCAGCGAATTGTTGGGACTTTAGTTTCTACTTGGTACAAAAATATCCCAGTGCGTTGCTAAGTTCTCCCTAATTTACCCCCTGCTTCAAGAAACTGTCAATTGTGGGGACTGCCCTGGTGGTCCAGTAGTTAAGACTCCAGACTTCCACGGCAGAGGGTGTGGGTTCCATCCCTGGTTGGGAAATAAGATCCCACATGCTATGTGGAACGGCCAAAAAAATAAAATAATAACATGTATTTTAAAAAAAAATGTCAGTTGTGTACAGGTGAAAAAGCAGACTCACATGCACTGAGGGGAAATAGCTAGAATTTCTTTCAGAAGAAAGCCTTGGGGAAGAAGCTGAGAATGCAGCCTCTGGCATCCATGTTTGAATATTGGCTCTCTACCCTAGTGCCCTCCTCTGTGGGCAACAATAATAGGACCCCTTGGGAGGGCTGCCCCAGTGATCAGTGAGATGAAAAGTCCTGGCCCCACAGGTACACAGCAAAGGCAGGTGATTGTTATTTATGCTTGTATTTGTAAACACATATGCACAACAAGGCTTCTCTGGTGGCTCAGCAGTAAAGAGTCTGCCTGCAAATGCAGGAGACAAGGGTTCAATCCCTGGGCCAGGAAGATCTCCTGGAGAAGGAAATGGCAACCCACTCTAGGATTCTTGCCTGGGTATCCCATGGACAGGCCTGGTGGGATCTCAAAGAGCTGGACAAGACTGAGCACGTATGCACAACAACATGAATGTACTTGGTGCCACTGAAACATACAGTTAAATATGGTTAAAATAATGTTTTATATTATGTGTTTTACCACAATCATAAAAAATTAACAAAAAATTGTCATATGTAGAAGAAAAGGTGATACAATCAAACATGTAGATAAAACAGAGCGGTAAGTCAGGCAGTAAGCTAATAACAAATACTTTATTTTTCTGAATTTTGCAATGTTAGTGATATTTGGTAGCTTCAAAAAATTTGAAAAAAATTTGTCAATTGTGATTTATTTTCTCATTCTAGATGAATACTTTTGTACCTTAATTTATACTCTTATTAGTTGTGCATTCTTTTACAAGTAAACTTCAACCTTACAAAAAGCAAAACAAAACAAAAAACTCCATGTTGTTCACGGTAAAAAGAAAAGAAAAGAAAGAAAAGTAAAAATGAAGAGGAAGTCGTTGATCCTGCTGGTTATAGTTTCAGGCAGGTGGGGGGTTTATAGCTACCTCTTCACAGTGAAGCCCTGCGCACCTGGGAGTTTCCAGGAAGCATGTCGAACCCTCCAACCAAGTCATCTAACAGGAGTGTTGTTGACCTGGCCTCCTCTCCAGAAGCTGTGGGGTCCACAGTCCGGGACATCTTCTTTCTCTGACACAAGTAACCGGTGAGATTTAAGAATTAAGCTTGAACTCACACCCGATGGCCTTCGCCATGTGTCCTCTGATGACACAGGCCTGCTTCACGCCACCCCCTCCCATCCCCTTCTTTCTGTTGTTGCTGTTTCTCTGCCTGTTAATCCATCTGATGTGACTCGCACTTAGCTCTGTGTTATCTGCAGACTGGTCCATGCACTGAAAACAGTTTCCTATGGTTTTCACTTTGTCTTTCCCCTAACTATAAATCAAGTCATTCCCATTTATCTTCTGCCTACAACTTGCTAGGGTTTCTGAATTCCAAAAAGGGAATTTGTAACAACTCTTTAAAATGCCAAGAAGCTCTTTGGACTCAAATATCTCAAATATCTCCCTGAAAGCTGGACAGGCTCCCCTCCTGGGCCTGAAGGAGCCAGCCCTGCTGCTTCCTCTGTTTCTGATATTTACCCTCCTGCCTCTTTTATGCACTGTCTCATGTCTTCTGTGGTCTTTCTCTCTGCAAAATTTTGATTTATTTAAAAAATTATATATAGATATAGATATTTGGTCATTCAGATGACAAAAATATATTTCTCATCTATGTTTTGTCTTTGTCCACAGCCCCTCAAACTCTTGGAATTTCCTAAGTATTGAGAGCGATTGAGGTGTTGTATGTGAATGAGATGATTTTTGGAAGCACCTAAGGATGGGGGCTTGTTGCCAGGACAACCACAACCCTATAATTACAGGTTGGCACTTTCACTGATTTCCAGGAAGGGGAGAGGGGCTGAAGGTTGAATCCATCACCATTGGCCAATGGTTTTAGTCAATCATGGCTACATAATGACGTCTCCATTAAAAACAAAACAAAATCCAAAGAGTTTTCCAACCATTTTTTTCTGTGAGAGCTTAAACATGTGGGAGTCAGAATGCATCCACGAGCCACCATGCTGGCCCCCATGTCACAAGGACAGGGGTTCTTTTGTTCAGGACTTCACCCTATGCATCTCTTCATCTGGCTGTTGACTAGCATTCTTCAATAAACTTTTATTTTTATTTTATTTTTGGCTGTCCTGTGTGGCATGCGGGATTTTAGTTCCCCAACCAGAGATAGAACCCATGCTCCCTGTATTTGGAGCAGAAAGTCTTAACCACCAGACCACCAGGGAAGCCCCAATATCCTTTTACAATAAATCAGAAATCTAGGGAGTAAGTGGGTTTTCCTGAGTTTCATGAGCCATTCTAGCAATTTAATTGAACCCAAAGTGTGAGGGCGGTGGAGGGGGCTAGGGGAAACTCTTATTTATAACAAGGGAGTCAGAAATACAGGATTGCAACAGCATCTGTAGTGAGGGGCAGTTTTGTGGGACTGAGCCCTTTACCTGTGACACCTATATCCAGGTAGATGATGTCAGAATTAAGCTGAATTCTCAGACACACTGCTGGCATCCACAAATTGCTTGCTGGTGTGGGATGGAATTAGGTCTAGGGACCTTCTCACTCTCCTTTAAAAACCATATCATCCACTTCACTTTTATAACCCCTACAGGGCAAGCAGACACTCTGCAGTGGACAGCTAATGTGTATTTGCACACCCAGCATTTCTCCCTTCTGCTAAGAGCATTTCCCTCCCATTTGGTGGGTGGAGAGGGGGTGAAGCAGGCTGTCAGTCACACTAGCCCACTTCCCGAAGATAGTGATGGGCCCAGGATGGGCTTGTGAGAGGCCAGGCAAATCAGGGTCTTTTCTGGGGTGTTGTATTTAGATAGAGATACAGACAGACTCCCTTGTCCCCTTGGATCTAGGGCTCTAATATGGTTGCTCTTTACCCCTGGAAGGAAGCCTGGCTACTCTAGGATAAAATGAAACCACCTCACAAAGAGAAGCAAAACTAAGTGATGAAGCTATGTGAGCTAATATATTTCTCGTTTGTGTAAACTGGCTGAATTCAGATTTCTGTCACTTGCAGCCAAGAAAGTCCTGATTAAGATATAACCTAATTTTTAAGAATGTCTAGTAGACATTCCTCAGAGAAGGCAATGGCACTCCACTCCAGTACTCTTGTCTGGGAAATCCCATGGACGGAGAAGCCTGGTAGGCTGCAGTCCCTGGGGTCACTAAGAGTTGGGCACAACTGAGCGACTTCACTTTCACTTTTCACTTTCATGCATTGAAGAAGGAAATGGCAACCCACTCCAGTATTCTTGCCTGGAGAATCCCAGGGACAGAGGAGCCTAGTGGGCTGCCATCTATGGGGTCGCACAGAGTCGGACACAACTGAAGCGACTTAGCAGCAGCAGACATTCCTAGTAGCCTTACACTCATATGTCATCATGGTGTCCTATGTTCACTTTGGGAAAAAAACTTCTTATGTTGAAATACAGTTGACCCTTGAACAGCATGGGTTTGAACTGCATGGGTCCACTTACATATAGATTTTCTTCAATAGTAAGTATACTACTACCCTATTCACAGGTAGTTGAATCAGATGTGGAACCCCAAATATGGAGGGCCAATGACTGGACTCGCGCATCCATGGATATATCTCTGTGCTAATCTGTTACGTGCATGACTTATCACAGTCTACTGATGTCAAGATTTAACCAATATTAATGAAGGGTACAAGCCTTTTTTTAAAAATTCTGATTTGGATGATAAAAAAGGCAATTGGGATAAACAACAAGGTCCTACTGTCAAGCACAGGGAACTATATTCAGCAACCTGTGATAAACCATAATAGAAAATAATATGAAAAAGAATATATCTGTATAACTAAGTTAATTTTGCTGTACAGCAGTAATTAACACAACATTGTAATTCAACTATATTTTAATAAAAATACATTTAAAAAGGCATCTGAAAGGCTGTTAGTTGTTATATGTCCGTAGTTTACTTTTAAGTACTTCTGCAGGAGCCACAGGAGACCCAGGTTCAATCTCTGGTTCAGGAAGTTCCTCTGGAGGAGGAAATGGCAACCCACTCCAGTATTCTTATCTGGAAGATTCCATGGACAGAGGAGCCTGGTGGGCTACAGTCCATGGGTCAGAAAGAATCAGACACGGCTGAGCAACTGAGCATGCATGCACTTCAGCAAAGGTGGGTTGTGTGTGTGTAAATTTTGTTCTTCACCATTCTTAACTGAGGCTTCGATTGAGAGTGCTTACTTAGAATGAGAGACTAATCAGAAATCCACATTCCAGAGTGAAAAACTCTAGGCCCTTCGGTTAGCTTTCTCTCTGATCGCGGGGATGTGATCACTGGAGTGATGAGTTTTATAAACTGACTTGATTTAGGTAAAATGAGTGGGACAAAGCCATGTGGGCTGGCTTCCCACATCACTGCCTAGCTGGGGTCCTCCTGCCCCCACAAGCCCCCTGCTGCATACATTGGAATGGAGCCCAAGGTTCCAGACACAGTCTTGTGTCCAGGCTTCCGGAGACATCTCTCAACCAGTCTTGACTGGGTCTGCCCAGTCCTTCTGCTAGGATGTCATGGGGCCTGACGTAGGCAAAACCTTTCAAGCGAGGCACAGAACAACAGAGCTGCCACTTCAGGAAACTTAAAGAACAAGCCCCCACACCCAGGCTCTGCCAGCTCACTAGTAAATATTTGTAGGTGTGACAGTTCTTTGAGATTTGATTTCATTGTAACCACCTGCCTGATACAGAGTGGCTTCGCAGAACAAACTCACCTACCTCTGTCTTTGTGTGACCCACGGCCACAAATCCTTACTAGGGCCTGATAGTTGCTGCCAACTTGTCTCAGGTAGGTCATAACATAAACAACCTCAAACATGGTTTTTTTTTCCTTTCTTTCTTTCTCTTTTTTGGCTGCGTAGCATATGGGATCTTAGTTACCTGACCAGGCTGAACCCAGGCCCTCGACAGTGAAAGCGCAGAGTCCTAATACTGGCGTGTGTGCTAAGCCGCTTCAGCCATGTCTGACTCTTTGTGACCCCATGGACTGTAGCCCTCCAGGCTCCTCTCTCCATGAGATTCTCCAGGCAAGAATACTGGAGTGGGTTGCCATTCCCATCTCCAGGGGATCTTCCCCTCCCAGGGATCGAACTCACATTTCTTAAATCCCTGCACTGGTAGGCAGGTTCTTTACCACTAGCACTACTTGGAAAGCCTCCTAACCACCGGACTGCCAGCGAGTGCCCCAAAATGTTTCTTCTAGAAAATGTAGCTTCAGTTCCAACAGAGCTGAAACTACAACCAGCATCAGTCCCCAAACCCCCAGCCTCAAGGGCTGAAATCACAGCCCCTCGGCAGAGACATCCGCCTGCCCATCCAGCACAGAGAGTTGGAGGGTGGTCAGATCACAGCCCCAGCTCAGCCCGGTGGCCATGCCTATGGCTACTGCTCCCATAGGACTTGGGGTGCGGGGAAGTCCTACAGCACACAGGGGACACACTCCCTGCAGGGAGATGGATACACAGGGATGGGACTCCAGAGACACAGCCTGGCAAAAGAGCCTCACAGAATTGGGAAGTGCCCTTGAAAGATGAAAGCGCCCCTTGAAAGATGAAAGCACCCCTTGAAAGATGAAAGTACCCCCGAAGTTGGAAGGAAGAGCCTGCAGTGGGAACCATACACAGGAAACAAGCAAGGAGGGCCAGGGACAGGCTGCGGAACACAGCTGGAGAATGGCAGAGGGAACTCAAGGGTTCCAGCATTGCTCCTGGCATCAAGAAAACCTTCCCCAGGCTTCCCTGGAGGTCCAGTGATTAAGAATCCACTTGCAATGCAGGGGACAGGGGTTCGATCCCTAGTCCCACATGTCTCAGGACAACTGAGTCCATGTGCTACAACTCCTGAAGCTGGCGTTCCCTAGAGCCTACGCTCTGCAACAGAAGAAGCCACTGCAACGAGTAGCTCCTGCTCTCGGCACAGCAACGGAGACACAGTGCAACCAATACACACACACACACACACACACACACACACACACACACACATATAAATAAAAAACACCTTCCCAACATGGGATCACTCACCAGCCTGTCAGGGATCTGAAGGAGGAGGAGCCCAAACAGTTGCTAGGAGACCAGCCCTTGGTGGGTAGCAAGATGCCAGCTGAACACTTCCTGTCCACAGACTCAGCCATTGCTCAGGCAGTCCCTGTAGGACGGGGGCAGGAGTACAGAGGCGTGACTTTTCCCATTGTGTCCATGAGACCACAGACATGGTGTTAGGGGGCCCAGCTCAGAATGGAGCTGGCCTCCTAGCTGCCAATCACTTACTAACTTAACCCTAAGATGAGTGGCTTCCTGGTTTGTGCTTAAGGATGATCTAATTATAAGCAGTTCCCATCTAGGTCTGAGTTGAGGCAACTGCTGAAATCCACGCGCCATGCGATGGGAATTGTCTCCACTTCTCTGAAATCCATCATGTACAGATGTATAATATCTAACACGCAATTCTATGTAGTACCTTTGTAATCTCAGCAACAACATCTGGTTAATTTAACGTGATATATTGTCTAAGAGGGAAGATGCTGCCTCCTTCATTTCATGCTGTTCCTATCGAGGTGACTATAGAATCAATATCTTATTTTCCCAGATCTTGAGGTAAACGAACTGACTTTCATTTTCCCAGATTTTTCCTTCCTTCTTTCCTTTAATTTGCCCTTCCCAAATACCTTAAAAAAAAATCTCTGCTCCAAAAAATTTAGTCAAAGGGATTTATGATCCTAGCTTCTAGGATGGGCATTTGCCAGGTCCATTATAATTTTATCCCTAGAGATTTTAAATCCATCAATAAACAATCAAGATGCAGCACAACCCTGGGATTGCACCAGGGTGAGAGCTGGGGATAGCAGCTCCATCACAGGCCTTAGAATCCGGGAGGCTGTCTGGAGCACAGGGTGGGGCACGAAGCTGGAGGCCCAGAGGCAGGGACCACTGATAAACTGATAAATTGTGGGACCTTAGAGATGGCCTCGGGTCTCACTCTCCACTTTTGAAACGAGGAAAATGGATGAGATCATCTCAAATATCTACACATCTAAAGTAGCTAAATATATAATTGGGAGGTAGATTGTAATGTAATTTCTGTTTTTGATTTGGAAGGAGAAGCTATAGCAATAGTGAGTTTAGGGGAAAAGATTCCAAAAATCTCTTCTGAAAAATAAGGGCACTTCTCTTTGAGGAAAGACCCTTCATTTGAGCATATGCTGACAATGAAAGGGGTCAGGGAAGGATTGTGTGTATGCTCAGTCACATCTGACTCTTTGTGACACAACAGGCTGCAGCCTGCCAGGCTCCTCGGTCCATAAGGATTTCCCAGGCAAGAACACTAGAATGGGTTGTCATTTCCTTCTCCAGGGATCTTCCCAACCCAGGGATCAAACCTACATCTCCCGCAGCTCCTGCATCGGCAGATGGATTCTTTGCCACTGAGCTACCCAGGAAGCCCAGGGAAGGACTGACTTTCAGCCAGAGGGTTCTCAAGGGGAAAACACACAGCTGTCTTGCTCAGACTAAAGTGAGAAAGGTAGAGATACAGTCATGTATAATGTGGTCTCTGCCTAAAGAAGCTGATTATAGAATCATCAACATTATCATTGTAGCTACCCTTTGGGAAATTCTTATTTTCCAGACAATGTTTATATCTGCTTTTGTTGTTGTTTTTTTTTTGTTTTGGCTGTGCTGCATGGCATGTGGGACCTTAGTTCCCCAACCAGGGATCAAACCCACATGGTCTTAACCACTCATTGGACCACCAGGGACATCCCTGTTTATATCTGTTACTTCATTTAATTTATATGGTCAAGGAAAAAGGTGCTTACATCTGCGAGTCTTTGAACTCCCTAATTCTGTCTCTCTCTGCTTTTTCTTTTATCTACATATACAATTTAGGAGAAGTTTCTCTTTTGCTTTTCATTCTCTCCTTGTGAAAGGGAATTATAGCAGTAACATATTCATAACAAAGAGGAGTGGAGAAGACTGAATGGTGCAAAGAAATAAACTGCTAATTGCAATGCTTGGCACACCCTAGGCCCTTAAAACCCTTTTCATTACTTTTTTTCTTTGCAACCCATTTGACTGCACTAATCCTTCCTTCCACCAGATGGCAGACTTTTGGATCAAAAACTACTCTGATAACACTCGCACCTTAAAAGCTTTCTAGAGTTCTCCCTACCTGTATGACATGGTGGCTCTTAATGTGTCAAAGTAATATAAATCGATTTGATTGGGTCCTGAATAATGGCAAACGTAAATATGTGGGCAGCAATGAGCTGTTAGGCAGGAAAACTGTCTAAAGCAGTACTGGCCAGTACTTGGCAAGTAACTCTGTGTTGGAGGAGTAATCACTGCTTATTGAAAGTTAAATGTCTATTTACCTCCCAGTGTCCTCAGAATCACCTGGCAACAATGCTTACGTCATGTTTAGGAGCTAACCCCATTTGCAGGAGTATATCCTGTGAAATAATCATGTTGCGGGGGGTTGCTAGCCACAGATCACTTGGTTACCTTTCCATCAGGAGTTCTTGGGGTCACACTGTGCTACTGGTTATGGGTAACCTGAGACATTCACATTTGTAAGCTGAAGTTAAGATGTCTCTGGTATCCTTAGGACCATGACTGATGTCCTCACCTCATGGGGATCTTCCCAGCATTCTTTGTGGCAGCCCAGTAGTTCCACCTGGTGAGTTCTGGAGGGAGAGATAAGAGGTGGGTTCTTTAGCAGGAGGCCTGTGTGCCTGCAAAACGAGATCAAAATCCAGAGACTAATTCAGCCCTTTGGTGGAGTTGGGCTAAGTCAGGTCATACTTTGGTGGAGTTGGGCTAAATCAGGTGGTCGGTATTCAGTTCCATACACAGTTTAAAATGGACTTCTCAATGAGGAGCAAAAGCCAGAACTGCAGGCTAATGTCTACTCGAGTTCCCCAGGCCTGCCACAACTCTTTGCAGGAACATGGTGTAGTGCATTAAGGTGCTTTGGAGGCACTTCCCTGGTGGTCCAGGGGCTAAGACTCTGTGCTCCCAGTCCAGGGGCCTCAGGTTCAATCCCTGGTCAGGGAACTAGATCCCACAGCCTGCAATGAAGATCCAAGATCCTTGTGCTGCAGCTAGGACCCACTGCAGCCAAATAAACACATATTTTTACAAATGATGCTTTAGAGCGTCTTCATGCTGTTCAACACGTGATCACCAATCAGCAACAACACCATCTAGAAACGTGGTGGTTGTAACTCAGTCATAAGTGGTGTCCAGTTCTTTGTGACCTCATGGACTGCAGCGAGCCAGGCTTCCCTGTCCTTTACCATCTCCCAGAGTTTGCTCAAACTCATGTCCATTGAGTCAGTGATGCCATCCAACCATTCTGTCGCCCCCTTCTCCTCCTGCCTTCAATCTTTCACAGCATCTGGGTCTTTTTCAATGAGTCAGCTCTCTGCATCAGGTGGCCAAAGTATTGGAGCTTCAGCTGCAGCATCAGTCCTTCCAATGAATATTCATGGTTGATTTCCAGTAGGACTGACTGGTTTGATCTCCTTGCAGTCCCAGGGACTCTCAAGAGTCTTCTCAAGCACCACAGTTCCAAAAGCATTGATTCTTCATGCTCAGCCTTCATTATGGTCCAACTCTCACATCCATACACGACTACTGGAAAAATCATAGCTTTGACTATACGGACCTTTGTCAGCAAAGTGATATCTCTGCTCTTTAATATGCTGTCTGCATTTGTCTACCCATGGCCTCTAGGAAACGTGGTAGAAATGCACCTTCTCAGGTTCCATTGAATCACTCTGTAGGTGGGGCCCAGTAATCTGTGTTTTCACAGGCCCTCTAGGGGACTCTGATGCCCTAGAAAGTTTGAGAACTGCTGCACTAGATTCTTAGAATGGAGTTGAACTGTTAATAGAGGGAAGGGGATAAGACTCTAGAGTCTGCTGTGTCCACTCCTTGCTGCAAGCCCTTCTCCCTGTGTTAAGGGTAAGCTGAAGCTGCCTCTTTCAGAGCAGTAAGATGTCAGGGAATATGGATGTGGGCTGATAGGATGCCATTAGCATAACAGGCAGAAATGGAGCCAAGAGTTACCATATTGCCCCAAACCTGGCAGTACCTAGTGGAGACGAACAAGAGGCTCCTGCTCCCCAAGATCCAGTCCCACCCAGTCCAAAGACCCCTTCCCTTCTTCCCTTCCTGCCCTTTACTTAGAATGGGGCGGGGAAGTGGCTGTTGATGCTGTTTGGTTTTCTGGGCAGCCTGGTTTCAAGAGCTAAATCCGACTTTAAAATGTGACCTTGTGGTCAACACACTTTAAAAGGCAGCTGTCATCTATTTCTGTTTTGGTAAATAAAAACAGAATAGATCTTCTCATCCTGCAGAAATGCAAGAAGGTGGAGACAGCTGTTCTGTGTTGGCCTTTAAAAGCCCTGGTCCTAGGAAAGGGCTGAGCAGCTGGCAGGGGTGGGGAGGAGCTCACTGGATCAGCTCCTAAACCTCCTCCTGTCCTGCTTTCCATGGACATATGCCATGGTTTGGGGGCTTCCCCAGAGGCTCAGCACTAAAGAATCTGCCTGTGATGCAGAAGATGCAGGAGGCCCTGGGTTCGATTCCTGACTTGGGAAGATCCCCTGTGTACAACAACCCACTGCAGTATCCTTGCCTGGAGAATCCCATGGACAGAGGAGCCTGGTGGGCCACAGTCCACAGGGTTGCAAAGGGTCAGCCATGACTGAAGGGACTGAGCACTCAGGCATGCAGGCATGCCACTGTTATGGTTTAGAAGTGAAAGTGGATAGAGGCCACAGGGAAACATTGGAGGAACAGAGTGGGGATGAGCAAGATAGAGCAAAGAGGTGACCAAGGCAGCCATGTCATTCACGAAAAAGGAGGCGAGGTCTGTGTGCCCCAGGCAGCACTTCTCATGGTCTGATGTGCGTTTCAGTCACTGGAGAGCTTGTCAAGGAACAGATTCTGATTCTGTGGGCCTCAGGGGAGCCCCAGAACTTGTACTTCTAATAAGCACCCTGGTGAGGCTGATGTTGCTGGACCCAGGGCTGCACTAGACCAGGCAGGCTCCAGAGATGTCCAGTGTGTGGGATGAGGTTGCCCTCTAGTGATAATCCTATGCAAAGCAAGATATTTTCACTTGAACAGAAAGATTGTTAAAACAAGATTCTGTACTTCCTTGGTGGTCCAGTGGTTAAAACTCTGCCACCCAATGCAGACATAGGTTTGATCCCTGGTCAGGGAACTAAGATCCCACATGCTATAGACCAACTAAGCCCATGAGCTCTGGAGTGTGAGAGTTCACAACTAGAGTTCACGCGCCACAAGGAAAAAAATCTCATATGATGCAATGAAGATCCTGCATGCCACAGCCAAGACCCAACACAGCCAGACAGATAAATAAATATTAAAAAAAAAAACAGGGTCCTACTTGCATGGCACAAAGAACAATATTCAATATCCTGTGATAAATCAAAATGGAAAATAACATTAAAAAATATATATGTATAACTGAATCACGTTGCTGTATAGCAGATGTTAACACAACATTGTAATTCAACTGTACTTTTCAAAAATATATATAAAAAGATGAATACCAAAGTAGAAGTTTACTCAATTTACAGACACAGAATTAATGTCAAGCTTGATACTATTTGTTAATACACATTTCAGACTGTCACTGTATACATGGAGAGTCTTTCACTCAATCTCCTGCCAGTTCCCAGGTCTGGGGGATGCTGCAGCCATCCCTATGCCACATCCACCTTTATCCAAATGGTCATCGAGATGTGCCAGAACACTGCTGTCATCAAGCTGCTTCTTGAAAACACTCTGCAGCTCTCCTTAGACACAGCGTGAAGTTAGAGCCTCCACAACATGGCCCTGATCGTCTCCAGGTGCAATGGAATTGGACTGTTACACACTCAATTACAGTTCTGCCATCCTCTCTTAAGTGTGTACATGCTATACAAATTTATTCTATTATCACTGGGGTTGTGGGGCTACGGCTGCATGATCCTACCATCAAGTGGTTTATGCTTTTTTTTTAAATTCTACTCTCTTTCATGTACTGTTGGTTTATAGAAACACTCTAGGTATTGACACAGTCCATTGTGTAACTCTGTATAGTGTTTGAAATGTGTTGATGTTATTAGTGTGCTGTTGTGTACACACATCTTTTTAGTTGTTTTTAATTGAAGTATAGTTAACTTATAATGTGGTAGTTTCAAGTAAACAGCAAAGTGATTCCAATATATCTATATATGTATATTTTTCTTTTCCATTATAGATTATTACAAGATACCTTCAAGCTCCGGGGAGTTGGTGATGGACAGGGAAGCCTGGAGTGCTGCAGTCCATGGGGTTGCAAAGAGTTGGACACGACTGAGCGACTGAACTGAAGTGACAAGATACCTTGAATATAGTTCCCTGTGCTCCTCAGTGTGTGTTCATTGCTCAGTCGTGTCTGACCTTTTGCAACCCCATGGGCTGTCGCCCACCAGGCTCCTCTGTCTGTGGGGATTCTCCAGGCAAGAATCCTGGAGTGGGTTGCCATGCCCTTCTCCAGGGGGTCTTCCTGACACAGGGACCAAACCCAGGTCTCCCGCACTGCAAGCAGATTCTTATCATTTGAGCTACCCACAGTTGTTTACAATGCTATACAGTAGGTCCTTGTTGTTAATCTATTTTATATATTGTAGTGTGTATATGTTAATTCCAAACCTATAACCTTTATCTCTCCTCCTCCTGTTATCCCCTTTGATAATCGTTAAGTTTGTTTTCTATGTCTGTGAGTCTATTTCTATAAATAAGTTCATTTGTATCATTTTTTTAAGATTCCACATGTGATATCATATGATATTTGTCTTTGTCTGACTTCAGATAGTATGACACTCTCTAGGAGCATCTATGTTGCTGCAAATGGCATTATTTCATTATTTTTAATGGCTGAGTAAGATTCCATTGTGGAATGGAATCCATTGTTCCCAGGTGGGGCAGTGGTAAAGAATTTGCCTGCCAGTGCAGGAGTCACAAGAGACATGGGTTCTATCCCTTGGTCAAGAAGATCCCCTGGAGTAGGAACTGGCAACCCACTCCAGGGTTATTGCCTGGAGAATTCCATGGACAGGAGCCTGGCAAGCTCCTGCGGCCTATGGGGTTGCAAAGAGTCAGACACATCTGAAACACCAAGCACACACACGCATAGTTGATATACAATGCTGTGTTAGTTTCAAGTGTACATCTATACACTTTTTCAGATTTTTTTCCATTTTAGATTATTTAAAAATATTGAATATAATTCCCTGTGCTATACGGTAGGTCCTTGCTGTTGATCTGTTTTATATATAATAGTGCATATCTGCTAATCCCCAGAGGCACATCTTTGTGTAAGAAAAAAATGCCCTTCTTCTGAATGGATGCAGCCTCATGACAGGAAGAGGATTAGTGGTGGTAGCCTGGGCTAAATTTCAGCCCCCTTCTCCCATCTTCAAAGTGCACAGTCTGTGGACTTCCCTGGTGGTCCAGTGGCTACAGCTTCATGTTCCCAACACTGGGTACCTGGATTCGATCCCTGGTGAGGGAACTAGATTGCACATGTCACAACTAAGAGTTTGCATGCTGCAGCTAAAGATCCCACATGCTGCAAATGAGAGCTGGTGTGGCCAAATAAATAAATAAATACATTTTAAAAGTGCATAGTCTGCATCTGCATCTGTGGGGTTCTGCATGTATTTAACAAATATTTTTAACCTCTGCTAAAATACGTAATGTTCAAGCTGATGCTCAAGCTGGTTTTAGAAAAGGCAGAGGAACCAGAGATCAAATTGCCAACATCCACTGGATCATGGAAAAAGCAAGAGAGTTCCAGAAAAACATCTATTTCTGCTTTATTGACTATGCCAAAGCCTTTGACTGTGTGGATCACAATAAACTGTGGAAAATTCTGAAAGAAATATGAATACCAGACCACCTGACCTGCCTCTTGAGAAATCTGTATGCAGGTCAGGAAGCAACAGTTAGAACTGGACATGGAACAACAGACTGGTTCCAAACAGGAAAAGGAGTGTGTCAAGGCTGTATATTGTCACCCTGCTTATTTAACTTATATGCAGAGTACATCATGAGAAACGCTGGACTGGAAGAAACACAAGCTGGAATCAAGATTGCTGGGAGAAATATCAGTAACCTCAGATATGCAGATGACACCACCCTTATGGCAGAAAGTGAAGAGGAACTAAAAACCCTCTTGATGAAAGTGAAAGTGGAGAGTGAAAAAGTTGGCTTAAAGCTCAGCATTCAGAAAATGAAGATCATGGCATCTGGTCCCATCACTTCATGGCAAATAGATGGAGAAACAGTGGAAACAGTGTCAGACTTTATTTTTGGGGGCTCCAAAATCACTGCAGATGGTGACTGCAGCCATGAAATTAGAAGACGCTTACTCCTTGGAAGGAAAGTTATGATTAACCTAGATAGCATATTCAAAAGCAGAGACATTACTTTGCCAACAAAGGTCTGTCTAGTCAAGGCTATGGTTTTGCCAGTAGTCATGTATGGATGTGAGAGTTGGACTGTGAAGAAGGCTGAGCACTGAAGAATTGATGCTTTTGAACTGTGGTGTTGGAGAAGACTCTTGAGAGTCCCTTGGACTGCAAGGAGATCCAACTAGTCCATTCTGAAGGAGATCAGCCCTGAGATTTCTTTGGAAGGAATGATGCTAAAGCTGAAACTCCAGTACTTTGGCCACCTCATGAGAAGAGATGAATCATTGGAAAAGACCCTGATACTGGGAGGGATTGGGGGCAGGAGGAGAAGGGGATGACTGAGGATAAGATGGCTGGATGGCATCACTGACTCGATGAATGTGAGTCTGAGTGAACTCTGGGAGTTGGTGATGGACAGGGAGGCCTGGCATGCTGCGATTCATGGGGTTGCAAAGAGTCGGACACGACTGAGGGACTGAACTGAACTGAACTGAACTGAAAATACGTAAAATTATAACCTTAATGCAAATATATAAAAATACATTTCAAAGATTTTATCCAACTCACTAATGAACGAGGAATCCAGAAAGATGTTATAAATGGCTCCAGGAGCCTTTGCAGAGTGGAGCACTTACAGGCAATTTAATAAAGGATTTTTAGGATAAAAATGGTGGGCTAGATTAAAACCTGTACAATACCTTACAGGGCAATAGATAGGAACTTTTGTGGTTATTTTTTCCACCAGGCAGATTATCTGTATCACTATCACTTAAACAGCTGTAAAACAATCCAATCAATGGGAAAAAAATCAAAGGGCAAATTTAGCACTGCACTGAAAGAACAGCCAGAAATCTCTTTTGTCTGTTTCCAAGTTTTGCATAATTATTCTGACAGTTTCCCTCATGTGCAATCAGAAATAATCACCAAAGATTATTTCTGATACAAGAAGACTGGTCTCATTGGATTTGGTTGGCTTAATTATTAACATGAGTGTGGCAAGAAAATTAATTACCCATTAGGCTAACTTGAGTTTATTCTGCAAACCTAGAACTGTACACAATTTGGCAACAACCAAGCCTAAGACACTCTATTTACCACACCTGACTAAATAAGAATCATTCTCAAATAGAGCATTCTGGATAGGATCCTAACTGCACTAGTGATTTTCCCATTACTTTCTGGTAGAAAGGAGGATGAATTATTATTAAACCTATACAAATAATGATAGTATTCAGTAAAAGTGATTCAGTAAAAGTGCTTGCTTTCTGAATTCTGAAGGGTCAGTGAAATCAGACACCACTAAAATGGACAAAAGTTTGAAAAAGCTTGTCCATTAAATATGTACAAATGTTTCCGTTTATGAAAGCATGGGATACTAAATTAAGAGCTACAGCTTAAAAAGAGAAAGATTAACACATATGTGGACTCTAGAAAAATAGTACAGATGATCTTATTTGCAAAGCAGAAACAGAGATACAAATGTAGAGAACAAACTCATGGACACCAAGAAGGAAAGGGAGGAACAGGGAGGCTGGGATCAGCACATATATACCATTGATACTATGTATAAAATAAATAACTCATGAGAACCTACTGTATAGCGTAGGGAACTCTATTCAGTGCTTTGTGGTGACCTAAATGGGAAGGAAATCCAAAAGAGAGGGAATATATGTATACACAGAGCTGATTCACTTTGCTGTACAATATAAACTAACACAACATTGTATAGCAACTATACATCAATAGAAATTAATTCTAAAAAAGACAGAGAAAAGGCTTCCTACTATTTGCATGGGAATTCAAGTCTTAAAACTAATGGCAGCAATATTTTAAACAAAATACTGCCGTGAAATTTCTCTCAGTTCAGTCCTATGGAATTGATTATGTGGCTGGATCTTGGGTCGGCAGCTTGCTTTCCTGAAGTGTATCTGCATCTGGATTAAAAAGAGTACTGGAATCCCTGCTCAGCTCACTGAATATCCTCATTATTCTCTTAGCAACGTCAGCTCACAGTCCTGTACATGGGTGTCTACTCTTTGATGTATCAGTAATGTATAAGCCCTGTTACAGTCCTTTCCATAGTGTTCTGCAACCGCCATTTCCTGAAGAACAAATCCTATCTTATCTCTGAGCCTTCAGACAAATATCTGAGGGAAGAACACACAGATATGACCAAGAGACTGAATGTTATTGCTGTTTAATTGCTAAGCTGTGTCCCACTCTGGCAACCACGTGGACTGTAGCCCGCCAGGCTCCTCTGTCCGTGGGATTTCCCAGGCAAGAACACTGGAGTGGGTTGTGGTTTCCTCCAGGGGATCTTTCCAACCTAGAGGTTGAACCCGTGTCTCCTGCTTGGCACACGGATTCTTTACCACTGAGTGGCCAAGGAGGCCCATGAGACTGAAGAGCTGTGGTTAATGTTAATGGATTACAGTAAACTCAGCATCGGGATGGAGGAAAGTCAAGCTCTCTGTGGAGTCAGTGTCTTGCTGCAGCTGCTGCTGCTAAGTCACTTCAGTCGTGTCCGACTCTGTGTGACCCCATAGATGGCAGCCCACTAGGCTCCTCTGTCCCTTGGATTCTCCAGGCAAGAGTACTGGAGTGGGTTGCCATTTCCTTCTCCAATGCGTGAAAGTGACAAGTGAAAGTGAAGTCGCTCAGTCGTCCCCAACTCTTAGCGAACCCATGGACTGCAGCCTACCAGGCTTCTCTGTCCATGGGATTTTCCAGGCAAGAGTACTGGAGTGGGGTGCCATTGCCTTCTCCGAGGGTCAGTGTCTTACTATTTCATAAAGAAGGAATGGTGTTTCCCTGAAAGTAAGAATACAAGAGAGAGAGCGAAGGCATTTATAAATCTCCAAGATCTTCCCATAAAATATGCAAGTTTGGAATATTGATATTAACATTGCTTTACCAATACAATACAAACTCAACATTCAAAAAACGAAGTAAATGTCATCTAGTCCTATCACTTCATGGAAAATAGATGGGGGGAAGTAGGAACACTGTCAGATTTCATTTTCTTGCACTCCAAAATCAAAGCGGATGGTGACTGCACCCACAACATTAAGACATGTTTGCTCCTTGGAAGAAAAGCTATGACAAACCTAGACAGCATTTTAAAACGCAGAGACATCAGTTTGCCAACAAATGCCCATATAGTCAAAGCTATGATTTTTCCAGTAGTCATGTATGGATGTGAGAGTTGGACCATAAAGAAGGCTGAGTACCAAAGAATTGATGCTTTCAAACTGTGGTGCTGGAGAAGGCTCTTGAGAGTCCCTTGGATAGCAAAGAAATTGAACCAGTCCATCCTAAAGGAAATCAGTCCTGAATATTCATTGGAAGGACTGATGCTGAAGTTGAAGCTCCAATACTTTGCCCACTTGATGCGAAGAGCAAACTCATTGGAAAAGACCCTGATGCGCTGAAAGACTGGTGCAAAAGGAGAAGGGGGGACAGAAGATGAGGTAGTTGGATGGCATCACTGACTCAATGGACATGAGTTTGAGCAAACTCAGGGAGATAGTGAAGGACAGGGTAGCCTGGGATGCTGCAGTTCATGGGGTTGCAAAGAGTCGGATACAACTTAGCAACTGAAAATTACAATACAAGCCTAACTTAGGGAAGACTGTCTTTTCTGATTTGACAGTTTATTCCATGAAGTTATTACAATGGTGTTAAACTAATAAAGCAATATGCAGAGGAGGGATGGAGTGGGAGTTGGGGATTAGCAGATGCAAACTATTATATACAGGAAGGATAACAAGGTCCTACTGTATAGCACAGAGCTTCCCAGGTGGTGCTAGTGGTGAAGAACCTACCACCAAGGCAGGAGACAGAAGAGACAAGGGTTCAATCCCTAGGTTGGGGGAGAGCCCCTGGAGATGGGCATGGAGTAGGAAACCCTTTCCAATACTCTGGGCTGGAAAATCCCACAGACTGAGGAACCTGGCGGGCTACAGTCTACTGGTTTATAATTTACATTGTAAGGTATTAAAGTACTCTGCTGCTGTTACGTCGCTTCAGTTGTGTCCAAGAGTGGATTTAAAGTGTAAATAAGCTTGTTTGTAGATTATATGCAAATACACACCATTTTATATAAACAACTTGAGCACCCATCTATTTGGGTATCTCCAAGGGGTCCTGGAACAAATCTCCCAGGATACCACCAGGATCCTCTGTCCATGGGGATACTCCAGGCAAGAATACTGAAGTGGGTTGGCGTGCCATCCTCCAAGGGATCTTCACAACCCAGGAATCAAACTGGGGTCTCCTGCATTACAGGCGGATTCTTTACCAGCTGAGCTACCAGGGAAACTCTATTAAAGTTTACCTAACCCAATTAACAGATTTTACCTAACAGATCTTCCCTGGTGGCTCAGATAGTAAAGTGGCTGCCTACATTGCCTACCATGTGGGAGACCTGGGTTCAGTCCCTGGGTTGGGAGTATCTCCTGGAGAAGGAAATGGCAACCCACTCCAGTATTCTTGCCTGGAAAATTCCATGGATGGTGGAACCTGGTAGGCTACAGTCCATGGGGTCGCAGAGTCGGACACGACTGAGTGACTTCACTTAACCCAATTAAGTGAGCACAAAGAAACAGAGAAGCACTGCAGTGGATGGGAGAGTTGTATGTCTCTAGTGATTGGCTCTAAACAGCCAGATTTGTCTTGAGTATTTGATGTGGAAGACCTGCACCAGGTTGTCGAAATCACCTCCCAGAAACCAGAGAAAATCTTGAGTAGGATCCTTCATATGATCTTTATTGCTGTTTCCATAACCAGTGAAGTTTTACCTTACAAAGAAAATGTAGTAAACATTTCTTATTTTGTTTAATGCATCCCACTTAAAGGAAAAAAAAAAAAAAGACATGTTCCAGGAAAAAACTTGATTTTATTCTCCATTTGCAAAGCTGCTATCACAGTCGTTGGTTTTTGCCAATGTTCATTATGTGCCCTGTTTTGCTTCAGTTGGCATAATTTCCTGCTCCATTAGCCCTGTGAGGAGAATTTATGGCGAATGATATCCAGCAGTTTCAATTAGCAAAGATGCCAGGTGTGTGGTGTTGGAAAATTGTAATGGGAAGATTCTAACCTTGTTCACAGAGCATCCTAGTTGCCCCAAACATTATTTTAACATCTGTTCCAGTCACATTCATTAGCAGGCATTTGCAGTATGGTGAATGGAATACTGATTTCCAAAGACAAGGCAATCAACAGTTGCTTGATTTGGAAACCAAACAGTTCCTGTTATTTTACATGACAGTGTCTCGTGTGGCTGCAAAGAATGCAGCTCTGGTTGGACTAAGAGAAAGCAGCACTGACTGCAGGATTCTCTAGAAAGCTGGAAGGTTTGGGGGAGGGCTGGAGAGGGCCTCTCCTCACCCCCGCACCTCCCATCCTCACCGAGGCCAGCTCTCCCACTGGGCCAGGGGCCGTTCTCCCCCTGCTCTGCTCTGATTTGGCCGTTTCCGTTCTCCCATGGTTGCCTGTCACTCCTGCCTCTAGCCTGTTCCCGCCAGTGGGCTCTCCACATGGCTCCTGCCTGAGTGAATTTTCTAACCTGCAGATCTGACTCTTTTTCCCAGAGCAAAATCACTCAGTGGCTCCTCGCTAGCCACAGTGGGGCAATCGAAACTTGGCACCCTAGGTCCTCAGGGTTCCTTCCTATGAAGCCCCCCCCTCCCTCTGTTCCTGTTCATAAAATCACTCCCTCTACTCACCATTCACATCGCTTTCTTCCTTAAAAGTTCCTGACCCACTTCCCCTGTGCTCTTACAGCACTTTCTTTTCTTTTTTTGCTATTGAGTTCCTCATATATTGTTAATATTAGTGAATATAGTGAAGCCGCTCAGTTGTGTCTGACTCCTTGCAACCCCGTGGACTGTAGCCTACCAGGCTCCTCTGTCCATGGGATTTTCCAGGCAATAGTCCTGGAGTGGATTGCCATTTCCTTCTCCAGGGGATCTTCCCAACCCAGGGATTGAACCCGGGTCTCCCGCATTGTAGACAGACGGCTTTACCGTCTATGCCAATCAAATAAATATTTTTAGTATTTTTCTCCATTCCATAGGCTGTCTTACAATACTTGTTATCGTCCATCTTTTTTTTTTTTTTTTAATTTACCCATGGCACATGACATGTGGATTCTTAGTTCCCTGACCAGGGATGAACCCACATGCCCTGCACTAGAAAGGAGTAGTTTTAACCACTGGACCATCAGAGAAGTCCCTTTCTATAGCACTTTGTGAAAGTGAAAGCATTACTCGCTCAGTCGAGTCTGACTCTTTGGGGCCCCATGGACTAATATAGCCTGTAAGGCTCCTCTGTCCACAGAATTCTCCAGGCAAGAATACTGGAGTGGGTTACCATTCCCTCTTCTCCAGGGGATCTTCCCGACCCAGGGATCAAACCCAAGTCTCTTGCATGTCAGGCAGATTCTTTACAGTCTGAGCAACCAGGGAAGCCCCATGCTGCTGCTGCTGCTAAGTCGCTTCAGTCGTGTCCAACTCTGTGAAACCCCATAGACGGCAGCCCACCAGGCTCCTCCATCCCCGGGATTCTCCAGGTAAGAACACTGGAGTGGGTTGGCATTTCCTTCTCCAATGATTCTGGGAGAAAAATAGGAGTTAGTTTATGTCCATATTAAAAAACTTTAAAAGATTACTTGGAGGTTTCAGAAATCCTGGTTTTAATTATAGTGATAAAGTCATTATGTAGTTCAAAAGCTAATATTCTAAATAATACATATTTACATTAAAGTTAAAATTGTTAAGCAAAACAATGCCTAACTTGTTGGCTTGTAACGATTCTGGGATCTGAAGCTTGTTGATGTTCTGTTCCTACCTGAAGGCTTATTCTAAATGCCTTGTCAAACAAACTGATGTTACATTAGTTACTGGGATATCTGCCTCTTTGGAAAATATGTTGATTTTTCCCCCTGTTTAATAAAAGCAAGTTCTATATTTGAGAAGCTTAAAAAAAATAGCCCCACCCTATGCCAAAAATTTGTTAATACTGCCCTAGAAGATACTAGGATTATATATAAACAAGTATATATGATTCACTGTACAGATGATATTTTCCAAAATCTGACCAAGGCATTGACAGCTAGAGGTTTAAAAGTTGTAAACTTGCACCAAGAATTCTAATTCACGTGCATTCATCGTTTGAGAAGTGATTACATAGAATTTACTCTTTTGACAGTTCCTAACAAAAGTGATAAAAGTGATTTTTGTTCAACAAATCTTAGTCAAAAGACACCATCTGAAGAGACTGTCAAAATTTGTCCTCACGTAGAGTTATTTGGTGATGACACCCAAAGTGATGGAAAACACATTCCTTAGTCACTGGAGGCTGCCAATAGAGTTGGAAAAACACTTATGAGACTTTTATTAAGTGATATGAGTCTCCTTAGCTCAAAATTTTCTCAGCAAGACTTGGGGACTCCTCTGTGGTCAGGTGGCTAAGATCCCACACTTCTAATGGAGGGGGCTCGGTTCAATATCTGGTCAGGGAACTAGATCATATATGCCACAACAAAGTTTGAAGATCCCCAGTGCTGCAACAAAGACCCAGTGCAGCACAAAAAAAAAAAAAAAGATCTGAGATTTGAGCTAGGGCTTAGTTCAAAACCAATGTGATCAACTAACAAGAGGAATCACACACCGTAAACAGAGTGCGCCTCCCTGGGTCCAGTTTTAGGACCACTGTGTGCACTCTCCCTTGCCTGGAGACTACTGCTTTGTAGGAATCACTTCAAGTTCTTCAGATGAGCAGATGTATCTACAGGTTACGCTGATTTCCAAAGTTGTTCAATCATGCATACTAAGTCTGAGAAAAATGTGTCTTTCAGAATGACTTTCTCCTTTTGATTTGGAAGGACACTGGGGAAAACCAATGGCTTCAGTGTGAAACTGTATTCATTTAAAGTCACCGTCCATCTCTGTTGTTGTTGTTTGGTCCCTATTGTTTAGTCCCTAAGTTGTGTCTTCCTCTTTGCCACTCTATAGACTGTAGCCTCCCAGCTTCCTCTGTCCATGGGATTTCCCAGGGAAGAATACTGCAGTGGGTTGCCATTTCCTTCTCCAAGGGATCTTTCCAACACAGGGATCAAACCCATGTTTCCTGTATCGGCAGGCAGATTCTTTACCACTGAAGCGCTCGCCCATCTCTACACAGAGCTAAAAAAAAAAAGAGTTGACCATTCAGTTAAAATGGACAAATTTAACCATTTAAACATCTTGATTAAATACCTAAGTACTTTTCTTTATCTCCAGATATTTGAGGACTTCTCTGTGTTTCTTACAGTGCACAGATTTTTAGATTTTACTTCTGGAAGGACAGCTTGAATAGACAGAACAAGTCCTCTTGGCTTTAGCTCTATCTGGGTTTAACAAGTGGTCACTGACATAACAGTTCACACTGGTGAACTGGACGCACTGTGTTGTACTGTCACACTTATAATTACTGTAAGAAAGTCAGTTATTGAACATTTAAAATATATCATGCATGATAGGCAGAATGATGACTCTTCAAC
Source organism: Nanger dama (assembly GCA_917880005.1). Classification (NCBI taxonomy): domain Eukaryota; kingdom Metazoa; phylum Chordata; class Mammalia; order Artiodactyla; family Bovidae; genus Nanger; species Nanger dama. The sequence goes on from CAKJTW010000023.1 coordinate 20,670,834, forward strand.
GATGTCCTGGTACTAATCCCCAGAGCCTATGAATATGCTCCCTTATATGGATAAAAATGGACAGGGAAAAACTGGAAACAGTGACAGACTATTTTCCTGGGATCCAAAATACTGCAGACTATGACTGCAGCCATGAAATTAAAAGACGCTTGCTTCTTGGAAGAAAAGCTTTGACAAACCTAGACAGCATATTGAAAAGCAGAGACATTACTTTGCCAACAAAGGTCCACATAGGCCAAGCTAAGGTTTTTCCAGTAGTCATGTATGGATGTGACAGCTGGACCATAAAGAAGGCTGAGCCCCGAAGAATTGATGCTTTCAGATGATGGTACTGGAGAAGACTCTTGAGAGTCCCTTGGACAGCAAGGAAGTCAACCCTGAATATTTACTGGAAAGACTGATGCTGAAGCTGAAGCTCCAATACTTTGGCCACCTGATGCAAAGACCTGACTTACTGGAAAAGACCGTGATGCTGGGAGAGACTGAGGGCAGGAGGAGAAGGGGATGACAGAAGACGAGATGGTTGGATAGCATCACTGATTCAATGGACATGAGTTTGAGCAAACTGCGGGAGATAGTAAAGGACAGGGAAGCCTGGCATGCTGTAGTCCATGGGGTTGCAAAGAGTCAGACAGGACTGAGCAACTGAACAAAATCAATATGGATAAAGAGATTTTGCTGATGTGATTAAGGTTAAGGCCCTTAGGGGAAATTAAATTGGATTATCTCAGTGAACTCAATCTAATCCCATGAGCCCTTAAAAGTTAAGACTCTCTTGGCTGTGGTCAGAGAGACAGAGATGTGACAGCAAAAGAATAATCAAAGAGAAGCAGCTTCGTGTGGGTCTATGAGACTTGACACAAAGAATGTTTGACTCCTGTGTGCTTAGAAGCTCAGTTGTGTCTGACTCTCTGCAGCCCCACGGACTGTAGCCCCCAGGCTCCTCTGTCCGTGGGATTTCCCAGGCAAGAATACTGGAGTGGGTTGCCATTTCCTCCTCCAGGCGACTTTTTCAGACCCAGGGACTGAACCCATGTCTCTTGTGTCTCCTGTGTTGGCAGGCAGGTTCTTTACCACTAGTGCCACCTGGGAAGCCCTGTTTGAGTCCTAATTATCACCACACTAATTCCAAGATAAAGTAATTAAGGCACATTGTAATCAGTCAGAGTGCCCCTCCCTGCATCCACCCCCTATTCCTCTGACTTAGTTTAATAGGAAATCAGCCAGTTTCAGCTGATGTAATAGCTTTAGAGGGATGGACTGAAGTTGGAAGGCTTCATTTTCTCTGTGAATGAGAACAAAGTTCTAGCTGAGAGAGCAGATGGAGAGAGGGTTACGAGCCTTGTGGAGAGTCAAGAAGCTGGAGGAGGAGGGAGCTGAGGCGGAACAGGAAGCAGGATGCTGAGCTGTGCTGAGGATACAGCTGAAGTTGGAAACCAAACATGTGCAGTGTGTTTCCATCAGTCAGGACAGGAAACAGTTCTACGCAACCTCATACTTCTGAGGTGTGTGATGACTGTGGATATTTTACAGATATGATGAGACTTAGATGTACAGTACTCATGATGGCTTTGAAATTACTAAGGATTTACTTAGTATTCTTTCGAGCCTTCTCATACTGCCTTAATGAGTGTCACCAAGGCTTTACAACATGAAACTGAGCCTCAGCTTCAAAATGGTTGAAGCCCTGAGGCTAGCCTGTTAGAAGGGACAGTTACCTGAAATCTCCCAGGACATGGTCTAGAGTAGGGGTAGAGGAGATCAGGGGTCTATGAATGAGGGAAGGAATTTGGGGCAGTATAGTCAGATCGTGTAGGTCTCTTGGGCAACACAGTCATATGGTATGGATCTCCAGAATGTGAGACTTTTTTTTTCACAGGGGTGTAATAAGGAGCTGAGAAATGTTTATTGCTTGCTGGCCCCCTGTTAGGAGGAATAGAGGTAGAGAATAAATATTTATTTAAATTTAGTGAATGAGACAGAAAGGAATTCTCTTTGGCTTCTAGATAAGTGTCACAATTTCTTTCTGGACTAAGTAGCTTTTGCTAAGTCAAATGCTTAATGACATAGTATATGGCAGAGAAAATGAGGTACAGGTGAGGTGGACAATTTTGTGGGCCTGGGTGACCATAAAACACACTCTCCCTGAATCTGCAGAAGTCACTGGGAAGTCTTCAGTATCAAGCAAACCTGTGACCCAGCATTATGGTTTATGCTCAGCTTGAACAACAGAGTGGGCATTGGTGCATGCAGGATCTTGTAGCTGTGGCATGCCAACTCTTAGCTGCCACATGTGGGATCTACTTCCCTGACCAGGGACCTGAATTGGGAGCAAGGAGTCTTAGCCACTGAACCACCAGGGAAGGCCCCTTTCTCTCTCTTTCTCTTTCTTCTCCCCACTCTCCTGTCAGGTGTGGACACAGTGAGAAGAGGGCCATCCACACGCTAGGAAGAGAGCCCTCACTAGAACCATCCTGACACCCTGATCTCAGACTTCCAGCCTCCAGAGCCATGAGAAAATCAATGTCTGCCGTATAAACCATCCAGTCTGCGGTCATTTTTTATGACAGCCTGCTCTGACGGAGACCTAGGAGGTATCTAGGTAGTGAAATTCAGAGAGGGAGAGTAGCACAGTGGTTAGCAGGAGCTGGGGGGAGGGGGAAGGGAGTTCTTGTTTGATTGGCACAGAGCTTCAGTTTAAGGTGGTGAATAAGTTCTGGAGCTGGAGAGTGGTGATGGTTATGCAATAATGTGAATGTACTTCATCATACTGAATGACCTGCTTAAAATATAGTTAATCTGGGGCTTCCCTCGTGGCTCAGTGGTAAAGAATCTGCTTGCCAATGCAGGAGACACGGGTTCGACCCCTGATCTGGGAAGATCCTACATCTGTGGAGCAACTAAGCCTGTGAGCCACAGCTACCCATAGGGCCGCCCTGCAGCCGGCGATTCGCAACGAGAGAAGTCACTGCAATGAGAAGCCCATGCACCGCAGCTGGAGAAAAGTCTGAGCAGCAACAAAAGCCCAGCATGGCCAAAAATAAATAAATAATAAAAATAATAAATAAATAATTTTAAAAAGTAAGCTGGTAAATTTTGTTATGTATATGTTCCCTACAATTAAAAATTTTTTTAAATAGGAGGAACATCTCCAACAATCTTAACAACTAAAGAATCTCAGGGGCCTCTTGCAGCCTTTCTGAAAGTCTGATTCTGCATGAACATCCGAGGTCACAGTGTCGTCTGTCCCATGACCATGGGCACGGTGCAGGTGTACCCCCAACCCAGAGCCTTTGGGAGGCACATGGTTCAGCAGATAATACACTGGAGAATGCTTGAAGTTCTTTCTGAATGGGCTGTGGAGCTCTGCTGTCATTGAACCAGAAGTCTTTTTCCCATGAGGGAAAGAAAAATTGAGGGAAAAAAAAATGTTCGCAGCTGGAGCCTGAATTAGCAGTTTCGTCTCCAAAGACCGGAAGACACCTGGTCCCAGCAGACTTTCTATTGAATTTTATGTGCCTTTCCAAAATAGACTCATTCTGAGCTGACTGGCAAGACTGCATTCTGTTTGGTGTCTAACACAATTTTATCTAAGCTCAAGCAATCACATATTTTATTTATTTTTTAACAGGGAGAAGACTACACAAAATTACTACCATAGCTTTCCTAGATCCGGCTGTAGTTCTGAAAACTCAGAAAGCTTAGAACAGAGCAAAGCACACTGTAACAGCAAACAGAGGAGATGGGGATACAACTGACCAAGACTGCAAACCGTGAGCCCTGCTACCCTGAGCGGGTCTGGAGGCTGGGAATATTTGCATATCCTCAGAAATTTTTGGAAATGCATCTTCCACCCAGACTCTCTGAATCAGAACATGCATATGAACTAATTTCTTAGGAATGCATGTAAGAGAAGCATTACTACAGAGCCCTTCTCTTTAGACCTCCCTCATCTGAATTGCCTAGGAATATTTATCTTCCATATATCTGGACAAAACTCTAATTCAAAAGATACCTGCACCCCAATGTCCATTGCAGCACTATTTACGATAGCCAGGACATGGAAGTGTCCATCAACTGATGAATGATAAAGAAGATGTGGTACATATAGACAATGGGATACTATTGAGCCATAAAAAAGAATGGAACAAGGCCATTTGCAGCAACATGAGATTATCATAATTTAAGTGAAGTAAGTTCGATAGAGAAGATAAGTATCATATGATATCACTTATATGTGGAATTTAAAATATGATACAAGTGAACTTATTTATAAAACAGAGTTAGCCTTGTGGTTGCCAAGGCTGAGGTGGGCTGGGGGAGGGAAGAACTAGGAGTTTGGGATTAGCAGATGTAAGCTGTATCATACAGGATGAGTAAACAAGGTCCTACTATATAGCAGCAAAGGGAACTATATTCAATATTCTGTGATAAACTGTAACAGAAGAGAATATGAAAAAAATCTGTACGTGTAACTGAATCGCTTTGTTGTACAGCAGAAATGTAACACATTGTAAATCAATTATACTGCAATTCTGGCCAGGCCCCTACTGGCTTGTGGGATCTTAGTTCCCGGACTAGTGATGGAATTTGAGCCTGCTGCATTGGAAGCACGAAATATTAACCACTGGACCCCAGGGAAGTCCTCAATAAAAACTTTTTTTAAATGCATCTTCCAGTGTCCTGCCCAAGACCTGTGAGAATTACCCACTCTGATTCTTAGTTGAAGGAGTGTGAGAACTGTAGTGGTACCTCTTCTCCAAAAGTAGCTTTAAAACCCTCTCTGAGGATCTCCCTGGCAGTCTGGTAGTTAAGACTCTGCCTGCCAATGCAGGGGACACGGGTTGGATCCCTGCTCCAGAAAGACTTCACATGCCTTGGGGTAGCTTAGCTACAGGAACTGAACGCTCCCCACCCCCACCAGAGCCCACGCTGGGCAGCACCGAGAAGCCGGTGCACCATGACTATACAGTAGCCACTGCTCACTGCAACTAAAGACAGCCTGCAGGCAGCAACAAAGACCCAGAGCAGCCAAAAAGATATACATAAATTTAGTTTTTTTTTAAACCTCTCTGACAATTCAGACACTCCACTCCAGCCCCCCAAGCCCACCCCAGGCCCAGCCCTCTCCTTTAGGAACCTCGCTTCTAGAAGATGATGCTTCCTGAGAACCAAGCTGGGGAGGGGAGGAGAGGGAGACAGAAGCGAAAGCCTCTGTGCCAGTGGAGTCAGGTGGCTCTGACTTCACACAGCAGGCTTGGATGGATTTTTAAGGACGTTTCTATCTTTACGTCATTCTCAATCTCAACTGGAGAAGGAAATGGCAACCCACTCCAGTGTTCTTGCCTGGAGAATCCCAGGGACAGAGGAGCCTGTTGGGCTGCCGTCTATGTGGTCGCACAGTCAGACATGACTGACGCGACTTAGCAGCAGCAGCAATCTCAAGGTCTCGTTCTCATGCATGTGCGTGTGCACACACTCTCTCTCGCACTCACTCACAGCGGGGGCTGAGATAAAGGAGTCCTAGGAGACCTTTGCAGGCCAGCCTTTGAACGATTAACTGTCATGAGGCTCAGACCTTCCAGCGGCTTATCTCCAGGCGCTCCCGATGGTCCCCGGGACTGGGTGAGGCTGTAAGTGCTGCCTCCTCCCCACTTTCTGCAGTGATGATGTTCTTGGTCTGCAGTCATGGTGTTCCTCCGAGGTTGGCCTTGCCTGTGTGCTCAGCCGCTCAGTTGCGTTCTGCTTTTGCAGCCCTACAGGCTGAAGCCCGCCAGGCTCCTCTGTCCATGGCAAGAATCCATGGTTTTCCAGGCAAGCATACTAGGCTGGGTTGCCATTTCCTCCTCTAGGGACTCTTTCCCACCCAGGGATCGGACCGCCTCTCCTGCACAGGCTGGCAGATTCTTTACCACCGAGCCACCTGGGGAGACCCCTGACATTGGCCCTGAGTAAAGACAAATGTGTGGTGAGACCTAAGAGGACTGGAGGGCCTTCCAATGGCTGGCCCTCACCCCAGGTGCCTCTCGTCCCTGCTCTGCACTTGAGTATATTGCCAAGGTCCTGGGGCCGCCACTGCCACAGGCAGTTCCACTGAGGTTGCCAAGTGGGCTGGTTACTCAGGTCCCTCTGGGCCCTTATCTGACAGTGGGGTTGATTCTCCCAGCTCGAGAGAAGGGCCTGCAGCCTGGGCTACCGGGAGGGCATGAGCTAAGGTGAAAGAACATGAGAAAAGACGGCATTTACCTGATGGACTCTGGAGACCAGCTTTGGTGAGCCTGAATGAAAGCCCTTTCTGGAGACCGTCTTTCACGCCACCACCCCCAAGCTGCTGCAGGGCCGGGATGAGGGTGACCAGAGAGACCTGAAGGGAAGGCTGGGGCTGGAACAGACGGCAGTGTCCTGTCCTGTCTGGGATGCTGGGGTCTCCATGAGGATCTGAAGATCTCCACGCTTCAGAGCCCTGGACAGCCTCCGCGAACCCAGGGGCGCTGTCCAGGTGCATGCGAGGAGGTCACGGAGAGGGCGTGACTGTCCGGTGACCTGCGGGTGGACCGGCCCGTCGGCTGCCCCTCATGCCTCCGCGGTCCGTGGACTGTGTGTTCCGCCGGCTTTTCCCGCATGAGCAGCCGTTGACTTGGAGAGAGGCAGTCTTGCAAGAGTAAGGTGGTGTTGAGCCTATTAAGGCCTGGGAATTAACTTCAGATTCTGGTGTGTGGGCTTGGAGATCTACTTTTTGTACTTGGAGCCCAAGCTGTGCTGTGCTTAGTTGCTCAGTTGTGTCCAACTTTGCAACCCCATGGACTGTAGCCTGCCAGGTTCCTCTGTCCATGATGATTCTCCAGGCAAGCGTATTGGAGTGGGTTGCCATGCCCTCCTCCAGGGATCTTCCCGACTGACCCAGGGATCAAACCCAGTTCTCCAATACTGCAGGCGGATTCTTTACCATCTAAGCCACCGGGGAAGCCCTGGCACCCAAGACAAGCCACCGTGTAAGCTGCCTGCATTGTTGCACCTGCTTCCTGCCACCTAGCGTTCTGGAATGTGCGCCTCTTTGCTCGCTCCCAGGTATAGCTCATGCTGCTGTCTGTGGACCACACTCCAAGTAACACAGATGTAACATGTGCTTACCAAATGAGAGGCTTAATTTTTTTTAAGCTTGTAACTTAAAAGTTTGAAATAATTTTGTGTTTGCAAGGACTGATGCTGAAGCTGAAGCTCCAATACTAGGGCCACCTGATATGAAGAGCCGATTCCTTAGAAAAGATCCTGATGCTGGGAAAGATGGAAGGCAGGAGGCGAAGGGGATGACAGAGGATGAGATGGTTGGATGGCATCACTGGCTCAATAAACATGAGTTTGAGCAAGCTCTGGGAGATAGTGAAGGATAGGGAAGTCTGGCGTGCTGCAGTTCATGGGGTCCCAGAGAGTGGGACACAACTGACTGACTGGCTGAACAACAAAAAATAATGCAAGGAATTCCCAGAGACTCCCTACCCGGCTTTCCCAAATTTAAATATATATTTAAGTATATTTAATCATAGCAGGAGAAGGCAATGGCACCCCACTCGAGCACTCTTGCCTGGAAAATCCCGTGGACGGAGGAGCCTGGTGGGCCGCAGTCTATGGGGTCACTAAGAGTTGGACACGACTAAGCGACTTCACTTTCACTTTTCACTTTCATGCATGGGAGAAGGAAATGGCACCCCACTCCAGTGTTCTTGCCTGGAGAATCCCAGGGACAGGAGAGCCTGGTGGGCTGCCGTCTATGGGGTCGCACAGAGTCGGACACGACTGAAGCGACTTAGCAGCAGCAGCAATCATAGCAGGGTCTTTCCTTTCCCGAGTGGTTCAGTGGTAAAGAATCCACCTTTGATGCAGAAGACGCAGGAGATGCTGCGGTTTCGATCCCTGGGTTGGGAAGTTCGGCTGAGGGGCATGGCAGCCCTCTCCAGTATTCTTGCCTAGCAGAATCGGTGGACAGAGAAGCCTGGCAGGCTACAGTCTAGAAGGTCGCACACTAAAGTGACTGAGCAATCACTTATCAAAATAAGGACTTTTTTTTTTTTTGGTGCTGTGCCCCACAGCTTATGTGATCTTAGTTCCCTGTTAAGGGATAGAACCCAAGTTCTTGGCAGTGAAAGCTTGGAGTCCTAACCAACCACTGGGTCTCCAGGCAATTACAGGCAAGGACCTTGAAATATAGTTGATGTACCATATTATGTTAGTTTCAGGGGTACAACATTTGTGATTTGACATTTACATACATTATGAAATGATCACCATGGTAAGCTTAGTGACCATCTGTGCCCACGCAGTTATTCTCATATTATGGACCATATTCCAAAACTGACATGGAAATACTATTAACTAATCCTCAGACATTTTTCAAATGTCATCAGTTGCCTCACAAATATCCTTTTCCTGGACCAGGATCCATCCAGGATCACATATCGTATTTAATCGTCCTGCCCCTTCGACCGCCTTTGATCAGGGACAGAGACCACGAGAGCCTTTCAGCGACAGATGGCTATGACCACGATGAGACACCACTTGGATTTCTGGCTCATCCTTGAATTCATTTGGTTCTCAGACATCAGTGTTCGTGAGACACATGAGGGGAGCTTGTTTTGCACATTTGCTCCCAGAGAAGCTGCATCTGTAGGGTTTGGGTGATGTTTGGAAATGTGCGTTTTTATCAGTGTGCAAGGGGACTCTGATGCAAGCTGTCAGGTGGAGGACCGGGTGAGGCTGACACGGCTTCAGGTAACGCTTGCTGTGCCATCTTTCCTTCCACAAGAACAAGCCGCCTCTATTTCTTAAAAACATTTTCTGAAATGTTGCACTGACTTGGCACATTTCTAGAGACAGTGTAGACCTGCTTCCCACCCCCACTCCCTTCATAACACAAGTGCGGGCACAGCAGCTCGCCCTGCTCTGTACTTCACCTGGCTGCCTCTCCTTTTCCACGATTTCTGGGCAGTTCTAGTTCTGGGTTCACTCTTTCTCAAAACTTGCCACAAGGGGGCACCAGTGATTTCCTCCTAGTGCTAAGTGAAGTGAAAGTCACTCAGTCGTGTCCCACTCTTGCTCTTTGCGACTCCATGGACTATACAGTCCATGGACTTCTCCAGGCCAGAACACTGGAGTGGGTAGCCTTTCCCTTCTCCAGGGGATCTTCCCAACCCAGGGATCAAACCCAGGTCTCTCACATTGCAGACAGATTCCTTACCAGCTGAGCCATCAAGGAAGCCCAGTACTGGAGTGGGTATCCCTTCTCCAGCGGATCTTCCTGACCCAGGAATGGAACCGGGTGTCCTGCATTGCAGGCCAATTCTCTACCAACTGAGCTATCAGGGAAGCCCCCTCATGATAAGAGTGCTCCTCAAAGTCGCCAGATTAGTAAACAATTAGCAGGTGTTTGAAGAAAGAGTCCTAGGGCGTCTTATCAATCAGACTTTATTTACCACTTAATGGCCTTAACTATCTGGATTTTTTGCCTTTGATGGCATTAGGATGACTCCAGAACCATTCCTTGCTTTGGGCCACCTCTCCATTAATAATTAGATTTATTTGCATAGAGCTGGGTGGTGTGCAGGCTTAGTTGGGTTTGCAGGGATTTGGTCTGGGCTGTCGTAGACAGCAAGGACACAGAATAATGCAGCAGTCGGGTAGTCGCTGGAACAGAATGGCAGACTTGACACACTGTCCGCATCAGGTCCTGATGATCTTTTTTGCATCCATTTCCCCTAGGACCAGTGAACAGAACTAACACTCTTGACATGACTCAATGCCCACTCTTAATATCTCCTAGCACCGTGCCCGTGGTGAGTTTATTGTTCAGTGGCAGGCAAGACCCAGAGTTATGACTATGCTGACCATAGTGGAGGGCTGGTAAATGTTCAGCAACCAGCACTACAAACAAAAACACCAGAAAAAAAAATTACCGTGTTTACCAGTTTCTTTGATGCCAAATATTCCCATCATGGGCAATTTCAAGCTATTAGTAAACTGTGGAAAATTCTGAAAGAGATGGGAATACCAGACCACCTGACTTGCCTCTTGAGAAACCTGTATGCAGGTCAGGAAGCAACAGTTAGAACTGGACATGGAACAACAGACTGGTTCCAAATAGGAAAAGGAGTACGTCAAGGCTGTATATTGTCACCCTGCTTATTTAACTTCTATGCAGAGTCCATCATGAGAAACACTGGGCTGGAAGAAGCACAAGCTGGAATTAAGATTGCCGGGAGAAATATCAATAACCTCAGATATGCAGATGACACCACTCTTATGGCAGAAAGTGAAGAGGAACTAAAAAGCCTCTTGATGAAAGTAAAAGAAGAGAGTGAAAAAGTTGGCTTAAAGCTCAACATTCAGAAAACGAAGATCATGGCATCTGGTCCCATCACTTCATGGGAAATAGATGGAGAAACAGTGGAAATAGTGTCAGACTTTATTTTTTGGGCTCCAAAATCACTGCAGATGGAGACTGCAGCCATGAAATTCAAAGACGCTTACTCCTTGTAAGGAAAGTTATGACCAACCTAGATAGCATATTGAAAAGCAGAGACATTACTTTGCCAACAAAGGTCCATCCAGTCAAGGCTATGATTTTTCCAGTAGTCATGTATGGTTGTGAGAGTTGGACTGTGAAGAAAGCTGCTACTGCTGCTAAGTCACTTCAGTCGTGTCTGACTCTGTGTGACCCCATAGATGGCAGCCCACCAGGCTCCCCCATCCCTGGGATTCTCCAGGCAAGAACACTGGAGTGGGTTGCCATTTCCTTCTCCAGTGCATGAAAGTGAAAAGTAAAAGTGAAGTCGCTCAGTTGTGTCTGACTCTTAGCGACCTCATGGACTGCAGCCCACCAGGCTCCTCCATCCATGGGATTTTCCAGGCAAGAGTACTGGAGTGGGGGTGCCATTGTATTCTCTGGTGAAGAAAGCTGAGTGCCGAAGAATTGATGCTTTTGAACTGTGGTGTTGGAGAAGACTCTTGAGAGTCCCTTGGACTGCAAGGAGATCCAACCAGTCCATTCTAAAGGAGATCAGTCCTGGGTGTTCTTTGGAAGGAATGACGCTAAAGCTGAAACTCCAGTACTTTGGCCACCTCATGAGAAGAGTTGACTCATTGGAAAAGACTCTCATGCTGGGAGGGATTAGGGGCAGGAGGAGAAGGGGACGACAGAGGATGAGATGGCTGGATGCCATCACAGACTCGATGGACTGAGTCTGAGTGAACTCCGGGAGTTGGTGATGGAGAGGGAGGCCTGGCGTGCTGCGATTCATGGGGTTGCAAAGAATCGGACACGACTGAGCGACTGAACTGAACTGAACTGAAAGTGATGTTACTGAATGCTGAGTTGGGAAGTGAGGTGCAGAAGCCCAGCTGTACATGTATGTCTACCACGTAAACATGATAGAAACAGAGCAAAGTAACTAGGAAAGGATGAGGTCTGAGTGTTTATTATGTTTAAAAATTTTGTGATAAAACACATGGTATACCTATGGCTGATTCATGTTGATGTATGGGAAAAACTAACACAATATTGTGAAGCAATTATCCTCCAATTAAAAATAAATTTAAATTTAAAAAAAAACACATGAGGGACTCCCCTGGTGGTCCAGTGGTTAAGACTCTGTGCTCCCAGTGCAGGGGTCCTGGGTTCAATCCCGTATTAGGGGAACTAGATCCCACATACCGCAACTGAAGAGTCCAAGTGTCACAACTAAGATCCAGCACAGCCAAATAAGTATTAAAAAGCACATGATATAAAATTCACCATCTCAATGACTAAAAAAAATCTATTTGGCTGTGCCATGTCTTCGTCGTGGCCTGTGGAATCTAGCTCGTAACCAGACCATCTCAGCTCTATCTATATCCCCTTAGAAGGATGGGGTAAATTTCAGCCACTTTACGATGCCACTCCTAGACCATGGGAAGCTATGTAAGTATCTCAGGCATTAGTCACCTATATATACGCCACACATTTTTGGAGTGATTCTTACTGATCATAATCCTGTACCCTTTGTATCTGTGGTTGTTAAGTTGCTAAGTCGTGTCCGACTTTGCAATCCCAGGGACACACCAAGGTCCTCTGTTCTCCAACCATCTCCGGAAGTCTGCTCAAATTCATGTCTGTTGAGTCAGGGATTCTATCTAATGATCTCATCCTCCGCCACTCCCTTCTCCTGCTGCCTTCAATCTTTCCCAGCATCAGGGTCTTTTACAAAGAGTCAGCTCTTCGCATCACGTGGCCAAAGTGTATATTGTTGGAATAAACATTTTTTTGTAACAATGTTCATGAGAAATATTAACCTATATATATATTAAAAAATCTGTTTATTTTGGACAGCAAGAAGATCAAACCAGTCAATCCTAAAGGAAATCAACCCTGAATATTCTTTGGAAGGACTGATGCTGAATCTGAAACGTCAATCCTTTGGCCACCTGATGCGAAGAGCTGACTCATTAGAAAAGACCCTGATGCTGGAAAAGATTGAGGGCAGGAGGAGAAGGGGACAACAGAGGATGAGATGGTTGGATGGCATCACTAATTCAAAGGACCTGAGTTTGACCAAACTCTGGGAGATGGTGAAGGACAGGGAAGCCTGGCATGCTACAGTCCATCGGGTCACAAAGAGTTGGATATGACTGAGCGACTGAACAATTCTGAAGAGAGCTTTGGTAATTTGTGTCATTTAAAAGATTTCTCCATTTTACCTAAGTCATCAAATTTATTGGCATATGATTTTTGATATTTCCTTATATTTTAATATATAATTTAATTTCAGTAGAATCTGTAGTACTGTTCCCTCATATACTTTTTATCCTAATTAATCTGGCTAGAGGTTTGTCAATCTTACTGATCCACCCAGGGAAGTACCATTTGGCTTCACTGGTTTTCTCTGTTGCTTCACTTTTTAAATTTTCCTTCCATTCTGATCTTCATCATTTCTTGTCTGCTTTAGGCTTACTTTCAATTTATTCTAGCTTTCTTAGGGGGTAGAAGTTTAGGTTAGTGACTTAGTTAATTTTTGGTATAAATATTCCTCTTAGCACTGATTTAGCTATATCTCACAACTTGTGATATGCGTGCTTCCATTTTCCATGGTTTTCCAGTGTCTCTATTTCAAAATATGTTTTAGTGCCTCTGTTGATTTCTGCTTTGACCAACATGAAAAGTTTATTAGATTGCAAACACTTAAGGGTTTTCTAGATGCCTTTCTGTTAATACTACTAATATAATTCTATTGTAGTTAGGGCAAATACTTTGCATCATTTAAATCCCTCCAACCAGTCCATTCTAAAGGAGATCAGCCCTGGGTGTTCTTTGGAAGGAATGATGCTAAAGCTGAAACTCCAGTACTTTGGCCACCTCATGCAAAGAGTTGACTCATTGGAAAAGACTTTGATGCTGAGAGGGATTGGGGGGCAGGAGGAGAAGGGGACGACAGAGGATAAGATGGCTGGATGGCATCACTGACTCAGTGGACGTGAGTCTGAGTGAACTCTGGGAGTTGGTGATGGACAGGGAGGCCTGGCGTGCTGCGATTCACGGGGTCGCAAAGAGTCGGACATGACTGAGCAACTGGACTGAACTGAACTGGAATTTATTGAGTTTTGCTTTACGGCCCACAGTATAGGTATGCCTTGCTAAAGATCTCATGTACGTTTGAAGCACATGTGTAGTCTGTATTTGTGGGATAGTGTTTTAAAAATGTCAGTTAGGGCAACTTGGTTGATAATGTTCCAGTCCCCACTGATTTTCTGTCTACTTGTTCTATCAAGTATTGGAAAGGGGATACTGAATTTCATTTTAATGTATGTTGGCTGTCTTTTAATGCCATCACTTTTATATAATTTTGAAGTTCTAAAATTAGCCACACAAACGTTTAAAATGTATGCCTTTTTTTTTCTTTTAAATTTTTAAAGTTTTGTTTGGCTGTGTTGGGTCTTAGTTGCAGCACTCAGTTTCTTTGTTGCATCATGCGGGATCTTTCTCTCCAGTTGTGGCATTCAGGCTCAGCAGTTGCGGCATTAGGGCTCCAGAGCACTGGGCTTAGTTGCTCCGTGGCATGTGGGATCTTAGTGCCCCAAGCAGGTATGGCACCCGTGTTCCCTGCATTGCAAGGCAAATTCTTAACCACTAGACTACCAGAAAAGTCCCTGAATGTATGAATTCTTGATAAAGTAAGCCTCTTATCATTGTGAAGTGACCTTTCAAGAATTCCTGGTTATACCCTTTGCTCTGAAATCTACTGTCTGATATTAAGACAGCTACTCTAGATTTCTTCTGATGAGTATTAATATGGTATATTCTTCTCTGCCCTCTTATTTTTCTCCTATTTGTGTCTAGGTTTGGCATTGTATAGACAGGTTTTTCTTATTTTATGCCATCTGATAATCTTTGCCTTTCATGTGGGTTATTTAGACCATTAGCATTTGTGTGGTTGGGTTTAAATGGACCATGTTCATGTTTGTTTTGCTATTTAATCTATCTGTCCTGTTTCCTTTTTCTGTTTTCTTTTGGGTCAGTAGAATACTGTTTATGACTCTATTTTCTTTCCTGCTTATTAGCTGTATCTATTATTTTAGTGGTTGCTTTAGGACTTAACAGTATATATTGCCTTCAAGGGGTATAATACCATTTTCAAAACAGGAGCTGGCCTTTGGGCCCTCTTTCTCCCAAATTTTGTGCTACTGTTCTCATTCTTGTTCTTCCTCCTTGTGTTATGCCATACACCCTCATTATTTTTATTTCAAAAAGCCAACATTGGCTTCTAAGAAGACTGAAAAACACGGGAATCAAGTTTTTATATGTACATACACATTTACCATTTTTGATGTTCTTTGAGTGTATACTTCCAGACTTCTAATACTATTTTCATCTGCTCCAAGGACTTCCCTTAACATTTCCGGTACTGGACATCTGCTTGTGATGACTTCTTTCAGCTTCTCTATGTCTCAAGAAATATTTCACTTTCATTTTTGAAAAATAATGTAGCTTGGTTTAGAATTCTAAGCTGAAAGCTTTTCCTTTTGTTCAGTAAGGATAGTGCTCCACTTTTAGCTTGCTTACTTCCAACAAACACCCGCTGCTATCCTAGTTTTTCTCTGTACATGTGTCTTTTTTGAAATCTGTCAAATTTTTCCCTTTATCATTGATGTCTAGCAGTTTGATTATATGCTTTAACAAATTTTCTTTTGCTTGTGGTTTGTTGATTTCCTTAGGTCTATGGATTGACCATCACATTTGGAGAAATGTTGGTCATTATTTAAATAAGTTGGTTATGAAGTTAGGTTAGAAACTTGCTTCCAGGTTTATCCAATAAACATGGGCGGGCAAATAGCAGTAGCTTTGGACTCTGGCAGATGAGTTCAATCCTGGACTGCCCATCACTGTAGAACTGCGGGTGAATCTCACCTGTGAGTGAGTGAGTGAAGTCGCTCAGTCGTGTCCGACTCTTCGGGACCCCATGGACTGTAGCCTACCAGGCTCCTCCCTCCATGGAATTCTCCAGGCAAGAGTACTGGAATGGGTTGCCATTTCCTTCTCTAGGGCATCTTCCCGACTCAGGGATCGAACCCGGGTCTCCTGTATTCCAGGCAGATGCTTTAACCTCTGAGCCACCAGGGAAAGTTAAGTGGTCATTCCAGTTATCTACTTTTAAAGGATTACTGTTAGAATGCACAGTTGTTACTGTAAATACTCGAGTGGTGGTTAGTAACTACACGCCAGCATTCCCTTGATGACCTGGTTCTCCTTCTCCTAAGACCTTCGTGTTTCAATTGCTCTTTTAAGTCCTTCATTTCAGCTACTGTTAACACTGGTAGCGGCGTACATGGAAAGATGGCAAGAAATGTAGAGCCTAAAGACTCAGTTTTGAGTAAATTGCCTTAAAGTGTGAATGATACCAACTGGGATGTTCTCTGCATCTCACGTTTGTTACAGTCAAGTAGGAGAGTTAAGTGCTCCATGGATCTAACCATCACTGTCCGCTCATCTCATTTCTCACAGGGTGGGCTCAATAAGGACTCCATTTCCTGTTCTCCAATCCATTTGTAAACCTGTGGACAGTAGGCACTCATCAAGCAGACTGTGGGCCCAGGCCTTGTGCTAGATTTCATGTAGAAATTGTAATCCCAATCTGAATTCTTGCATACATTTAAACCAGCAGTTTGAATTTTGATCATTTTTGGCTGTGCTAGGTCTTTACTGCTGCGCTCGGGCTTTCTCTAGTTTTGGCGAGTGGGGGCTACTCTGTTGCCCACACTACTCTAAAGCAGTGTGTAGGCTTCTCATGTTGCAGAGCAAGGGCTCCAGGAACGCAGGTTTAGCGACTGCAGACCATGGGCTTAGCTGTCCCAGGGCACGTGGGATCCTCCAGGAGCAGGGATGGAGCCTGTGTGCACTGCATTGGCAGGTGGATTCTTAACCACTGAACCCAGCAATCTGAATTTTTATAGTCAACATTGATCAGCCAGGGTTTTAGCTGCAAAGGGAGCTTTTTCTGTTTTCTCTTTTCTTTTATAGAATGAACAGAACAAATAGTTATCCAAATTGGAAATCTGTCCCTTTGAGACAGGGGTTCTCTTAAAGCTAAGAATCAACTCTCCAACAACCAATCAGTGGGAGCTGTATTTATTATATCAAGGTTTAA